>SRMA01026438.1:1958-430988 GCA_007224835.1 Danionella cerebrum
TCATGCAGTGTTGACCTTTGAGACACCTTGCTGAAACATCTGTGGCATCTCAATGTGGTTTAACGCTGTAATGAAGAAGGTGAGCGTGAACCGCAAGCTCTGCCTCTAATTGGCACCACACAGACAGTGTAAGCGCTTCAACATCACACCTCTGAATTATTTATTAAAACTTGATGCACCAATATAATTAGTTGGTTGGAGTTAGTCAAGGTTTTGGATATTAGTTCATTTTATTCATATAAAAATCAAACAAAAATACAATCAGATCTGCATTAAGATTGTATTCTGATAATTGCTGTAGAGACAGGATTATTGTGTACATATTGCGGTGTCTGCACTTGCTCAAATATAATGGTGGGGGAAGCATAGGCAAAGTTTAGGGGGAGATTTTGCATTTGATGATTGAGAGATTTAACTTTGTTCTTGTGAAAACATAATAAAAACATACAAATAATTAAAGTTAACTTCTTCTTTTACTTTCGGCTGTTCCCAGTTTAGGGGTCGCCACAGCGAATCATCCTTTTCCACCTAACTCTGTCCTCAGTATCCTCTGCTCTTGCACCAACTACCTTCATGTCCTCTTTCAGCACATCCATATATCTCCTCTTTGGTCTTCCTCTTGACCTCTTGCCTGGCATCTCCATCTCCAACATCCTTCTACCAATATAACCACTATCCCTCCTCTGCACATGTCCAAACCATCTCAACCTGGCCTCTCTGACTTTGTCTCCAAAACAACCAACCTGAGCTGTCCCTCTGATGTGCTCGTTCCTAATCTTGTCCATCCTCGTCCCTCCTAAACTGAACCTCAACATCCTCATCTCTGCCTCTTGTTTCCAACCCATACATCATAGCTGGTCTCACTACTGTTCTGTACACCTTCCCTTTGATTCTTGCTGACACTCTTCTGTCACACAACACCCCTGACACTTTTCTCCACCCACTCCAACCTGCCTGCACTCGTCTCTTCACCTCTTTTCCACACTCCCCGTCACACTGGACTGTTGACCCCAAATACCTAAACTCCTGCACCTTCTTGACCTCAGCCCCCTGTAACCTCACTGTTCTATTTCCCTCCCTCTCGTTCAAACACATGTATTCTGTCTTACTGCGCCTGACTTTCATTCCTCTTCTTTCTAGAGCTGACCTCCAACTTTCTAGGTTTTCCTCCACCTGCTCTCTGCTCTCACTACAAATCACAATGTCATCTGCAAACATCATTGTCAACGGAGATTCCTGTCTGACCTCATCTGTCAACCTGTCCATCACCATAGCAATTAAGAAGGGACTCAAAGCTGATCCTTGATGTAGCCCCACCTCCACCTTGAACTCCTTTGTCTGACCTACAGCACATCTCACTGCTGTCTTACTTCTCTCATACATATCCTGAACTACTCTGACGTACTTCTCTGCCACTCCAGACCTCCTCATACAGGACCATAGCTCTTCTCTTAGCACCCTGTCATACGCTTTTTCTAAATCCACAAAGACGCAGTGAAGCTCTTTCTGACCATCTCTGTACTTCTCCATTAACAATCTCAGAGCAAAAATTGCATCAGTAGTGCTCTTCCTGGGCATGAAGCCATACTGCTGCTCACAAATATCAACTTCCTTTCTTAGCTCAGCTTCCACTACTCTTTCCCAAAGTTTCATTGTGTGGCTCATCAACTTTATGCCTCTGTAGTTGTTACAACTCTGCACATCACCCTTGTTCTTAAAGATTGGCACTAGAACACTTCTCCTCCATTCCTCAGGCATCTTCTTACTCTCTAAAATCCTGTTGAATAACCTGGAAAGGAACTCCACTGCTGTCTCTCCTAGACACTTCCACACCTCCACTGGTATGTCATCTGGACCAACAACCTTTCCACTCTTCATTCTCCCCAGAGCCTTCCTCACCTCATCCTTTCTAATCTTTTCAACTTCCTGCTCTACAATATTCACATCTTCCTCCCTTCTTTCCCTTTCATTCTCCTCATTCATCAACTCCTCAAAATACTCCTTCCATCTTCTCAGCACACTCTCCTCACTTGTTAGCACCTTTCCATCTCTATCTTTAATCACCCTTATCTGTTGCACATCCTTCCCATCTCTGTCTCTCTGTCTCACTAATCTATACAATTCCTTCTCGCCTTCCCTCGTGTCTAACCTGGCATACAACTCATCATATGCTTTTCTTAGCCACCTCCCTCTTCACTCTGCGCTGCGATTCCTTGTAGTCCTGTCTACTTTCTTCAGTCCTTTCAATGTCCCACTTCTTTTAGCTAGCCTCTTCCTCTGGATGATGTCCTGTACTTCCTCATTCCACCACCATGTTTCCTTATCTTCTTTCCTCCTTCCAGCTGACACACCTAGCACCATTCTCCCTGTCTCCCTGATCAACTCTGCTGTAGTTTCCCAGTCATCTGGAAGCTCTTCCTGACCACCCAAAGCCTGTCTCAGCTTCTGTCTGAATTCTTCACAATCTTCTTCCTTTTTCAACTTCCACCACTTGGTCTTCTTTTCAATCTTTCCTCTTCTCTTCTTCCTGACCACCAGAAACATCCTACACATCACCATCCGATGCTGTCTGGCTACACTCTCTCCTACCACTACTTTACAGTCTCTGATCTCTCTCAGATTGGCTCGTCTACAAAGGATGTAGTCTACCTGCGTACTCCTACCTCCACTCTTGTAGGTAACTCTATGTTCCTCCCTCTTCTGAAAATAATTATTAACTACAGCCATTTCCATCCTCTTGGCAAAGTCCACCACCATCTGTCCTTCTAGGTTCCTTTCCTTAACACCGAACCTGCCCATCACCTCCTCATCACCTCTGTTGCCCTCGCCAACATGCCCATTGAAATCTGCTCCCACTACTACTCTCTCTCCTCTGGGAACACTCTCAATCACCTCATCCAACTCACTCCAAAATCTCTCCTTCTGAGAAGAGTCCCTATTCTCAGATCTATACTCCTTGCTTTCCTGTTCTCTTTCTGTCGACGAATCCTTCTCCCTCCTCTCCTTCTTCGACAAACAGTAGTCCAATTTCCACCGGCACCCTGTAAGTCAACAGCACCGGAGGCGGTCGTTGTTAACCCGGGCCTCGACCGATCCGGTATGAAAATCGATTTGGTGACTCGCATATTTGGTTTTTGGCATTTTTTTACGCCGGAAGCCCTTCCTGACGCAACCCTCTCTATTTATCCGGGCTTGGGACCAGCACAGAAGTCACTGGCTTGCAACCCCTGTGGCTAGATTAAAATAATTAAAGTTAACAAAGTTGATAATAATAATAATATTATTATACTGTTAATTAAATATATTTACATTTTATAAAATTTATTTTATATTAAATCGGCACAAAAAGGCCTTGCTAGTCAAAGGTAAAAAGTAAAGCTAATGTTAGTTGCCGTTCATGTCTAGCTAAGCAAATCTGCATTACTGAGAAGCTGGATGAAAATCAAATCATGGACGTCTATGCCAGTTGCAAAAAGAGGCAGATGATGCTGTTGCATTAGGTGAGCCTTTATAGATTGAATGTAGTGCATAAATGTTTTAAAAATTTGTTGTCAAAACATTTGTATGCAAATCTGAAATACTTGCAAAAATTTTTTTACTATTAACTGTAAAAAATAGTTCTTGAAAATGTGTCTTTATGCTAATTTGTTTTTTACAATTAATGCAGATTTTGCACAATGTTTTTTGCAGGTACAATATATATAAGTCTCTGCGATGTCCAAGAACAGCACAAGAACCTGTACAGACATTTGTTTCAGTGTTCTTTATATTCACTCATAAAAAATACAGATTTGTTTACAGTGTGCATGAATCAAGCGAGTTCATTAAAAGTTGAATTTCACTACTTAATATTATAATTTTTAAAATAAAATCAAATACAATCGAGCAATGTGAGACTTTTACTGTTAGCTATATCCATGTTATACTTTTAAAAGTTTTCTTCACAAAAAACTAGTACCAGCTATGTTCATATTTCCACCATTGCAGTGAATGCGAAAATCCTGCCTGGAAACTATCACATGCTTAACTACTGTATATGATAATTGGGAGTGAGGTCATGCTGTAAAGACAATAACTTTAATATTATTTGCAATGGCAATTAAAAATCTCAAACTTTATTTGTCTATGAACATTTGTGTATGCAGTTTTTTGCTTTCTTTTTACCACCGAAAAAGCTGCTTTTAACAGTCTCCCGAGCATAGTTTGCTTTAATATAAAGCTGATGAATGTTGAAAACACGACTCTCTAAGCACAAGCAAGCATGACTATAATTGCTCATACTTTAGAGCTAGTGCACCAGCAGCACCATGAATCATAAAATCTATCATGAAACCAGCTCTTAGTTACTGCAAAATCATTCAAGAATGCTTACACTAAAGAGGTCCACCAAAAACAGTCCTCGCGGGCCGTCTGACAAAAGGAAATGATTGTACAATTCTTTGGAATCAGGGTATTTTTAAAAGCTATTACAATAGGGCTCAGCGCTGTTTTGCTGCAACAGTTTGAGAGAAGAGTTTGAGATAAAACTACAGAGAAAAAAACGCCAACCTCTTGCAATTTTGTAGAGTATCATTTAATAAGTTCAAATAATATTTCTGCTTAGTCTGAGTTGGAACAAAGCGCATCAAACAAGACTTTTCTGCTTGTTTTTCTCACCCTCATGTTGCAGTATGAGATGGGAGCTCAAATTCACTCCAGTTCCTTAGAGCTGCCACTCGTGAACACAATGAAATGTCAAACACAGAGATTCACTCCTTTCCTTGTTCTGTCAGGATCTTTCTGTCTCTCTCTCTCTCTAAAGTTATCCTTTGAGGACACGTCTAATTGCAGAACGGTGTTTCTCTCTTTCTGCATAATGTTAGACTCTATGGGATATGGGTTTCTGCATTCTTTCCATCACGTTGTGTGCATTAGGCTTCATTCACCCTCTCTGGTTGCCTCTTTCTACATGAGGATACATATATTTTAGTCTAGCAATTTTAGTCACTGTCACAGTTAAGTCCACCCTTCAGAACAAAGCAAAAATGCATTTTTAGTCTTAAAGTGAGGGGAAATGTGGCGTTCTGCAGTTTCCCATAGATAAAGGATCAGTCCATTAAATTAGTGGTAGGTTTATTCAATTTCAAAGACAGCAAAAAACAGAACAATGCAACTGGGGGACAAAAAAATGTGCATTTATATGACAATATTAAGTATTTGACCCTTCACAGAAAATAATTAGTTGTTGCTTTCATATTCCTTATTGAAAAAGGAAAAAAAAGACAATTAAGTAGAGCAATTTGTAAAGTAGCAAAAACAGTTAAAAAAGCCCTAGACTTCTAAGGGTTAATAATTAGTGTTCATTAACCTAAAATGTTTGGACATGTTATGATTCAGAGAATTCTGAAGATATTATGTGTAATAGCAAGTATTTATTTTATTTACCGTTGCTTTATAACCATCCATAACCAGTTGACCATTCTCCTCTGACCTTTTCAAAGCATTTTCCTCACAACAGTGTTGCTAGATTATTTTCTCCTTTTGGACCATTTACTGTAAACCTTACAGAGATGGTTCTGTTTCACTGAAAAGTGAAATCCCAGTAGATCCGCAATACATGAAATAAAGAGCATCTAGCACTAAAAACCATCCCATGCTCACTTCCATACCACTTTTTTACTCATTCTTTCAACGTGAGGTTCAAGCCAATCGAATGACCCGATGGGCCTCCCTTAGAAAACAATTGACATGGAGCTCCAAGTACTTCACTTTAACAGACTTCTTGCAGATTGCTTCATTGTATTTAAGTTTTTCACCTCACTGTAGTCCTGGTTCCAGTTCACCAAGGAAATACAGATTAATGGAAAATGGATTTGCTAATTTTACACTAACCGATGAGGTTAAAAGCAATGGCAATTCAAGTATGTTTTAGTATATTTGTCAGAATTGTCATCAATATACTCCTTTCATAGTTATCGACATTTAGGAGCCATTTCCGAAATTCTGACCCTGTTTAATAACTTGTGCTTTTTAAATTTACCAGCATGTCTAATTTGGCTACAATTCTGTCATTAATTTGTGAGGTGTAAAAGGGCAAAATGCAATAAAAAAAAATGTAAAAATGCTGCCCTCTTAGCATTCATCTTGTAGCAGAAGCGCAACCTAGAAACCTCTTCAAGAATGAAGACACCCACACCCACGTAAATGCACACACACACTGTTTTTAGCCTCAGTGGGCTTGTGGGTTATTATCTGTGAACCTCACTGCCATCGGTTGGAGGCTTCATTAGCTGTGGCATTTAGAGGAGGCGTCGCTATATGGCCAATACAAATGCCAACATGTCGTCCGTGCAGCACATATTACTCTGACACGCATGGAAAGGTTAATAAAGTCTATGAGTGGAGAACATCTCTGCTCAGATGTGGAGCTTGTTCTGCTAACACATTCCAGGTTGCTTTTATAGTTACATTCTGTCTCTCTCATTAGAGAATAATACATTTAAGTGTAATACAATGTTTGTTAAGTACCCAAGGGATGTATTAACTATACTCGTAATTTCAGGTATTTCAAGGTAGTTCCGTTCATAAATCCAGGATTGCTTTCAAAATCCTTTAGACTGAGATTTGTGTTTTGCAGCATTGTAAGCATGACTAAGGAATAGTACTGTGGGAGACCCCAATGTACCAGTAATTCTAGGTTTGGTAAAGTGTTAAAAACCACAATTATTCACAAACACTGGAATTAGTTGCAACCACATATATTGACCAAATACACATAACATGCAGCAGAAAAGAACCTTGGGTGTACCCTTAAAAATGGAAAAATATAAATAGTCTGTGTCCTCAGAGAAAGTTTATGCCTCAAGTTTATTTAGTTTTTATGTATGTATAAGCAATCCTATAGTCCTTTTTTCCCCACCATTTTGGGGTTTGTTAAATGAAACTCCATGTTTCCGAAATATAGACCACAAAACAATATGGAAAGCGTGATACCACCTACTGCCTTTGGGCTAATAAGAGGTTTTTTTCTGAGCTGGACTGGAGGCTGCCATTGAGCGATGCACATGTGCACAGTGACTTCCTGATAGGAATGGAACCATTATACATGCCCCTCTCACATGCAGTCTGTTATATACTACTTATTTTGTAATAATAACCAACACATTTCTGAATTTTATCAGCGTAAATGATCTTTATCACGACGTGATGCCAGTGGTAAGTCAGCTCTGTTCTGTGTAGCTGTCAATCACATGGTGCACATGTTTTTTAGGGGAAAATTGAGCCAATGACCTAGAACCAAATAAAAAGCTATTGAACTTTGTTCACTGTATAGAAAACCTGCGAAAATTATTAAAACAATGTGTGTACATAATGTAAATATATATATATATATATATATACCGTATATATTTTTTTTTTTTCAATTAAATTTTTAATTTTTTTTTCCATAGACTTGTATTGGGCTGGAATCATTCAGCAGCCAGCACCATAGGGGCGATCTCTTTCTTTTGATCTCCATACCCCAGGTTAAAAAAAAGGAAAGTGTGTAAAAACTTGACCCATTAAAGGTTTTTGTGACCTCTTTCTAATGGTTGTGAAGACAGCAAACTTTTAGTTACAATGTGAGAGAAAAAAAACTATATAACTATTTTGCCTAAAAAGCCAGAAAAAAAAACAACTCAACATCTTAAGAGTTTTCATGGGATTGTATATACTACAATTGTTAAGTAATTAGTAAATCCTTTACCCTTTGTTTTTTCAAATAAATGTTTTAAATCAAATAAGTTTGGGTTCATCATTAAATTGCGACTATGCAATTGCAATTAATCGCAGTTAATCTCAGTCAATCATTTAATTAATCACAATTATACATTTTGGTATTTGCCCAGCACTAATTTAAAGTAAGATTGTATTAAAAAATGGTATGACTTTGAGATCTGAGAGCTACTCATCTATAAGTGTGGGTTTGATTAAAATGTAATAGGTGAAAATAGCAGAAGTTTTGTCAAAACACTCACTCACTCTAGACATGTTTTTAATTATTCATGCGCTCATGTAAGCAATGGCAAAAGTGAAATGGAGTTTCAGGTTTATCTTTTTCCATGCATTGTTCTTGTTCTGCAAGCAAGGTAAAGGTACAAATAATATTTACTTCACAAACAGAACGGAATAGAAGCATAGTGGTAAAGTTCCCATCACTGTGAAAACTGCCACGATAATGTGTCTCAACTGCAAGATATGGTCTGAGAAGAACTCAAAAAGTCTAATCTGACAGCAATTCTCAACTTCACAAGTGTGTTTAGTCGGTCTGATAATGAAGGCAGAGTCAGCAGCTTGAAACTTCTGGAACGTTTAGATTTTATTGTGAATGACAATAAAACAGTTTAGACAGTTTATGACTTGTCTGTGCCAATCCCTGAAATGTAACACACTATTTATTTGACATTAACAGATTAAAGAGACTCTTAAAGGGAGATGTGTGAAACCTCTAAATAGTTCTAGATTCATGTTTTTTGGTTTCACATAATCTAGATCAGAGGTAACTATTAACTGACAACTGAAGTAAATAATTTGTTTTGTTCTATTTTGAGTAAAAATCTTCAAAATGACTTGTACTTTGCTTGAGTAAACATTATGGATACTCTACACCTCTCTCACCAAAGGTAATCCAAACAGCAATTACATTCAGGTCATATTCATAATAATTATTTGTGTAACACTAGTGCAATAAACTAAAGAAGCATTATTATAACGCAGCAAAGTTTTAAAAGATAGCTAATTTATAAGTCTTGAACGGAATGAATTCTTTATAAAAAGAACAATTAATTCATTCTTGAGGCTTAAATGACACGCCATCTTCAGAGCAGTGTGCTCATTATGCCAATCTGGTCTTGATTTATCACTTGTTAATTATTCATTTGTGGGCTGTACCGCATTTATGCCAGATTTACAGCCCTCTGCCGATGGCATCCTCTAATCTCTGGGGGATACTTATAGGGAAGAGGAGACAATTGCTGCTGTCCTACAGAACATGATTTCACATCACTGTCTGAATCAGTAATGTCTATGATGGTTATCTCTGAACAAATTAGAATGTGAGGAGGCACGGTGGCACAGTGGGTAGCACTGTTGCCTTCCAGTTAGAAGGTTTTCGCCAGTGACCTTCCTGGAAGGAGTTTGCATGTTCTCCCCGTGCTTGTTGCTTGTGTAGGTTTCCTCTGGGTACTCTGGTTTCCCCCACAATCCCAAAAATATGTGGTTAGGTTAATTGAATAATCTAAATTCCCCCTTAGGTGTGAATGTGTAAGTGAATGTTGCACTGCGATGGACTGGGGACCTGTCCAGTGTGTACCCCCGCCTCTCACCTAATGTGCGCTGGAGATAGGCACCAGCAGACCCCGTGACCCCAAAAAGGGAAGGGAATAAGCGGGATGGAAAATGAAAGAATGAAAAATTAGAATGCAACATTCTTTTCTGAAATTCCTTTACTTGTAAAAAAACATCATGTCATTAGTGGAGATTACCTATTGGGACTTGGTCAATGTACCAGAAATAATTAAATAGGTCACTTTTTGGGGCCACAGCTATAGTCGGCATTCGGCTCTGGACTCATAAATGTGGACTAAAACTACTGAACATTACAAATTAGATAATTGCAAAAAAGTTGGATAATAGGATCTCAAGGAAGCACATCCGCTGGACAGCATGTTAATTATTATTGCAGTTTCAACATGGTCTCTCTCAGATGAAGATTTCAAAGCAGAGTGGAGTTTCAAGATGTGCTGCTCTCAATTAACACAAAGAAACGTCAGGGGAACTTGTGCAGCAAGTGAAACACACATGAAGCTAGTTACCCTTTAAAATCAGAAGATGTCTCCGAACTGGCAGAAACCCATCTACTGTCCGAAGAGGTCTAGACAGAAGACTTTGGAACATTGGCAAGAAAATTGGCGGTAGGAGCTCTGGACTGATGATATAGAAAGCAGTTGGTTAGAGATCGATTTCAAATAAGTGTCTGCAAGCAACAGTTGAGCAAGAAAATCCATTTGGAAATTTGGTCAAGATTAATTGTGTGCTCAATGCCGAGAAATACAGGCATATACTAATCCATCATTGAATACCGTCATAGCATAATGACCACAAATATGCAGCCATTAAGATCTATTTTCAGTGTAAAGAAGAGCAAGAAGTACAGAGCATTGATGAACATCATCAAATGTGTCTGGTATTATGTGAAAAGACAGAAAGATGTGCCTAGATCTACAAAAGACATATGGTTAATTCTGTGGATCTGTGGCTAGTTCCTTCAGAGACTGTGTGCTAGTGTAGACAAAGAATTGCTGCTCACACCAAATATTGTTTTGAATTCCCTTTTGTTCGTTCACTTCATTTTGTTTATTGACGATAATAGATGATTACGCTTCCAATCTCTATTAACAGAAATTTTCACACCTGCCAAAATCTCTGGCACATTACTGTATGCTTTATACAATCATTGTCACAGCACTTGACATAAAAGCTTTCTGAAGATCCCAGACAAAACGAGACCAAGCAAGGAAATGCTACAATGAGTCACACATTACAATTTTCTTTTCAGCCTGCAACAAGTTGACGCTACAGCAATGGATAAGAGTTAGGCAGATTAAAAACAGAATATGCACTATCCGTCAATTAAACTGAAAACAGAAAATCAACAAAGATTCTGCCAATTTGCCAACTTTCTAACAAAGAAAAAAAACAACTTGTTTTTTAAACATGTTAATTGTTAAGACTTCTCTCTCCAGCACTGTAGCTGAAGAACCGCAAGTCAATCACTAGAGCACAAAGACACATCTGATCCCAATTTCCATAATTTCGGCCAACCCCCTTCTTCTCTGTCACCCATTTAAAGACTTCCTATTCACCTCATGGATAAGAACTCTTCAGTGTTGGATTACCTTCTTAGAAGTTCTGTTACTAGGGGACTACATCACTTTTGAGAGAATACTTATCCACCACAATCTCCAGTAACTACAGCAGCCATTTCCTTGTTACATTTCTGACAAACTCACAAAGACAACACATACCTCACCAGTTTACTCACCTGTTCTTCAGTTATACCCAGTGCTTAATTTGTTCCGCCGTTTGCCGGAACGCAATCCGTTTTCTCTCAATTTCTGGCTTCCAAGGATCCGGAAAATTTTATTCTGGGATCCGGTAATTATCTGACCCCATTTGTCTTTATCTGCCCAATTCCTGCCCACCTTTTTCACTCTACTGTACTACAATGCATTCCCCCGACTCAAGAATATACAGAGCACTCGCCTATGGTGTGCCAGGCTGCCTTCGTCGTAGTCTGGTGCTGTCCCCTGCAGTCGGCAGGCCGGCCCGTATTATGTGGAAATTAGCGATTAGATAAAAATATTATAAAATAAAATAATTAATAATTATTGTGTTAGTGTGTTTTCTTTATTGTGCATTGTATAATGTAAAAATAATAATAATAAATAAAATGCACTACTAGCAAGTCTGAAAAGGCTGCTGCTGGGTAATTTACGTCCTGTACGTAACTTATTTTTAGGCGGCATTTGGCCAAAACAAAAAGTGTCCTGACTCCTTCGTGCTAACATGTCTAAAAGACAATCAAGTTTGCTTTCGTTTTTTAAAAGAAACGAAGACTCAAGTCATGTAGCTCCAAAGCAAGCCAGAACTGCAGTGCGGGCTGCTTCTGGTAGTACCAGTGCAGATGACCACAATGCTAACCGGGTTCACACAGTGGAGGGTGAGGCAGAGGCGGCCACTACAACGACAGCTATCCCGGCGAGACTTCAACAGCGGGAGTTCGAGGCTTCAGCGACCGGACCTTCTAAGACGGTATTTTACACCGGAAAAACAGATTATGGGTGAATTAGCAGCTAATTTGGGGCTTTTCAGCAGGGAGAGGGTTAGATGATATTGAAGATTAAGATAAATTGTGTTGAAAGTAATCTAAAGGTTTTTTGTGTGTATATGTCTTAAATTATGTTGTAAATGATGTATGTAAGTCCTGCTGCTTAAAAGTAGGCATGTTAGACACTGAACCAATGCGTTCTGTTTGTGTTCCAGCAACTGTTTTGGGCCAGCCCCCCTGTCCGTCACCCCAGTCCTGTTGTGTTCCAGTAACTTCAAATTTACAAATTAAGCACTGGTTATACCCAACCTCCAAATTCTTTATCCAGTTTTAGTGTGATCAGCTGAGTTATTTACATGCATGTTATTTACATGCATTTTAAGGTCTCATTAAAAGAACGTCATCCTAATCTGCACCTTTGTTCTTAAAAAAAAAAAATTGTACTGCCTGTCTGTATTTGTCACCCCTCAGCCATGACACTGATACACACAAACCACTGTATAAAAATAGCTTCCACCCATAGCACACATTTCAACACATCATTAAACCTCAAATAAGTCTTTCCATAGACTCTATCCCCATGAACTTTGTATCAGTGAGGCAATAAACATTCTGTCGAAAGCCAAACAAAGGAATAATTAAATTAAAAAAACACTTATATTTAGAAAATTTAGACATTTAGAAAATGCTCATTGGTTCAGTTAAAAACCAAACATACTGGGTAACCCCCTTTGTTAAGTTATGGTAATTTTAATTAGTATTGTGCAAAATTAAGGGAATAATAACTTTAGCGGCAGTCTATAAACCAAATGTAGGCTTCATAATATCTCGACTGTGATGTTTTGAGAAGCAATGAAGGTTTTTAAACTTGTTATGGAGAGTATACGTTGAGTAAATTTCAATTTTGTTTAACCTAGCCCCTTAGATATAATAAATTTCTTTAAACATTTCAATCATCGCCTTTCTAGACTGTCGCGCTTCTTCCAACATTATTTTTTTTCTATGATCATGGCAAGATGGTGGACTCATTTAAAGAACACACATTCCACTTGTACCATTTCTGCTCTTTTGGAAGCCTCAGTAAATATGACCAAACGGTTTGAAGTTTTCCCATTACCCTCCGTTCACCTCAAATCATCTGTAAGCGCTTGTAGAGATGGCCAGACAGACAATCTAATAAAGCTATAAATTCACGGTTCTTTGCTGCCTTGTGGAATATTTCTGTCATTCCCGGCCTAATCATTTTACAGGTCATGTTCTGTGGCTTATTGAGATGATTATTTCTCCTCGCTTTTGTCTAACCCCTGTAACGCCATTGAGCGAGGGAGGGAATGAGATGATAAATTTCTTTGTTACAACCTGATTTAGAGCTGTCATAAAATTGATACGTTAGCCCATGCTCATTCGGTGAGTTGTCATAAACAGCTCAGCTTTCATTTTGAGATATTTGGCTTTGTCAGCCTGTCACAAAATGAGGGTCTGCCAATGTCACACGCTGCTCTGAAAGCCTCTTCGGTTCATTGATGCTCTTTATACACAGTTCTGAATGACGATCAGGCTTATGGAGATAATGGGAGAATGGAAAGAAGGGAATTTGTGTAGCAAGACTGACAGATGACAATCAAGTAAAATAGGGTAGCTTAAAACCAGTTTTAAACTGGGCAATTCTGTATTTCATTTATTCCTGATTAGGGAAACCTATTACATCCAAATGCATTTCTGTAATTGAAATTAAAGATAGATAGATCCAAAAAGGATAATCCAGGATCATAATCCAACAAACAGGAAAATACTCGGCAGACTAAACAACATTTTGGCAATGGGCAAAAAACAAGAAACTAGACGATCATGGCCACAGCAGACATTTTGCAGACCTACAACTTCCTATGAGAGCCTGAAATATTAACTCAACTTAGCGAGCTAATGATGATGCACGGTGGTCAAATGGTGGTACGTCTGCACTGGATTCATATTACCCAGAATTGAGAACAAGGTCGTCTTTAAAAAAAGAGAATTCACAAAGGGGATTAAGGGTTTTGCAAAAGTCTGACACTGACAATTACCAAGTTACCAAGCTGTGCTTCCGGGTCCTGGCGCTCAATCCCCCCCCATTGCAGAAAGTGCACTTTAAGAGGTTGATACGCCTTAAAATACTTTTAATCAATTTTAAATCAAGTGAAATGTTATGTATAGATTACCGATAATGTACTATAACAAATGTTAGAGTCAAGGTGTCCTAAAATAAATAACGTTTATAACGTGGAAAGTGCTAATCTGTAGCGCAAGTTTTAGAAACCCTGGTACGCGTTCTCAGAAGAGCTTTCTCCCATACTCTTGCTATTGTTTGCACTTGTGCTTGAAACCGTGTTGGTGTTAGTAATTTCGTGAAATATCTTGAGAAAGTTAACTTTCATACATAGTGCTGTAATGTTTTCTGCCATCCGTTCCACCTCCTGTGTCACATCATGTCCTCCTGCAACACTTCACTCAAGGTAAGGTTTCACATTTGTTTACATATTATGTATTTTGCCTGTGTTTTATTTTCATTTATTACATTAACAATGAGTAGATTTAAGGATTAGTACCAATGTACATGAAAGAGCCGCAACTTCTTCCATGTATATGGGTAACCAAAAGCTGGGTAAACTCACTAGCACCCCCTATTTTCATGTTTTTGATTTGAATTTGTCTTGTAGAGATCGGCGGTGGTCCATTTGTGCGAATCAAAACCGTGCATGCAACACTACTGCACATAAAATAGGGACTACATATCAAAGATACGACAACAAATAAAAATGTTTATATATGTGTTTTTGATTTGCAACAGTGTTCTACACTAATGGGCTACGTTTTCGTAGTTGAAATAGACACAATTGGACATGTAAAAGTCTGGGAATGGAAATTTAGAAGGGTGTCCAAATGAAAATGAAAACGAAGTTGGTCAGCGTGCAATATTTCAGTCACCTCTCCAATAAATAATTCAACAAATCATACAAAGCTTGCCAGATTTTGAACAGTAAATGGAATTGTATAGTTTTATCCTGCCATGTTAAAGCATCATCTTAGCATGTACATGTATTAAACATTAAAGAGTGCCTTAAAAAGCTAGCTCTTATTTCACTTCCACTTTGTCTCAGTTTCACCCTGGAGATTAAGAGCACTTTATACATAAATAATAAAAAATAATAATGTACATATTATAATTGCACACAGATGCATTTTTGACAGAGTAACACAGAGGGCCCCTTTAAAAGCATATATAGTGAACTGCTGCCTGTCTTTCTAAGCATATCAACTGATGATATAAGATGTGTTTTAACGGATTGTGAAAACTGTGCTCAATTGTGGGATGGAGAATGCAATTTAACCCATCTTACAGTACATTAAAGATGTGTCATTAAAAGAGTTTACATAATGAGACAATATTATTTCTACTTACATTAAAGATTTGCTGTTAAATAAATACAAGGCTGGAAATTAAGACCGTTTAGAATCCTCCTGTGTGACCTGAAGCAAACCTTCTTCTCTGATTAAAACATGAGGTATTTATGAACATTTTTTACAGCTTTGATTCTATTGGAAGAGTATAGAAGCCCGCCCGAAGTTAAAAAAAAAATAAATAAATGGCTCATAAAGTCAACATTTTGAGATACAAAGTTTTTTGGTTTTGTATCAAAAAAATTGCTCTTTTTATCTAAAATTTTAAATTCTTCTATAGAAGAGTGACACTCATAATGCTGAACTCAGACCCAGAAGAACAAGGAGCACAGTTTTCTGCACCTGCAGGATGCATAGTGGTAATTACAGGCACTTTCTGGAGAAACATGGAGAGCCACACTACGGTCAAAGTGATGAGCAGATCAGTTCAACTGCATGTTACTTATTACATTTCTTTGATACTTCAATTCTTTTAATATACTGGAATATTCATCATCAACTCTGCTTGATTATAGTTCTAATGTTTTACATTTTACATGTAAGTATTTAATGTTAAAAGTTACATTTCACTTGAATTATTTCAGATTTAATTAAAATATAAATTTTACATTCATTTACACTTTGTTTCTGAGTGACATGTTTGAAGTGCTCTTGTTCCATAGCCTCTTTAGACCCTTCATCTATTAAAGTGGGTATGTGGGTGATGTAGGAGGACTATAGCTCCAGAACAATCACCTTCTTCCAGGAGATAATAACATTCGAAGGGGAGGGTGGAAATCTGGAGGCTAATGTATCCCTGACTATTATGATTTTCAAAAGTTCATATTGTGGCTTTATTAGTATCCAACAACAGGCGGAAATGCTTGAAAGCTCAAAGCTCTTTCATTTTATTAATATTACATATAATGCATAATATAATACTTATGATACAACTATTTATTTTTTACATCATTTTTTATTCTTTTTTTTCTCCCACCACAGTGTCCACAATAGGGGCACTTTAACATCTTATATAAAATACCTTTTAATCTTACATAACATACCTTCAAAAGTTGCTATATATATATAAGTTAAATTATACACAGAAAAAGTTCATAGAACATTATAAGCTCAGCCCCATTATAGCTATTAATGTTAGCACTAATTATTGTCTATTGTGGTTGACTTCAAAAAGACTGCAATTAAAAGTCATTGATCTCCTTTTAACCTTTGACTTTCTATAGCACCTATTTCTAAAGAAGGATTAATTTAAATAATTATATTCCATTTCAATAGTTCACCCAGACTACAGACTTTTCCTTCTAAAGCCACTTTAATTCTTTAGAACCGGTTGATCATGAAAAGTGCTAAAAGCATGATGATAAATATTAATTTTATTGGATTGGAATATTTTTAAATATTGTTTTTGGAGTGTACACATGTATATAATCTTACAGGTCGATGATACTTCAGTGCATTTATGAAATGCATGTACCACATTAAAGTTAAATATCTCAACTTTATTCTAAAACAGCACTATTTTACTTTTTAAAAGGATACCACAAACTCCACCCCGTTCTAGCAGGCCACAGGACGATGCTCCCTGGGGCAATCACTGCGGGTTGGCTTCACTTCGCCGGCCATGAGATGTTTGTAAGGTTCAGGCATAGTAACCGGTGACGTTGGGCTGTAATTGGGATTGTTTACAAATGTCTCCCTCCTTTTTTGCTCATTTGAAATATAGAATATTCAGTATTTTGTTATCAAAGGACCAGGATTGGACATGTTGTTGTGGTGTTTTGGAGAGAAAGCTTTAATATATGGGGGAAGATGAGGCAATCACCAGGACATAGCATCAATTAGGAACTAATAATCCTCTTCCCAGAAGATTGAGTGATCAGCGGGGCAAGGCATTTATTAGGTACTAAAAGCAAATCATCTTCTTCCTAGAAAAACACTGAACCCCTGGTGTGCTTAAAATTATATTTTTAAACAAGTTACATAACACTTTTGTAGCTCAAAGCTACATTCTTCTTATTAAAATTATTATTATAATATTGCCTCAAAGGATGCACTGCCAGTGAATCTCCCTGACACAGAAAAAGGAAAATAGATTAGACACTAATAATGCTGAAATATTTACTGTATATAATCTAATTCTGCTATGATAAAGCCTGGGGAATGCATCTGTACAAACAAACACAGTGTTTTTCTCAACACACTATAGAATAAAACCAAAATGGCACTTGAGAAATTAATTGATTCGGAGCGTTTTGCTCTATGTCTATTTCTTGTGAATCAGGGCGTACTATAATTCAACTGTGCAAACATGAGTCATTTGACATTTTACTGGAGAAACAGCATTGACTGACCATTGGATTTGGTTTTGACGAGCAACTTTACTTCAGTGCAGTGTGGAAAATAAGAATTAACCCCTGAATTTTAAATAGATTTAAATCCAGAAAGTGACGTTTTTCTGTTAGGATTTCAAAACAAGGCAGAGTTGTTTCACAAATCATACAGAAGCAGAACCAAGTGTGAGCCGCACTGCTATAATGTTGATAGACTGTTGCAGATTTAAAGCAGAGTATTGAAAAATATAAGTGTACTTCAGTTCCCTTGAAGTATTGAAGTATATAAACCCCGAAAGTAAATGGTACTTTTGCTAACCTTTAAAAATGTGTTTGGTCCTGTTCTGTGTTTGTCATTGTGTTGCGCTTTTCCTTCCCTCGTGTGCTCCCTTCATCATTTCCTTCAGCTGCCACAGCTTGATTGGAGCTCAGGTGTTGCACGTTGATCTCCAATCAAGGTCCCTTCTTATTACTCTGTTCTTCTCTCACTTGCTGTCTGACTGGTAAACAACCCACAGCATTGAGACACCAGAGCCTTCCTGGTTCACCTCTTGTTTGTAGTCTGAAGTCTTGTCTTGTCTGGATTGCATGGGTCTGTGTGTCCCCTGCTTGAGTGATCTTTTCTCTCGGTTTGGTGGTCGCTGAAACTGGGAGGATCTCCATGGCCCGTGGGCTCTTGGCTTTTACCCATTGGTGCTTCACTCTCTCCAAGTGAGACCAGAAAACCACAAACTGAAGTATTGAGTTAAATGAGCCTTGTGGCACCCCCTGCTATTGAATTAATAAAGAAACTGTCTGAGATCTTGCATTGGGGTCTTTGAGCTTCCATCACACCTAACAAAAGTAATTCCTCTTCAATATATTAAAAAAACATTTTTAATTATTTTTGTTTTCTAATTGATCAAAAAATATTAAAGCTGATTAGTGGAGGAGGCAGTCCAGGGTTCATCCTCATATTGAGACTCTCCCGTTCGCTTCAGACTGTTCAGCCTCTTGTAGATGCACAAATATACAAGATATTAGATAAAAAAAAACCACACACATCAGAAGTAATATGTATCTTTTTGAGTAATTTTATATCTGAAACATTAATCACATGATTTGCATTTTTTAACCCCTGGTTTGACTTTTAGCTGCAACAGATTTAAGCATTTTCTTTAAAAATCTAAATTGTTAAATGTCAGCAAGTTCCCCATAATGGTCCACTAAATATCTCCAAATGATAGCATGTGTTCCACAATGACGTCACACACCACTTTAGAACAAAATAGATTTGACATTCGTCTTCACCAAACTAGCAAAACATGTTTTTATTTCTTCTTTAAAACAAAAAATCTGACAGAGATTACTTGTAAAAGATTAACAGTACAGGTTGGAACTGATGCTAAGTCGTACCAATCTTGCCATGCCTTCATCTACGTTTTTCATTTTCAGCAACAACTGTTAGTTGTAGTATGCACTTCATTCATTCATTTTCCAACCCATCTATGGGGAATTTAGATAATTCAATTTACCTAACCACATGTTTTGGGAATTGTGGGGGAAACTAGAGTACCCGGAGGAAACCCATGCAAGCACAGGGACAACATGCAAACTGCTTCCAGGAGGGTCACTGGTGAGCTTCGAACTGACATCCTGTTTAATGGCTGTAAGCCCTGTTCAAAGATACTGTGCCCACACTCAGATGCAGGAGTGAAGTAAAGAATCAGAGGCTACAATAGGGGTAATTGATAGGTGGACCAGACCGATAAATGCACCATGCACCTATCTAGAATGATGTACTTATGAAGTGAATTTAAAAAAGAATCAACAAAATTAATTTGTTTAGCATTGAAAATCACGATCTTGTTGTGCTGCATTTAAAACTCCACTGTACCAAGCTTGAATAATTATTCCTGTAGTGAGTCTGCGACACTAATTACAAAGAGGCAGTCATTAATAATGGTTTTATGCATTATTAAAAAAACATAAAATGAAACAAATGCTCTTAAAATAGTTACTACGAAGCATAGATCTAATGCTTAATTTGTACTAATGAAACAGTTATTATAAGATACAGACGTGAACTTTACCTATAGCCAACACACTGTCACTCTCAATCCTCTGCCAACACATAGGTCACGTTCGGAGATGCCAAGTGTGCCCCATTGCAACAGACAAATGTAATTCATGGGCATAATTAGAGCGATCGGTGCAAGCTTTGGGCCAGATCCAGAAGAGACAGATATAGGTCAAAGCAGTTAGCCAGTTCATCTGAGAGATAGCAGGAGGAAGACCAGACAGGTCCATTCCCAGTAGAGCCCTGTGATTGACAGCTGCATAGCTTCCAGAACACTCCCTCAGCATCTGGCCAGCTGATTGGTGGGTCACGAGCTCATGGAGAGAGGAAGTGGATCTCACAACCACACATGCTGAGACTGATAGAAGCCCTGGGAATATGACAGAAACATTCAGAGACTTCCTGGTTATTTATCAGCTGGATGTGTTAGGCAGTGTTTAAGGAGATGTAGCACTGACAGGTACAAGGGTAATGTAATGGGTCCAGAGAGAATTATACCCTTTACTGACAGTTTCAGCTTCAGCTGTTCTCTTGAGTGCTATGAAATAGCGATGTAAGTTTGTTTGCATTTTAATAGGTTTTCAGAGGTCATTGCAGAAATAACTTAAACTGTAAATGTATTTGTTTCATAATGATTTTGAAAGATAATTTTTTTGGGTTTTGGACAATGAATAAAGCAATATGTGCAGAGCAGAACAGAGCAGAGGTTCCCCTACCGTTATATTGAGGGGACTCCCCTAAATGTGGTTATTTAGATAATATTTAAATTTCATCTGGAGTTGCTTGAAACAAAGCTATTTTAGAGTTGTTCTATTTCTATCATTCTCTTCTTTAAGTTAAAACACGTGTTTCATTTATGATCCATTTATATATGTGTTTGCTTCAGCTGTGAGTAAAGAATTTGCTTTTGTCGAGGTATTGACATTTTATTGCAAAAAAATGCTAGGTGCCTACCTAATGACATTGTATATCATCATAGCATTATGCTAAGAATATTAGCATGTTCTAAAAGTCAATTTAAATATTGCATTTTGAAACTGTGTGTTCTTCACGTAAACTGGCAGTTGGATTATCTAAAGAGGTTTCAGTCAGTGTAAATATCATCAAACACCCAAGCTTTATTATGGGATGACATTTCTATATAATTTTGGTTGATAAACATCATTGTACCACTTTTTCTTGTTTTCCACATCTCTTAACTGTTCTTTTCCAATAAAAGTTGCTGTTTAATCACCCATAGTGTCTTAAACTACAACCATCTACCATGTTTGTGCCTTCAAAAGAAAAACAATTTCTTATTGGTGTGTGACTTTAAAACGGAAGCCTACAGTGAGCAGAGTGAAACAGGGACATGGGACACTGAAGGATCACATGCCCCTTCACAAGATGTTGAGCCTCACGGGTGGTTTTAAAGTAAATTAATTTGATCACACTTCTGTTGTAATATAAATTCAATGTAGATTAAATGGCCCTCCTGGTATTTTTTCGGTCTGAGGTTTGGATACTTTTAGGAGGAAAACAATGTAACAGATGAAGTGTAGTGACATGAGTCTGTATTTTAATGTTTAAAGGCTAATAAATAGAGAGCAACCTTGAATATCAGTTGCAATTTTCTGCTAAATCAATATGCTATAAAGAACCATAGCTAGCTTTTAAAGAACCATAGCTACTGTTCCTTTAGCAGCTGGCCAGTGGCTTTCTTTGATGGTTTGAGTGTCTGAGTGTGAGAGAGTGTTGATTAGTTGTAGACGTGTCCCAGGTAACAGCATTTTAATTTGCAGCTAGTCTTTTTGTTGTCACTCTGACTCCACTGCCCAGAGATTGTCAAGGCGGATCCAGTGTATTTCCAGCATCCTAAAAGCCAATTACTTCAGCCCACCCTTCAGGGGAGGCAAGGGAACACATAAAAGTGGTAATAGGACACCATCAAGATGGCTAATTAGTGTGCACATGTTCACTGATGTGGCCAGAGCAGATCAGCAAGCCGTATGACAATATGGAAGGTCTAATGCATGTACGGCATCTTGTTCTTGGCTCCCAGCATGCCTTGAGCTAGAACAGCAGCCATTATGGACAATTACTGAGTACACCTGCCTATTGCAGAAAGCACAAGTGGTCAGATTTGTCCAGAGATTACAGACCTCTGCTAGCAGGTTTAGTCAGAATTAAATGCTGGTGGTCTCAAAATGGACTGCTTTAAGAGTTAAATGGTTAAATCGTCATTTTCCCTCTTCAATACATGTTTTCCACCTCAAAAGTGAAGTTCAAACTGTTTCTCGGAATACAGATGAACTAAAGATTTATTTCCAGAGCATGAACCAATGTCCTGAAAAAAGAAAGCAGACTCTTATACCTTTTAAGTATTCTTTCTCTTACATTAGTTATAAAATGTTAAAAATAATAAATGATACAATTTGAATTAGTACATTGACATCCATGCGTTTATCAAATGCTTTTATTCTGACTTCAAACATTTTGCGTACCAACTTCTTGTGTATCATACGGTCAAGAAGGCTCCCACAACAGCTCAATGGGGTTTTTGATCTGGTGACCGCACTGACCACTCCATTACAGACAGAAGACCAGCTGCTGCTTCTTTTCTTTGGAGGTGTGCTTTGAGCCATTGTCCTGTTGTAAGATGAAACTGGCTCCAATCAAGCGCTGTCCACAGGGTATGGCATACCTTGGCAAAATGGAGCGATAGCCTTCCTTTTTCAAAGTCCCTTTTAACCTGAACAAATCTCCCACCTTACCAGCACCAAAGCAACCCCAGACCATCATTTTACCCCCACCTTGCTTTACAGATGGTGTGAGATTGCCGTCCAATCTTCCTCTGTCCAATATCTGTGTTCTTTTGCCCATATTAATCTTTTTCTTTTATTGGGCTGTCTCAGATATGGCTTTTTCTTTGCCACTCTACCCTGAAGGTCAAGTTGAGGAGCTGTGAGGGGTCTAGTAATGTACTTATTTTCTTGCTCAGTTGTGCAGCGGGGCTTCCCACTTCTCTTTCTACTCTGGTTAAAACCTGTTTGTGCTGTTCTCTGAAGTAAGAGAGTAGTACACAGCATTGTAGGAAATCTTCAGTTTCATCATAATTTCTCGCATGGAACAGCCTTCATTTCTAAGAACAAGAATAGAATGTCGAGTTTCACAAGAAAGATCTGTTTTTATGGCCATTTTGAGCGTTTTATCAACCCCACAAATGTGATGCTCCAGATACTCAACCTGCTCAAAGGGTCAGTTTTATTGCTTCTCAGACTAGCTAAACTTTTTTCAGCTCTGTTAACATTATTGCAGAAGGGTTTTCTAATCATCCATTAGCCTTCTGCCACAATCAGTAAACACAGTTTACCATTAGAACACTAAAGTGATAGTTGCTGGAAATGGGCCTCTATTTAGATATTGCACCAAAAACCAGACATTTGCGGCTAGAATAGTCATTTACCGCATTAACACTGTATTAATTGTATTTCTGATTAGTTTAAAGTTATCTTCATCTAAAAAAATGTTTTTCCTTCAAAAAACAGGACATTTTTGAGTGATCCCCAAACTTTTAACTGTAGTGACCCCAAACCTTTGAACAGCAGTGCATGTTCTTGTAAAATCACAAATGGATCTTTTCAAATAACTGCAGGTGCTTCTATGACTCCATCGCTCAAATCTCATACTTTCACTGACAGAACAGCTTATCACTCTGTGTTAATTAATAACAAATTACTAGAAATGTTGGAAGACATTAATTGTATTTATGGCAATGTTACTTTTCTAAAAATAAAAATAGTTTGGAAACATTACGTTCCCTTCAATTACAACTTTTCAACAATTCCACGTTGCATATAATCCACTCAGTTTAGGTCTGTAAATAGACTTTGCTCCCAGTCGAGGCTTGCTGGACACCTTGGGTTTCAATCAGTGCTCTGCCATTTTGTGTAGAAGCTTATAATCAGCAATCCACCACTTAACTATGTTAGAGATTAACAGTGTTAGGCAAGCTAGGCTATCAATGATAAATGAAGCTGTACATTACTGTACCAACTGTTTGCATCTTCAAATAAGGGCTTTAATGGAGTCAACAAAGAACAAAAAGAATTGTGTGTATACTACACCTGACGCTTGTGTGGAAAAAAAAAATTCACGTTCATCGGACAATGCGTGTATAAGCTAACACACAAGCTTTTTTGTGTACAAGAACCATCAAGACGTTAGCTCCCTGGTCAGTTTAACTACATTGGACATTGGCTGAAGCTCAAACCTTAGCCTGTTTCCAAACTGTCCAGCCATTTTAACCTTGCTATGAGTCTTGGCCTAGAAAGTACAAAGTCGTGAAGTGCACCTGCTTGCTGAGTTCAAACATGTTTTGTGACTCATATCTCTAGCCACTGCAGATCCTTCATTTGTACTCATTGGTGGAGGATTGCGTCACTTACCTCGTAACCCAATTCCATACTCACCTGGAAATATGTGTGTTGCTCCTTCCTATAATCACCACTGAGTATCTGTTTCATAAAAATGACGTAAATAAAAATAAATTGAGATTTTATAAAGAAAATTTAAAACACATGATATTTTCGTTTAGATCTATGGTAAGGTGATTTTTTTCTGTTTGGCTTGAACACCTGGCCTTAGCAGGACCAGGGGGAGCACAGGTCATTCCCTTTTATTAATGAGTGGAGAGGTTCTAATTGAAAATGGAGTGCACCTGTAGTGTACTGTATGTGTGTAAGCTGCACTTGGGGGAGATGAGTGTCCAGCTGGGGAAGTCTTGCAAAGTGCTGAGTCTATTGGAAGTGTGAGTGTATTACTCTCCCCTCTCTCGAGTCAAGCTGCCGCACACACTGAAAACTGCTTCATTATCAGCCCCTTGCACCTGCAGCTGCCCTGTAAAGCGCAAGAGTGCAATTACAACTAGAATAGGAATGAACCTTAAGCAAATCAAGCTAATGGGTAGAGAAAGTGGAATCATGGGTGGTCTAGATCGCCAAAAACCCACATTTAAGGCCATTATTTGCTTGCTACATTAGATTACATTTGGTTCCAGAGACATCCCAGAATTGTTCCTACAGCCAAATGTGCACTGCCCTTTACATTGTAATGCATTGGAATTTATTTCAATCTGTATCTTGGTTGAATTTAGATGAGTAATAATGTTCATTATGAACAAAAGTTTAATGAGAACTGAGTAAAGAGATAAAAAACCCCATCCATAGGCTTCCACATTCATTTCTGGTTTAGTTCCAACCCTATTTATTTTTATTTACCTGCCTCTTTTTTAAAAAACAAGCCTTATCAAGGAGTTATTCGGTCACCTTGTGCAATATGTCTTGAGTTTTGGGATGAATCTAGAGTTTGTTTCATTTGATCGAACTCTGAAGAAGACACTGATACAAAGCAGGGTTCATAAAGAAAATAAGAACTGTCTGGAAAACACAAACATAGAGTCCTGCGTTGACTAGATTCTGTCAAGGAGGAGGTGAAATCACTCAGATGAATATCAGTATGAAAAAATGCACAGTCTACAGAGACTTAATGCCCCAGGGAAAGAGGAGGAAGGATTTTCCATTGAGAGATGGAGGTGTGGCTTGTAGGGAGGTGAACCAGTAATGAAATCAATGAAACGTTGAGGAAGGGGGTGCCCACCAGATGACCCCAATGAAATGCCTTACACTATGAGATACAAACATTACACTAACATGAGCTTTAGTCCAAAGGAACTGAAACACCTAGTTTTACTTTTTGTGCAGTCCATCCAAATACTTAAATCATAATATCTACAATTTATGAACATGTTTTATACAGTTCTAGACTGTCTAATTTTATGCATTGTATTGGAATAATTACTGTTAATTAGAGTAAATTTTTTGCAGCTCATGAACTGTAAATTTTACAGTTGCCAAAACTTTACAGTCAATCATAAAGTAGGTACACAGTAAAATCCTAAGAGTTAAATTAACTCTACTCGGAGTATATTTGGTCCCACTCTATATAGAGTTAAACCGACTCTAAGAAAGAGTAATTTAATAATCTATTTTCTTCATGTTTTTCCAAATCTGCTTGGAAAATGCAAACTAAATATTAACTATTCAGAGAGGGACCAAGTCCACTCCAGAAAGAGTAAAAACAGACAAAAATAGACTGTTTAGTTCAAATAGACTTATTTAAATAACTCTCCTTCATTGTTGGTTTAACTCTATTTAGAGTGGGACCAAATACAGTCTGAGTAGAGTTAATTTAACTCTTAGGATTTTACTCTGTAGTAGTTTTACTGGATTGTACTTAAATTGTCCATATTGTACTCATGTTTTTATGGTTTACAGCTGTCTAAATGCAGGAGATTTCTTACAAAAATGCTTTTTAGAACATTTAAAATCATGTCTTTTCTATAAGCAATAATACAGTCATTTATAATATTATGTCAAACTGTATTTCCATTATATTTAAGGTCTTAGTCTGTAAATCGTTTAAAAATTTTCTCTCTAAATTCTACAGTTGTCATATTTTTTGTGAAATACAGTCTTTTCTGTGGCATTTATACAGTATCTAAATTCACAGATATTTTTAAAATCGCAAACAAATTAAATGATGGGACTTAATCATTGATGAAGGATGGTGCCCATCTGATTACTCCACTATTTCACCTATTAACAAACTCCGCAACAAGGTCTTACTATTTAAGGAAGTCAAGCATTTAGTTCTACTACGATTTAAATCACTTTTATTAAAACATTTGTCGGGCGGCTCAGTGTGTAGCACTAGGTACTATACAGAGATATTGGCCAAATACTAACTCTGCCCTTTCACAATGAACCCTGCGAACACTGGCAAAGCATAGCGTTCCCAGCCTCCACAGCCTCCCCGCCAGCTTGTTTTCTGACTTTGCTTCTACATTTACATAACAGGAAACACATAGCCTAGACATTAAATGGAAAACAGGACGAGAACACATTCAAACATTGTGTTGATAGTTTTAACATTGTATATGAAAATGTATCATATTTATATAGCATTTTTATCTGTCATATCATGTTGTTTCAAATATAAACAGCTCAATTAAATGTAAGACTATATAATATACACCAGGAGATGCTCTCAGATTGTCATTCATTTCCAAAACTAATATATTCATTTTTAGTATTAAATCTGCATCCTTGGATCTTTGGGTTGTGAATAACCACCATTTAGTCCAATGGTTCTTAACCTGGAAAGTGGTAAAGGAAATACCCTATCTTAGGTGTAGAGTTTAACATGAAATTGGGGTCTAGTTCATTATATGATGGAGCATGAGATGAAAAGTTGCAGGACATGATGAAAAAACTCTCTACAGACCGTGTCAGAGATCAGAGTGTCAGAGATGAGGGAAATCTTTGTATTTCTCCATAAGGTGTCTTCATACCACTACCAACAGTACAGTAACAGCAATAAAAGTGATGAAGGCTGAAAATATGAAGTGGTGTGAAGGTGTGTCTGGCAAAAAGGGAAAAATGCTACTGAGTGGATCTCAGAATGTAGACTGATTTTTTTTCTAACTGTACTAAGTACATATAGGTAAGGTCAAGAATTCCCGTGGACATGGCCTCAGACCTGATAAAGGTAGACTCAAGGCTCTACACGCCGATCCAAATTGAGATTCACACGACTCTTCCGACTGGCTTCTAAGCAAGCCTTTTTCTGGGTCGAGGAAAAATTGATGCAATGACTGTACAAAAGACTGTCTAGAAGCTGGTTTTATAATCAAATCAAAATTAATAAATTGTTTAAATTGCTTAAGTTCAGTCATCATGCACGTTTGATGCCAACTTGTAGGTTATTCTTTAACCATTTTAGGTAAAAATCCTTTTCCCCTCTAACCATCATAAGGCAACCGCAAGCATCAACAGATTTCAAGCATTACTTACCAGTGTTTGTTTTGTAGAATTTCCATAAAATATTCTGTCAATGCTAAGTAACAACATAATGAGTATTGAGTCTGCCCTTGCATCCATCATTAGAAACCTATTTTTCCAAGTCTTATTAGTTTGCATTCTTTGTTAATAAACAGGTCAGCAACTACTGCAAAGAGCAATTACTTGTTGTCTGGGTTTGTGCGAATAAAAGCTGTGTATTCAGTAAGATGTTCTGTCTAATAGAATAGTGTTAATTCTGAAACCTGAACGTTTTATTTTATTGTTCCATCTGCTGGTATACATGCAAAGATCAAGCACATATTGATATCTCAGTTAAAATCAAATTCAACAAGAGCTTCAAAACAAGTATTCATCATCATATGAATAAATAAAAAAAGTCATTTTGCAAATATATTTAATAATACAATGGGATTGCAACTGTTCATGCTCTGGCAATTAAATATAGATTAAGAATATTATTACTTTATATTTAACAAGGTTATGGAGAATCTATTTTAAGCCTTGTGGGGAAGCTACTATTAAAATTAATTATTGGAAAATTAATATTTCTCCAGCCATATTAAGATAAGTGGGCAAATGAATCAGCTCCTAAACGTGAAGCTCCTCAGAGACTCCACCAGAGAATAAAAAGCTGTTACCAAAAAAAGCAAGCGTGTGCTCTTCACTACATTATGAGAATAGATTTACATAACAAGCTTTTTTCCTAATTTGGATCAAGTAAAATATATAACTTGTACAATATTTTTCATACAGACTATAGCAAATGTTTTGATCAGACCAGTAACATTGAATGCATCTCTGTGTTCTGTGGATGCTTTTCAATATTTCTCCTCATAATGTGGTCTGCAGAACCCTATCAATTTGCATTCTCACCCTCATCCTTTTTGTATCCTGTGGTTGTTGCATCCCTCTTGAAAGCTCCAAATTATCTTTATTAATGGAGCTTGCAAAACAAGGTTCATGCTATATTTTAATATTGATCTACAAATGCAGAGAGCTGCTCTTCCTCTCTCTAAATAACACACACCTAACACACAATGCTGACTTCACTAAGGGCTGCCATTTACACTCCCCCTGGTTACAGAGTATTGATTTCATTTTTACTCCTATGTGTTTTGCCTCTTTTGACTTGTCCTTTGACTTCTTCACCCGTGGTATGAAAAACAAGCAGCCTTCCAGGAGTTTAAAGTAATAGTTCACCCGAAGCATTTTCCTCATGATGTTAATCAGTTTTTTTATCTTCTGTTGAACACAAATGCAATTTGCGGAATATAAGAAAAAACAGTCATTGACTGCAAGTATGTACCTGGTGGATGTGATTGCTTTAAAGATACAGGGAAACTTCAGTTTACACCCTTTTCTCTCAAAGATTGTCCTGATATGTGTTTTATTTTTTGTCATCTGTGAAGTTGTTTTGGGAGTATTGGTATTGGTACATAATTGGTACTTTGTTTACCATTATGTCCATAATATCAGGAAGGTAATATGAAGGTTCAAATTTCATGTCATTCTAAAAAGAGTGGCAAATTAAGTTTCTCTTTCTGAAAAATAAATAATGACAGAAAAATCAATCATTGCAGAAAATGATGCGCTACAGTGTATTGAATAACTCCAGTATGTATAATTATTAGTTTATACATGTGAAAAGACAGATGTCAGAGAAAGAAACGCAAGTTCACAAACAAATATACAATCTGCTCCTTTGTTTAAATATCCAATCAGTGAACGCTAAAGTTAGAGGAGGGTGGGACTCCGCGTCCCTCAGTGGAGGAATTGGCAACACTATAAGGAGATGCCGTCAACTTTTTTGGCTGGCTTTGCTGACGAATACAACAAAGATGAAAAAAGAACAGTAAACTAAAATGTCACTGTGTTTTATCAGATGCATAATTTAGAATTAGAATATGCAACATATGAAACAAAAGTGCTCATCTGCGCCGTCTTCAGACAGCTGTTCCTGGTTTCAGGACCCCTAGGTTCCTGTAACTTTTGCCTGCCTTAAATCCCTCTCCTTCCTGTGCCAACATGCTCGCTGCTGAAGAAGCTCATGCCCACAGTTGTTTGTTTTATTGTTTCATGTGTCTTGATGTTTCATTTAGCAAAATAAAGTGAATTCAATGAACGCCCATTGTTTATCTGTTCTGTGAATGATTAAAATTATTACAAATATGTTAAGCCATCTGAACCGAACCAAAAACCGTGGTTAAAAACTGCAGTACGTATCAAACCATGAGCTTTGTGTACCGTTGCATCCTTAATACATGTGCAATGTTATATTTTGCTGAAGACTAAATATGCATGCGTTTATCTGAAAATTTGTCCAAAACAATAAACAAATGAGGCAAAAAGCAAGCCATTCATCACAAAGCAAATAGCCATAAGAAGTTCTCATAATAGAGGTTTCTTAAAATATCTCTTTCATTATTCCCTGCCCCTTCCTCACAACATAAGGCCACTGAGGCTCTTCTGACCTTGCCAACTGGAGAGTTGCATTAAACGCTAATGAGGATGACCTTAAGAGATCAACACCACAGAAATCAGAAAGAAATACTGTCACATATAAAGCAGGAAAACCACAAGGTAATTAACTAAACAGTCCCAATTTAAATCCAAAATAAACCAGAGATCATGAATAAGACATTTAGGTACATTGTAAAACCAGTAATATTCTTTAAACCAGGATTCTAACGTTTATTTATAACAAAAAAATGTTGAGACAAATTCTCTGAAACGGTTACCTCTAACAACAACCTAATATTACTTTACACAGTGACCAGGGGTCAGAAAAAAAGACTTCTGTCACACAGAATTAGTCCAGTGGTCTTTGGGTAAATGCTGCATCAAAAAAGAAAATGTTCAGAAAAAGTAAAATTGGAAAACAAACTGATAATTGTGTCCATGTGATTAAAAACAAAGCATTAACAGAGCAATGTGTTGATGGTCTTGAGGTTTATTTACAATGTTTTTGACTGTTCTTTTATAACAAGGTTGTCCAAAGTCATTCCTGGAGAGCCACATCCCTATATGGTCTAAAATTCCAACACAGCACACCAATGACTTGAGTCATGCCAAGTGGGGTTTAATTAGTGTGATCAGATGTGTTTAATGGAAGCTGAAGCTAAACTGCTCTGGGCTGCGGCTTTTGACATTGTGATTTATGTCTACCTTCAAGTACAGCCCACATTCTGTATCTAACTCATCTAAAATACCAAAACTTAAACTAAAAACTCAATGTTCCCTCTACCTGTATGGTAATGTAACAATCTAGGGCGCTACTAAAATGAAATTATTCTATTCAGAATAAAAATGTTGTAATTTCTAGCATATCTTTAATACTGGTTGTGAGCTTTATATAATACACTGGTGCTGGTGTCGTCAATTGCCAACTAGAGTGTGCAAGTTGAAAAACAAGTTTTCATAATCATAAGGTCAATCATTTTTTAAGACTTTACATTTCTGATAACTATAACTATATTAGTTTGAAGGTAAGTGCTAATGTCTCAGATTTCAGTTGTATATCCAGAAAACCCTGAATTCCAGTAATTTCGTGGAATTGTAGCAAACCATCTGCTTCTCTTTTCTTTGGATTTTGAAAGTCTGTACAATGGTGTCCCTGAACTCTGAGTCTTGGTTCAGACAATCGCACAAAACCCTTTCAGAATTTACTAGTGCATGAATAGGCTTTTTGCAAATCAATCTTTGACTTCCAGATACCATGACATCATGCATGCAGCTTCTCAAAGAGTTCAAGCTCAGTTCCTAGAGGGATGGAGACCTACACCGTTTACTTCCAACCATGCTTTGACAAATATAGACCTGTAGCTTTTAAACAAACTTAACCAGCTAAATAAATTGTGCTTAATTAAGGTTGGAACTAAATTGCATAGGATTGTGGTCTTCCTGCAATTGAGTTTGAGATCCCTGCTCTATTCAAAAATACTGTAATGTGGATTGTTCTCTACATTACCTTAAAATCAATAAATTATAGATGGCGTGACACTGTCTACTGCCACTGGGCTAATATGAAGCCACTGCAGAGTTCTTCTGGAATCTGCCATTGAGGAGCACTCATGTGACTTCCTAATAAGGATGGATAAGTACGCCCCTCTCACATGCAGCCTGTTATATAAAACTTATTTTTAAATTAAAAATCGTTGTAAAGAATTTTTAGAACGACTTCTCTGAATTTGATCATTGGCATCCTAAATCTTGTTCATAGCATGTTGAAAGCGGTAAGTCAGCTCTGTTCTGTGTAGCTGTCAATCACATAGTCCCACTTAGTTTTTTAGGGAAAAATTGTGCCATCGTGAACATCAAAATAAACTTAAGCCAAGAAAAAAACCTTTGTTCACTTCAGAGATAACTTAAAAAAAGTATCAAAACATTTGTAAAAGTGTAAATGCTTTCTGAGGAAATAACTTTTAAACTTCAGCTTTTTCCCATAGACTTGGCGCAGACCTGTAAGCATTATAAGAAATCATTTTCTCCTAAATCAACTTGATATGGTTTGTGTTTTGAGATTTTTAAAAACAACGTGAGTCATAATAGAATGTATTATTATTTTCAGCATTCTCAAAGGGTCAATGGAGCAAACTGTAAGGTACCCTCCTCTGCAGGTTCCAATGTTTTGCCTGTAGGTATGGGTCACTATCTTTAGCAACATTTATTCTGGCATGTTGTTTAATGTTAGCAAATATGTTATTTTGTGTTATGTTATTTGATAATAAATAGCTATTTTGATCCTTAAAATAATTGATAAATCGGGATGCGGCCACTTAAAGCTCAGCCATACATGAGCACTGGATGAACATTCATGTTTCATTTATTCTCCACACATTTTTTAGCCCATTTTTAACTTTTCACTTAACACTTGTTAACCAGCTTGCCTATAAAACCACATACTTCCATAAACTGTAAAAGTTAAAATAACCCTTGTTGTTGAGGGTGTTTTCACACACTTCAGGGTGATTTTGAGTGTAAATTTGGACGCAACCTTTTCTCTGTTTCATCAAATTAAATGAATTTTGGTGACAAATCTTATTTTTACACATTTTGAGAAAATGCTTTAATTTTTTCAAAAACTCAAACATGCACTCTGGGCAAATTCAAATGCTATTCATTTAGCCACTAAATGAAACTGCTCTAAAAATCTTTCAGATCAATATTTTTCCCTCCTTTTTTTGCATAAATCTTTTCACTCGAAAGGGTGGTGAATTTGAACAGTTCACAAGGGATAAGCTCAAATCTTGAATTTGCAATCAACTGATTGAAATGGCCTAGTTAATTTTTTTTACCTAAATTCATTCAAAAGAATGCCTGTAAATTGGTATAACTAGAAGGTTGAGTTTATGTGAGGGTTACTATGCATTCTTCACAGGCTTTGTGAAGATTTCTTCCTTATGTCGTCTAATGTGACCGCTTATCTACTTAGGGGCTCACCGAGAGAAACTAATCAAAATTCTCTTTCAAAATAGAGAAGCTAGAAAAGATTGCGACAAGCATGACTTGCAGTAACGTATAAAACGGACATCCTGTTTATGGCAATTTCAGTATATGCAGATGTGCTCTAGCTGAAATTCTTGTTCTAGTACAATTATCAACAAGGTATTCTGAGACTGCATTTCACGGCCCTCCTGTTTACTGAGACTGTGTTTGATTTTTCTCTATGCGTTAAACCAAAACTCATCACTAAACCAGTGATTTACAACAGTATCTATTCATACACTGTTTTTCTTCAGTGCCAAATTGACTACTGCATATTATTATGTTTCTCCAACAGTGGGTTGACAAGTTTATGCCCTTCTTCAAACTTGCCTTAGCCAAGAAACTGGTCCAGGTGTTTAAAGAGCCCATCCTTTGCATTCATGTCTTCTGGTCCGGATAATAGATTATATTTGCACAAATGAATAAATGTGTATTTTAAAATATATATGTTTGTATATATCCAGAGAAATGTATAATCCCCAGAAAACTATTGGTTTCAACTGCAGGTGAATTTATGGCAGCATTTGGTATGATGTCCAGTCTTTCGATCCGGAGGTTTTTTAGAGCTCGACATGTGATAGATATGGTGGATGAACAGCAGCTCATTACAGAAGTTTTTGGAGCCTGGCAAAGGATGGACAGATGCAGTGAATGAGTGGGTGAATCTCTGGCAAAGGACAGAAGATTGTGGGCAAACCTTTGAGCCTTCACATCTGTTCTACTCTACAACGCCAAAACCACCCACAGGCAGGGGAAGTCAACCCTGTTCCTTGAGGGTTGGAGCCCTGTGCCCTTTAGCTTCAGCCTTCACAAGCGATCACAAAAATTAAGGTCTTCCTGGTTTGTTGCAGTCCTTATTTGTGTTGGTTTGAGGAAAACAATTTTTTTTTGCTTAGTTTAAATATGTGTACACAAATTTAATAGTTCATTTAATAGTATCCAGTCTCAATAGTGCTTTTACTAACCATTGTATATTATTTGTGTTTCATTCAGCAGTATTTTAGTTTTTTTCTTGTTGTTTTTTTTTTTGTTGTTTTGGGGTTTTTTTCACCCAACTCACTTGTTAATTACAGACCAGTTTGATGCTGAAGCAGCACCGAGCCTGTAAATTAAGTCATTGTCATTCACTGGCACAGAATGTCTCTTTTGTATGTAAATGAGCCTCGTTATGGATTGCCTTTTATTCAAAATACTCAATTGCTTTATTTGCAACCCGTAATTACCATGCAAAAAAAACATGCATTACACTTAATTTAAAAGAGATGTTTGTGTACATTTTCTATTGATTGTGACAGCAATTTTTCATTAAATAATGGGAAAGAGGAGATTAACTGGGCATTTATCCAGATGTGACAGTCAAGTGCACTTCCCGCATTTTAAACAACCCTTGGCTTGAAAACTGAGATGCACCAAAGATATACGTATGCAATTAGTGAAAAATAACAGATAATAGACAGCAAAAACTTCCAAAATAGCTGAGAAAAAAGCAAGACTTTGACACATGCAACGTTTCATTGAATTGATGAAGTATTGAAGTAGTGGCTCAAAATCTGTACAAAAGGATTGAATACGTTGACTTCAGTAGAATCAAATTGTTTGCTCATTTATTTGTGTTGCCTTAAATTTTATATTATATTTACAACCTAAACTGAATTTTTATATGTATCCAAGCCATTATCACCCAATTCAAAGGTAGGAATTAATGACCAAAGTGACCAAGTGATCGATTTTGAGTATCCTGTGACTGGAAAATGGCAGTGTCTACAACCAGACTATTTGGAGACTTGGAGATGAAGCCATAAAATAAATGTCAGAGGCTGGATAAAGAGACAAGGCAATGTACTCAATGATCAACGTTGATCATTATGTCATTGAGGGGCCTTCCTCAGCTTAAGATGTCTAAATAAAATGGCTGAATGATCCAATGAAGATTCTGGTTTTGTACTGATGATGTGTTCCCCCCTGAGTAGTCCTGTCATTTGAAACTTAAACTGTTTAGTATCAATTCCATTTTATGATTCAATTATTAATATTTTCTCTGTAATAATACATAAACATTTGACGTACTGATGCCATCTGTCAAAAGTGAGTCCTGGGAAACTGAAGGTCTACAGCAATTGTGTAACCAGACTTCAGATTTTGCCACTGAAGACCCTGATCTTCAATAAGTCATAAGCAAATGATAAAGTCTAGCTAGAACAAAGCCAAACCAGGGATTTGGATTCTAAGAGTTTGTAGATATGCGTCAACTTTTTGCTCATGTGCAGATTATTTATAGGGTTGTGAATGCGGAGAACTGTTTAAGGAAGTGGATACACCTCCTGGGCTTGGTTAGAGTTTGAGTGACAATCTGTGAAAAGGATTCTGTATTAAGCTCAAATAATACTCTTCACATGCTCATCTTTAGAAAGAGATTTTCAAGGCCCGATTTATTACAGTAACATTGAGGATGTATTCCCCTTGGTACTGTACATGCAGTGTGTTGTACTGTCCTTCATGCCAGCAGCTAATATATTAACGAATATATAATATAATAATATTTAACAAAATGTGCGTGTTGCCCTGCGATGGACTGGCGACCTGTCCAGGGTGTACCCCCACCTCTCGCCCGAAGTGTGCAGCAGAAGCCTGTGACCCCGAAAGAAAATAAGCGGGTAAGAAAATGAATGACTGAATTATGGCGAGTGCTGCAATGTTCAGCTTGCCCCCAAAAGAGGATAGGGTGAAAATGTTTTCAAATGATTTCTGATTTCAATTTCTGAGTATGATTTCATGAGCATTGATGCTTTGCTGTAATCCAACGACTCATAAGCTAGACTCCAGAAGTGAGAGAACTTTTCATCATAAAGCTTCATTGTAAAAATCTGCCACAACAATCACAAATAAAACCGTAGAACATCATTAAAACATCTCTACAATAACAGTTTCAAAATTATTTCAAGATCCAGAAATACAAAGTCTACAGTTCCGTTGTAGGATTTGATCAGATCAAAGAACACCATTTTCATAAACCTAATTGAATTAAGCTTTAACTAAATTCAAGAAGTGAAAGACATTGGAGCTGAGTGGAATGTCCTGGGACACCCCCGTTTACAACTGTGTTTGAAATGCAAAATGGGCAAGTCAAGGGAGTAGGCCCTCTCCTTATCAAAGCCCAGAGAGAGCATCAAAGACAACAAAGGATTTTATGACTCTTGACCCCTGTATGGCCCAAGCCATCAACATGAGATGGTCACAACTTCAGATCACAGGGCACTGAAGGAAAGCTAAAACAGACACTACGGGACTTATTTTAAAGATGTTCTTTGCCAATGGCTTTCATTATTCATGAACACGCTATGACAATGCCACGCTATCACCTCTGATACTTTTGTGACTTTTAGTTGCATGAGAAAATGTTTATTCATCTGTGATTAATTAAGGTACCGCATGTTTAGATTCATTCTTTAACAAATGAGATGATAAGAATGATGTAGGTTGTTTAAACTTAATAACATGTATGATTTTAGAATAACAAGTTATTTTTGTATCCAACATTTATTTGTGTAAGTTATTCTTACCTCTTATCAAAATGGGTTGCATCCTGCATGACACAGAGATGACGCTGTGCCTCAAAGCCACTTTCTGATTTGTCAGAAAATAGAATTTACTTTATTAATCCCTTTGGGAGAACTTTTTGGGAACTAGTACTAAAGACACTAAATTTCACTCGCGGTAATTGGGAATAGATACTAACATTATGTGTACTTCAGAGATTCGAGAGGATATTAGACAGCTAATAAAAGATTTTTCACGATGTTAGCATTTTAGACGATGTTCGCTTTAGCTTCCAACATTAAGGTTGAAATAGACTAGGCTACAATATCGTCCTTCCTTCTCTTACCACAGGTAAATGTTCAGATTAAGCAACAATCGCTGCTATCAACGTGCAATCGCTGACCGTGTGTACACCGTGTGTTCACTGCTTTCCTTACTGCTGCTGCCTCCACACTGTTGTGTTGGTCCAGCAGCTAATGCGGCCACCTACCATGTCACACTTGACGCATGCTAATGAGGCATGATGGGAATCATAACGATAATAATTTTGAAAGCGAACTTCAGTTTAACTCGCTTTCTTGCTGGCTCGTGTTCGCTGCATTTAAATATATTTTATATATCAAGATAATAATAATAAATAAAATGTCGCCCCAAATTATAGAGGGGGCTTTGGGATATTTTAGGCAGGCTGAAGCCCCCCTAAATTAGGGCTAACGATGTCACTGGTCAGAACACCGAGAGACAACCCACAACACTGAAGTTTAAAACAGCTTCACTTCCTTTTGTTCAGTCAGTGATAGAGAGAGAAATAAATGTTCAGTTGATGAAAGTTTGTTGGGAAAAGTCATGTCGTAAGTTTTCTACGGTTTGGACTCTCTTTAATATGGACTGAGAATGGCCTCCATGCCCTATGCCATTGCTTTGCGTGTTTTTTTACCCAGACATTTAAATGTACCATTGTAGAGCAGTGATTACAATATTGTGATACCTTGAAGCGTGATATTTTTATCCAATGTTAGCATACCGTCAGAATCTTATACCGGTACATACCTAGAGGGAACATCCGCACCTCATACGAGGAACCTTAAGTTACTTCGATTTATTTTCAGGAACATCATTAATGCTCTGTGGTTCAGGGCTTTTGTCACCTTTAGACAGCAGATTTAGATTTAGATTTAGATTGTGCATTGCCATGAGATTTGGGTATGAGCTTGTTTTTGACATCACAGACCTCTTCTAGGTTTTGTCATTCTGCTCACTAATTGACAGATAACCACAGAGGTACTGTCACTTTAATATCATGTTAAAAAAGGTTTTATTATGTTTAACTCAAACAGAGGAGTAAGTCTTGATCACCATTCAGATGTTCATTAAAGTCCAAGTGTCCATAAAAAGAAGGTTTACGAGATTGAAGTGATTTAAAAATGCAGTAAAGTGTGTCATATCCCCTCCTGTTCACTCCAGACAATTCCAGAATACACTTCTGTCTGGCTCTTAGCATATTTAAAGCATATAAAGAATAAATGCCTGTGCCTAAGTCATCCAAAATTATCTTCTTTTACCTGTCCAAGAGAAATTTGGCTACTTCTGTTTCTCCAAAGTCTCCTGCACATCCAAATTTTGTTCTGAATCATAATGAAGTCTGAAAAATTCACTATAGTTCAGTTTAGTTTTCCTTGTAAAGCACTTACAATTACCTCTGTGTATAACCAATTGTACTGGAACTGGGGATGCAACTATACACAAAGCTAACGAAAGAAACAAATAGGTATTTGATAGAATTCACTTTATTTTGCTATACAAAAACGTCTTTTGACATTTTAATACACATCTTCAAAAACGGACACTTTCTATAAAAAATAAAATAAAGAATATGTTTATTTGCTGTTCGAATGATTCAGAGTGTCCTCACTCCTCTTTGTTGCATTTTGACAGCAGAGCCAAAACGTCCCCAGGTTTAAAGTCTCCTCACATCACTGACTGAGGGAGCTCTGTTCTGGTCACACTTAGAGTGAAACACTAGAAGTCCCGCCCTCATCTAACTTTAGCGCATGCTGATTGGATTACAAAGGGAGCAGTTCATTGATTGGATATTTGCTTCAGATATGCGTTCACATCTGTAAATAAGAAGTTCACCAGGTGTTTTGAATTAATAATACAAACAGGAGTATTCAAATGAGAATCCAAAAAACGCGGTTCAAAAGCACGTATTGAATCGAGGACGGCATACCATTTGGTTCGGTATAAAACCAAGAATTATATCATACCTACCTAGAACCCATTTCAAGCAAGGCTGGCAGCAGGGATTTTTCAGCAGGTGATATCTATGGGATCCAGACACTGTTTCACTCAAAAGTCATTCCGAATTGTCATTGTGGCCCTGCACAAGGTATTATTTTAAAGTGTGCACACACACACACACACACCCACCCACCAGTAAGATGGACAGCAGAGAGGTCAAAGACCAGACTGCAGGGAAACACAGAGGTCACGCTCCTTGACATGTGTAGACGCGGGTCGATTTGTGATTTGTGGGGTGAAGGGGCTAGAAAGATGCTCTTACTATGACAGACACTGCAGCTCCACATCACTGCAGGGTCTGAGGAGGAAGAGGTCAGCTTCATTTGTAAGTTGTCAAACACATTCACTCAGACAAAGATCAAGAGTGGCTGGAGGCTGTGAGAGGAGCTCCAGAGCAGAAGCTTCTGTTTGATGCTCAGGAAGATTCAATCAATGAAAGGTGAGAGACACAGACACGTGAGGCTAAGTTTAACTTTTATTTGTCTGTTCATTTTTTACGTATTTTACTGTGATATCAAATGAACAGTTTGATTTATTTAAATCACATGTGATTATGTTGTTTCATAAGTGAGTTAAGTTGTTTAAGGAGGAATAATGCTATGGAAATATGTAGAAGCTTATAACATGGATAGAAATGGTTCCAACATTCTCAAAAGTATTTTTATGTAAAGAAATTGTAAAAAATAACTTTTGACTGATGCAATAAAAGTGAAAAATTCCAGCTTATGAAAAATAATTATTTGACCTTTAACAATCAGCAGGAGATTAGGATAATTTCTTAAAGAAAGCAAGTCTGTAATACCATCTAAAAAAGCATTGGAGTGTGATTATCCTGCCCACTCATTTCCATCAACATGCCCATAATGTGTCATTGTTATGGGCCTTAACGAAGAATGACACAATAACAAAGATAACAAAGGTGATCAAATATGTAGAGATAATGTCCATTCACTTCCAGTCGCCAATTGATGGTGACGGAAGCTAGTGCTCACGTCCTGGTTTCCATAACAACCACAGTGAAAACAAATGTTCTGATTACCATGCTCCTCTCACTATTTTCTCTTACAGATTAATAAACAATACTTTTAACAGAAAGTTTGGGAACAAACTTTATTATAACATTGAAATGTTAACAATTTAAACTACAAAAATAACTAAAACGAACTTATTTGTAGCCAGTGTGCAACATCATCAGCGCCTAGTTTCTGGTTGCAATTACCAGTCTGCTGTTAGTTACTATGTGAGTATCGATCGCTTCAGAAATCTCTGCTATGCCATCTTATGAAAAGTGCAACACTCCCATCAACTGAACCATTGAGGACACAGTGAATATGTTTTGTTCATTTAAGAAGTTCCAATCGTAAAGTGAAATTTGAAGGATTTATTAGGGGAGAGTAAGCTCCAAATGCTCTATATTGTCAATTAAAGTTATTCCAAGTAGAATAACTGGGGTCTGCTGGTGCCTATCTCCAGCATACATTGGGCGAGAGGTGGGGGTACACCCTGGACAGGTCGCCAGTCCATCGCAGTCCACACACACATTCACACTTAAGGGCAATTTTGATTTTTCAATTAACCTAACGGATGTTTTTGGGTTTGTGGAGAAACCAGAGAACCGGGGGAAACCCACACAAGCATGGGAAGAACTCCTTCGTATCTCGGGGTACCACTGTACATATATGTATGACTTCTACCAAAGTAATCTATTCCATTGTAATTGTTTTGATGTTGTAATATATATTTTTGTCAAGTACTTATATGTACAGTTATACAAGTAAAATTATATTTAGCTAAGCATACCTCCTAGTGGATACCAACACCTTCTTTACAGATCAGTCTGCTACACTGGATGGGATGGCAATCTGTTCAGGTTTTGCCATAATCTAAAATTTAAGCTGAACTGTGGCAAAAAAGTCTAATACGACTTCTTGATATATTAAACATTATCTTCCCCTGATATATTTGCAAAAGCCTGAGCAGAAAATGCCGCTATATGTATTTTTAAAATTCCTTTTCCACTGTCTGTAAAACCGGATCCTGTCTGAATGCAAGGCATTATGGCATATCAGAATAGAAAGAATGAATTAAATCCATTGCCTTCTGCTGTCCAATGGAAATGCGCTTATTTGCTGGAATCTTTACATTCTTACATTTACATTACATTTATGCATTTAGCAGATGCTTTTATCCAAAGCGACTTACAGTTCTGAGTGAGCATGAGCAGTTTTTTACAAGGTCGGATGAATCATAAGACATACACATCGAAGACATTTAAGCTGATACAGAAAATAAATTCAGTGCTGCAGAGGTTGTTTTTTTTAAAGTTAAGTTAAGTTAGTAAGTGCTTTTGACTGCTTTGTAAACGTGGGTCACTGTAATCCAGGTTTTATAAAGAGATTCTGAACCTTGAAGATTTGATTTTTAAGTCTAAACCATTAGCAGTGTTAAACATCTTTTTCTTGGCCACATGCCTTAGTGAAATTCTGCAGTGCTCCAGTAACATCTTGAAGTGCAAATCAATTTTAAACAAGTTTATAGAGGGGATTACAGAGAACGCACATAAAATAAATTACTTCAGCAAATCCAATGTTATTTTGCAAAAACTTGATCCACAGAAACAATTATCAGATGTGAAACTTAATCTTTGCAAAACTCAACAGTTCCCTCTTTTTTCTCTGTGCTCAGCTTCAGGTGCCAAAGTAAAAAGAGTACCAAAATTGTCACACTGGAGGAAATTGTTTATTGTTGGTATTTTATCACGCATACATGTTCACAAAGACAAGCTACTGAAATAAGTGTTTGGTATTTTTGGAACAAATTTATTTTAAAAAAGAAAATAATTAGTTTATTTGAATATATCTGTTTGTTTGAATTGAAATAAATGTATGTGTATACATTTAGAAATGAATACAAAGACATCAAAATGCCCATTCACATGCTTTATTGTGCATTTACATGTTTCTGCAAGACAATGAAATGTTTCATCACATTACAACATTACACATCCCTTGGGGCATCAGGTTGATATCCTTTTATAGGATGTCAGATGTATTGTCTGTGAGCAGCAGACACCTGAGGTGTCTTCAACTCCTTCAGGAAGAGTGTCTCTTATAGCACTGGCCTTCATTTTAGCTTGGTGTGATTTCTTTATTGATTTCCTCAGAAACAATCCAAAAGACACTCTTTATATCTTCAACATGGGACAGTGGCCATCATCTTCAGCCCTTGGCTCATCCAAATAACATTTTCACCTGACACTCAACCTGAACCTTTGCCAAATCCAATTTTTTTTGTGACTATCCGTTGTCAGGTAAAATCAGAGAACATTTTAATGTTTTTTTTTTTTGTTTGTTTTTTTTTTTCAACTTTTGGAGGTCAGCATTGCATATGTTGTCATAAGCATATCTTATTTCTGAGCTATTTGTTCAATAAATCTATTTTTGCACTCTGTATTTTTTTAATTAACCCATTTTAAGGCCTTATTGGTCTATAAAAATCAACAAGTAAAGGTTGCTTCATAAAAAAAATATGTCATCTTATGACTGTGAGAACTACTGTGAATAACCTCTTAAATTATGACCAACTGTAATCAACAGAGTTTATTAGAAACAGACCAAGTGTAAGATGAGGCATTTGTATCATGGCTCCACAGTAAGAGTATCTTTTTTTTATTTGATGTACTATTGTTCTCCCTGTGCTTGCGTGGGTTTCCTCCGGGTACTCCGGTTTCCCCCACAATCCCCAAAAACATGCGGTTAGGTTAATTGAATAATCTAAATTCCCCTTAGGTGTGCATGTGTGTGTGAATGTTGCCCTGTGATGGACTGGCGAACTGTCCAGGGTGTACCCCCGCCTCTCGCCCAATGTGTGCCGGAGATAGGCACTGGCAGACCTCCGTGACCCCGAAAGAGAATAAGCGGGAATGAAAATGAATGAATGAATGAATGAATGATGTACTATTCATTTTTAAAGTCTAAAATGTGTGTCCAAAAAACTTTATTTCCTCTGATGTTGCATTTCTGCGTGTTCCTAATACATAACAAAATGTCAAACACAGTGTTAAGTGACAGATTCCTAACAAAAATACCTTGCAAACTTGTGAACATTTGTGAAAAAATCCAGTGTTTTGGTGAGTTGTATTTTATTTTTGCTATATTTATCAATACCAAAAAAATGCCTGTATAAACCCGTCCTCGGTGAAGAAACAAACCAAGTTTTGACCACATCTATTAAATTATTAGAGAGCCACGGTACTGCGCAGTTGCAACATATGTCTCTGTGTGTGTTTACATTTATTTGTAATGACACTGCAGGATTCTGGTCCCACATGACCTGCTATTTACCCTCCAGCTCTAATCAAAAACACTTTTAGGAAAAATACTTTTTATCATTATATTTACGAATACTTTACACTCATGAGCAATGCCATTATAAACTATTGTGTTGCCAGGCCGTCAAATATGCACATGAAAAATGTGAGTAAGAAATTATTATCCCTCAACACACTGAAGGGAAAAAATGGGTTTCGCCTAAGTTGCAGTAGCAAACACAAGGCAATGTTTTCCAAGCTTTAAAAGAATGAACACAGAAATATATTCTGTTTCTGGTGCCAGACGGGGACATGAACTATTACTAGGAATGGGAGCAGCCAGACTGGACAGCTTGTGTGCTGGAGAGATAGTAGCCATTTTGAGCCCTGATCCACACTTCCAAGAGCAGTTGGCTTTTTGTGAGAGCCCAAGGCCAAAAACATGCACAAACATCTTCAGTTAAACAGACAAGCCATTTTGGCAACAATAAGACAACACACTGCTGCCATGAGCAGTGTTGCCAACACAAATTAAACTAAACACAAGTCAATTTAATAGTAGCTCACTCAATGCTGTATAAATGGAAGCTTATATATACCCCGCCAATTACTAGTGCTCTGTTCAGACTCAATCTGCTTCTTACCTACAAATGTGAAAATAAGGAAAACTGCAAAAATTAGGAGGGGTAATTTTTAGTTCAATAAGTAGAGATCTCCTGTTGATTCCACAAGCAGAGAGGTGTATTGGTGTCTTGTTCATGAGTGTTTTCTCAAGTCTTGTTGAAAGACCTGTGTCTAAAAGGCTCTCTATTCCCTTGATGTTTCCTTATAAGAATCAAATCAAACAAGACAGTCATTGCCTCGAAAAGTCACAACATTAATTGTACATTCATTGGTTAAACTGAAATCAAATTCCATTTTTATTGAAATAATCTTTTGAGAATCTGTTGCTCACAGTGTCTGACATATCTGATTTCCACAAGATACCATCACTTTGGTGGCAGCTTCCAGCTTATTTCATTGTTGCATTTGTGGTCCTGTTTTAGGATGAGTTCAGTGGTGCTTTACCTATGATTTACCTACAGGGTTTGATGAGCTGATGCACCTTTTTTGTTTGACACATTGTGTTCTATGGTATGGATGGGGAGGAGATGACTTGGCTGTATCACCTTCTATTTATTATCCTCATAAGTATTTAATTTATTGTGTCACTTCTGGTTGATCAAACCACACCCCCCGCAATCTATTTGGGCAATGTCTATTTGTTATGTCACATCTCTTGTCTGGTTTCTTGTCTCCTTTTTGCTCTATATCCAACCTGTTATTAAATGGTCAACAAGTTCAAGGCCACTTCTTCAAAACCCACATGACCATCCCTCCCACTGCATCCAACTAACTTAATTTTTAGAAAACAATTATTAACAATTAACCTATTGGTGTTTGAAGTTGGTGCTAACTGAACTGACCATACAGACTTGAGACATGATAGAAGTGGACAGAAAAGGTCCAGATCGAAGGAGGAGTTCCCTCTGTCAGCTCATTGCTGAAGATCACATCCTCTACCCCGACCTCCAGCACAGATGCTTCAACAATCTGGGTCCAAGGCTCGGTTACAGAGGACAGGACCTTATTCTTGGGGGACTCGTCTCCAGATGTGGTCATCCACCAGAGGCCACCCAGCGGAGAGGAAGATTGCTCGAAGGGTCGTCCATCGACACAGATCCCTATTGGAGGAAAGGGGGGAAGCCCACCACACATACACTGCCCACTACATCAATAAGAAGAGCAAACTTCTTACCAAGGTCCTTCTGGTTGGGCCCAACAGGACATATTTAGAGAAATGTATTCTCTAGCCACAGTACTTCCTTGGCTGTTCCACTGAGAAAGGAACTCCTTACAAACCAGTACCAAGATATTTAAATGTAGTAGTTTATCTCAGAGATTAGTTTCCAGTAAGCGGGTTTTCCCGAATGGTTCAGGCACCTTTGTCTCAGGTACACTCTTGTCTTGGATGGCCAATGGGTGTTAGCTTGATGAGGAATGGAGAGTTCTGGTTTTCAGTGGTATGTTTCTTTTGGTGCAGATGACATCGAAGGCACTGCTTCATGGCAATATTAACCATTAAAATTCTCAACAGAAAGGAAAAGAAAGCAAATAAAAGTCTGTTGAGTCAGTATCAGACTGTGGTGAGGTCAGGTGGAAGTGTGCCAGAGCATGAGAGTTGGAGAGCAACGGTCATTCAATGGAGTTAGAGGAATTCTCTAGTGTGAGAAAGTTCATGTTTGAGCTTCATTTTGTGTCTGGTCTCGTCTGAGAGATTGAAGGAGTCTTTAAAAGAACAGACAGTTCTGTAAAACTTCTGCAAACTTAAAATTGAACTCCTCTGAACTTCTCCTCTTGAACTCCACTGAAACTATTAGCCAAGAGTTCTCAAAGCCATCTTTGAGAGCATCCAATAATCATTTTACTTTAAATAAGTTTAAATAAGTCATCTTTGAGTTGATGGTATCCCGATTAATAGTAAACAAATAGCATAACATTCTATCAACTGAATTACAATCCAAAGCAAACAGGAGCAGAATAGAGATTTTGAAAGGGTGCCAATATTCTAGATTCACAAATATGCACGCATGCAAACGCACACACACAAGAGTACTGGTTCAGCTGGATTAAAAATTAAACAGAGTAATAAATGCTCATCGGAAATATACCATAGTGATCATATGTGCATATATTAGCTTTAGACAGGAAGTATGCTGTATTTATGCCTGTGAATTCACCACGTACATTCAACCAGAGTTAAGTTTCTTTAATGTTTTCTTATAAAAAGATATAATAAATATTTATTAGGATAGGTGAGGAGTGTACTTACTTCAGTGAGATTATGTAGTTCTTCCAATGAGTCTTTGCCAAAACAGCAAACTGGTCTTTTAGATATGGTTTAACTTATTGGTGTATCTCATTTCAGATATGGGTGCTGTTGAGAAGTCAAACGGGTCTTTTCTACTCTATGGCTAAGAATTTATGCTGAACAAGAGGCAGTTTGTTCACTGCAATTTGAATTGCTTGTTCAGATCTCAGCATTCTGTTTTGCAGATTGAATCTTTGATCATAAAATTCCTACATTGCTTTTCTCACGGTCTGTCCTCGGAACTTATTCATCTGAATCTCTTACAGATGGAATCACTGTGTCACTTCTCCTTGCCAGCTGTGCCAGGATTTTTTATTAGATTTTTTTTGTGAAGAACCAACCTGCATTTATTATCAGGGCTTAGGTATTAACACTATTCTGCTTTTGACTTAAGTTAGGATGCTAGTATTTTTATTAAACATAATGTGAAGAAGGTTTGTTGCAGATGACAATTGGCTTTCGACACTCCCCTCAACCACTTTGATTGCAGGGTCCTCCCATTCAGGCTGTTCAATGCACCTGCACTATTTTAGGCATTGATACATGACACCCCATATTCTTCATATAGACACCATGTAACAGCAGGTACTCTTGACCCATGTGTATGTGTATATTTAGCTTGCCTATCAGACATGTGGAAGGGTCAAACTCAGAGAGTGCTTGGGATGAGCAATTGTTTGACAAGGCTCATCCAGCCTTTATTATATCTGTGGGCAAAATGTTGGGGTCCTCAACCAAAATCTGTTTCTCAAACTCCTTCTTGCAATCTCTGAGCTCGCTTCATTGGATCCCACTTGGTCACGAATTTGCACCATCCTTTATTAAAAGTTTTGTAATACAAATAAGAAAAACACTACTTCCCTCTTCCTGTTCCTCTTCCTCTGCCCATTAGGTAGTCGATGCCACTCCCACATATTGTGTTTAAAGAAGCAGCAGTTATTTGTAGATTTTGTGATTATCAGTTGTGTTCAGGTTAGGCAAGTTTATTGGCCAGTCATGTTTATAAATTATCCTGGTCATTGAACCAGGAAATTGAGACCTTTTAGTTGTCCTTATAATGCTCAGCGGCCAACCCCACCTGGTGACATGGCAGCCCAAATCCTCACTGACTGGAAATTTCATACAGGACTTCATGCAACACTGATTCCGTCCCTTTCCACTCTTTCTTCAGGATCTGATACCTTTATTTCCGAATTAGATGCATGATTTAGTCTCCTCTGGAATTTAGAAAGGGTAATCTTTACACCTAGGATTTTTCTGTATTTAGTGTTTTTTGAAACATTGATGGCCGCAAAGTTGACCTTCCTGGAAGGTGTTTGCATGTTCTCCCTGTGCTTGCGTGGGTTTCCTCCGAGTACTTTGGTTTCCCCCACAATCCCAAAAACATGCGTTAATATAAATACCCATTAGGTGTGAATGTGTGAGTGAATGTTGCCCTGTGATGGACCGGCAACTTGTTCAGGGTGTACCCCTGCCTCTTGCCCAATGAGTGCTGGAGATGCCGGCAGACCCCCGTGACCCCAAAAGGGAATAAGCGGGTTTGAAAATTAATGAATGAAACTCTGACTCTAGCTTCAGCCCAACTCCTTGTGAACCTACCTCAATTCTTCAATGTATTTTAATGAAATTCTTCAGAAGGCTGTATATGAATTCTTATATGCAGAACTATTTGAACTAATTTTGTGATTTATCCTCCTTGTCAGTGTCTGGGATACTTTTCACGTCAGCAGATTGTGTAGTCTACTGACTCCAAAACCATCTAAAGACTCAGTGAATATTTACAGGTACAATAAAATTGATTTCAATTTCAGAGTGAACATTAATTTTCATGATCTTTGGACCAAAATTGACATTTCATTAGAAGGGGTTTTTGATTCGCTTTGAAGCTAAAATAAATGGCGTTCACTCCATTGATATTCAAAACCTATTGAGATCCAAATGTGATTAGAAACATATTGAACTTTATTCAATGAAGATATTTCGACTATTTATATCTAAGGATTATTTAGAAGTTGAAAGATTTCTGCAAAGAAAACACACAGAGTCAATAGGGGCAATCATTTTCGATACATTGAGTTCACTTAAGCCATGTTTCTCAACATCTGGCTGGGTTACTTTACCCAGATGTGCAGTGACTGTACTTTTGCAAATCTTGAACATTGAGAGAAAATTCTTGGCGCTCAAGCAGGGGATGTCATTGGGCCACCAATCGACTGCAGGTGGATATCACAGCACAGATTGGGGGTTGTGTAGGCTGACGTTGGGGTTCTTTTGATCAACCATGAAAGAAACAGAATGTGACAGGGTGAGGGAGGAAAGGAGGCAAGGAACAGAGCCAACAGATCGTCCCTTCTGACAGCAACTGGCCTTGCTGGAGCAGATGGAGACAGAGAGAGAGGGGCACACAGGTGTGAGATTGATCCGATGGGACAGGTCTTGCCAGTTTTGAACTGTGAGGGAACGATGAACATGTTTAAAGTAATGATGAAAGCTCTTTGCTGTCTGAGGTTGCTGGGTCATTGTGGTGTAGAAGACCAGCATGCGTTAGATTAATGTAGTGCAAAATTGAAATATACTTACCATACTTACCGTGAACTTTTGCTATAATGGTTCCAAATGCTCACCAACCAAGTAATTTTGTTGTGTTTGGAAGGAAGCGTTGTCTTTCTTTGAAGGTGCTACATGGATATGGAGATTTATTATTTTATTTTTTTCGCCCATTTTCCGACAAGGAGTTGATCTAAGGACGCATGGATCCAGTTAGCTTGGAGCCCGGAGCATGGCAGCTGTACCAGCACATTGGGACCCCATACCTCTGGTCCGGAAACCCACGCGCCACTGGACGGAAAGAGTTAAAGTACATCTGTGCAGTTCCTGGAGCCGTGCGCTCTTAAGACCTGCTCACCTCCTCATTGGGGGATGGGGGGTCAATCTTTTTTCACTAATAACAAAACTCTGGTTTTAAAATACCGTTGGACATTTTCTTTAATCCTTTAATGCTTAGATTAAAAGCAAAAAAAGCTCTTTGTCCTGTTACTTTTTATTTTATTTGTATTTTATAAAAAATGTGACTTGTATTCCTCAATGCTTGTTTAACACAGTTATAAGAACCATAGCTTGTAATATGGAATATATCCAGCCTCAATGGCATTTCCTGAGCACACACAACTGCATGCTACTGCTGTCAGCAAAGACCAATTGAAATGGCAAATTTTGAAAGTGTGGGATCAGACTTTCAGTAAAGACGCAGACATCACTTCAGCATAAGCAGAACATCTGTCACTGGCTCTTCCTGTTTGACTTGATATACTGAATCTATGTAATGTACCTGTCATCATTCTGCTTGTGCTATCAGAAACAAAAAAAGGACTTTTAGACAAAAACAACAACAACAACAAAAAGAAATGCTAGCTACAAGCACATCCTCACAAGCATTTACATTTACAATTATGTATTTAGCAGACTTAAAGTTCGGAGTAAACATAAGCAGTTTGTTACAAGGTCGGATTAATCATAAGATATACACATTGAAGACGTTTGAACTGATACAGAAAAATAAGAGCTTCAGAGGTTTGGAACGGCAAGAGAATTCCACCAGCCAGGAACTGTGAAGGAGAAAGTCCTGGTGAGAGATTTTTTGCCGCTGGGACCCCCAGACGCTGTTCATTTCCTGAACGGAGGCATCCGAAGGGGACGTATAACTGCAGGAGTTGATAGAGGTATGATGGAATGGAGCTTGTGACTTTCCTGTATGCAAGAATCAGTGATTGAAACCTAATGCAAGCCTTAATGTGAAGCCTGTGGAGAGAGATGAGGAGAGGAGTGACATGAGCTGCTGAGTCCTGTATCATTTGACACAAGCACATTAGCGGAAGCTCTTTTAGTAATTTTAAAATGTTTTGTGAGATAACAAATCCACATCTGAATAAATAATTGTCTGATTGGGATTTCTGGAGCTTGAAATCAGGACCTGCCCTATATGTTCCTGAGCTTAAGTGGTGGATACGAATAAACAAGGGTTGCTCTCCTTCTCTGGTGCTCTCTGATGATATGTGGAGAAGGGGAGGAAGGTGGGAAACTGGTCAAACTGAGGCTGTGAGGGACAGGATTGATCAGCTTATAAGTATAAGGGAAAATAATTGATGAGTGGGCACAAGTTACCTCTCCAGAAACATGTTTAATTAATTAAACAAGCCTTTAGCAGTTTGAAATTGGACCTGCCCTACGTATGTGAGCGTTAGTGACGGGTACGAACATACAAGGCTTGCTGTCCTTAAAATGTGGACAAAAAGGTACATTTAGTCTCACAACCAGAGAAGAACTTAATGTCATTCTAAGGATGCAATTCACAACCCTGTCACTCGTGCCCAGTTTGAAAGTATAGAATCTACCACTGCATCTTAAAGATCACCAACATCTGCTGCTTTTAGAAAAAAAAATATTGATTAGTGATATTAGGAAAGTGAACATACGGTGTGAAATTGCAATTAGTATGCTGTGCCTTATGGGTGAAAGCATGCAGATGTTTTCTAAGCAGTTTGATCAGACCCATATGCCACTGCCACATCAGATCTGATCGAGCCTTTGTGGAAAAATGGGAACGGTAGCCTGCCTCATCAAAATAAGGGATAAAAAAACTGGGAAATTGTAGTGCAAGCTCTTCCTCATGAAAATCTACAAGTAATTTTTTTTTTAATTTACTGAAGTAAGAGTAAAATGAACTTTCAAAGAATAAAAAACTAGGTGAACAAGACATTTAGCTAATTTACTCAAACGAGTCACTTCTGATAAAATTATATGAACCTAAAAACACTCTCTGTCTCCTGCACACAATCACTCCCCACTCACTCAATCACCACCACACCTGTGATTAATCTTCTTAACACTCCTCGCCCAATCAGTGTCCGGTTCCTGTCAGCACTTCCCATTATTTGGATGTCAGTTCTAAGGTTCATACCTTCTGACTCTCCTAAGAAATACTCAACCTGGATTGTCCTGAATATTCTTTTGAAAAAGCATTCATATACCTTTTTAAATTACCAACAGGTGTCGTATTTCTGGTTATTATTTTACATTTCAATTTGCTTATTTTGGTAAATTAAACAATCAAACCAATTTAAATTTAGGCAAATTTCTGACCATGACCAGTAAGACTCTACAAAACACATGATGAAATGAACAAAAATTAGTTTGCTCATAAGATCCCTGGGATGGATATGTTAATCAATGTTTGAGTTTAATAATTTTGTGAGAACAGTTTAAAATGACAATTGGTGTTTTGTTTTATCGAATGACACTGGAAATGTTTATAAAAATCCTCATTAATTCTTTAAGTTTATTAATTCTCCAACCTGCTTATTTCCTTTTTTCAGGGTCACAGGGGTCTGCTGGTGCCTATCTCCAGCACACATTGAACACGTCACCCTGGGCATTCCTTCACGCATTCACACCTAAGGGGAATTTATATTATTCAATATTTTTGGGATTGTGGGGGAAACCGGAGTCCCTGTAGGAATCCTACACAAGTACGGGGAGAACAGGAATTTGTTCGGGGAGAAAGTACGGGGAGAACAGGACCCTCCTTCCAGGAAGGTCACTGGTGGGCTGCGAACACCGTGCTGCCTCATAAGTTCAGTTTTTGCGTTTTCTACACCCACTGTCTCCAGGATCTCTCCAAGTTCAACGTCATCGATGTGCACCGTATTTGCAAAAAAAACAGCCAAAGCACTGTTGAGCAAGCTGTCCTTTCAGTTTAAATTTTGTGCAGCTTTGTATATACACAGCCCAATCTGAAATCAACACGTACAGCAGATGTCTCTGTGGCACGCCTCTCTCTCCTCTCCCACACACTGGGCTGCGGTGCTTTAACTGTGTAGTCATTCCTGGCAAAAAGCATCAGCACACCACAGCTTACTAACTTCCTCTGATCATCTGCTGTTCAATAATCTGATCACTGCTAAAATGTTTACTGAAAACATTAGAGTTGCCGATGGGACACAAACTGTCTCGACAAGACAGGATAACTGTTAAAACATAAAATTCCATTAAATGTTGCAGACAATGAACACAGCGGAACACAACAGTATGGGCCATATACCTTCTGCTGTCTCTGAAAGCTATAAACACACTTTTTTTCTGAGCAGTTTCTCCAAAATCCAATAGACTACAAAACATAAGCATTGCACAGAGAGCATTATCACTTCAAGGTGCGTCACAAGTCTTAGGGCAAGTAGTCCAATATAGATCACTTGATACTTTCAGCCATGCACCATATAACTTGCTTTCAAAGTGGAAAGTGATACGTTATAGCAATGAGACTTTTAATTGGTTCAACTCTTTTCTATATGATCTGTCTACATATGCAGAAAAAAGAGAATTTCTAATGGTAAAATAAATGCTAAAGTAGAGTGATATTTCTCCATTGCACCTTTGGGTAGAATTTAAAAAAATATATTTTTAGATCTGCCACTTCTTGACACCACAGCAGAAAATAAGAAGCACAAAGACTTGTCTAGTTAGTGGAATGTCGTGCAAATCTAAAAAGAACACTACAGAAAAAAAATCCTTGTGTGATTCTTGAAGCCTGCTCTGATATGTCTTTCAAGTTACGTGTGAATTTATCTTCCCCATGAAAGCTGACACCAGATACCTCACCCTGAAAAGTTATCAAATCCACAAGAAAAAGACACATCCCGAAATTAGACCAACAAATAGCAAAGAAAAATAAAGAAAATTTATACACAATGGAGGCACAGAATATGACAGCCAATCACAAATGGCAGAATAAGACAGTAGATGTTTCAGTAAGACATCTTATGCACTCATTTTTTGACACCCCTTTAAAAATGATGGTTGTTGATTGGTGATGGATAATTTTGGTATCTCCACACAATTTAATTTTGTCAAACCTTATAGTGTGTTTTGTCATAATCATTTGAGTTTTACGTGTAATATTGAACTGAGAGAATAAATGTGTGATGATTGTGTATTTCTTTTGTTACTTTAAATTAATCAATACGATGCTTTTATAGACCTGTGTTATCACCCCAAGTGCCTTTTTCTTTTGTGCAGAGGATCAAAGACAATCCACCATTCCAGGAGGCTAACAACTCATGCTGGACATGAGGGTCACCCAAAAGGCCAGAGGCAAATGGAACTACGCCCCAGCTAATTTGCATTTTTAAGAACATATATGAGACAACGTCACAAGGAAGAGCACGTGAGCGAACACATGACGACGGGAGCCTAATGTGCTTTGCTGTTACGTAATGCAGTGAGAACACCGAGACGTATCTGTAATGTGTTATTCATTAATTTTTAGTAATTATTTGGGCTTCAAGCCCTCTCCTGTCTTCTCTGGAATACATTGTTATATGTTCCCATCAGTGGGCAATGGCTATTTAGTGTGTCAGTTCATGTTTAAATGCTGCAGTTCATTGATTGCTGTTTCATCAATGACTCAACAACTCATTATTCAATTGAACTTGGAAAATTGTGATCAGAAAATAAAATAGCATCTTTAAATAGAACCTGATTTTATTCTAATAGATCGGTAAATAAAAGACTGCAATATTGAGCATCTTATTTATTGAGTGATATTTTTCTGTAGAACCATTTTTTGTCAAACTTGAGTTGGCACTGATTGCACGTGACTGTATGGTTGATAGTAGCATCAAAATGTTACTGCTGTGGGACTGATGACATCACAGCTCTCGCAGGAAATGGTCATTTGCATTTTTAAATGCTTTATAAACTGATCTGCATGGATTCTTGTTCACAATCTTGCTGATCAGACTACAACTCCGGATTACCCCTTTGATCTGGCACATATATTTACATTAAAGATACCGATCTATTCACAACATGCTCCAGGCTCCCAGGCCATGATGTATTCGGCCACCACATACTGTCCATGATGGAAATTCACATCAGATCTGGTATATACCCTATACACTTGTTTTCCATTTAAAAACAGAACTATGGCAAATCTGAGGTTTTCCAGATGTCTAAGCAGGGCCTGCTCAATACCAGGGATCTACTCCAAAAGACTGTTGCACTTTCAAAATGTATGATTCTACTGCCAAAAGTTGACCAATGTTCTTGCCTCTACAATACAGTGTTTGTTTCTTCATTTTGTGCTCAGTACCTGAGGGATGATGATAAAGATACTATTTAGTGATTTGGTGCATTTTTATTCAGCTATGCTGACCGCAACTGAGCAAAAGACGGCAGTGGCGCAGAACCAAAATTCTTCTGCTGCTTTGAGCACAGTGCATGTGACCCCTATACAGGGTCAAAGAAGAATGAAGGCCCCTATTTTGCAATCAGACAGAACTGTGAATGCATCCCTCCCTCGATTCTCTATTTTCTTCCCCGTCATGCTCTTCATGAGGTGGCAGGCATAGTCAGGGTCTAATCTGACTGTTGACAAGCACACAGGGATTCATGGGATTGATTCTCATGTCACTCCGTCTCTTCTGATCCTCACAGCAGCAGTGGTGTGTCGAGCGAGACAGCTCTTTCTGCACTCCTCTTTCATTTCTCACTCCTCCTGACAATCCAGAGCTGTTGCATTGAAGACGAAAAAGATAGAGACTATTCCCTTTTGTCCAATGTCACATTCTCTTCTCTGGCTCATCTAAAAAAATGCTTGCAAATGTGGTGAAGCATCGAAAGAAAGAAAAACTTCAATGACCTGACGTCAGTCTAAAGATGTGACTTAACTGCAAAGTTTCTTCTGATCGAAACAAATAAGCATCGTTGAGGCTCGCACAATGACCTTCTTGGAAGGAGTTTGCATGTTCTCCCTGTGCTTGCGTGGGTTAACTCCGGGTACTTCAGTTTCCCCCACAATCTCAAAAACATGCGGTTAGATTAATTGAATAATCTAAATTCCCCTTAGGTGTGAATGTGTGTGTGAATATTGCCCTGCGATGGACTGGCGACCAGTCCAGGCTGTACCCCCGCCTCTCACCCAATGTGCACTGGAGAAAGGCACCGGCAGACCCCAGTGACCCCAAAAATGGAATAAGCGGGTTGGAAAATGAATTATTGAATGATTCTGTGGTTAGTGGGTAACAGTGGGGCCTTTCAGTGAGAAAGACTTTGGTTTTAGAACATTGCATAGTCTCACTGTGCTTGTGTGGTTGAGTACTTTCTTGTTTTTCAAAAGACCAAAAATGAGCTAAATTTAATTCCCTCGCACGATGTGAGGAGGTGATAGAACCCTGTGACCATGAAAAGGAACAAGTGGGAAAATAATTTTTTTATGATTGATGGGGGTTCTCTGAATCACTCCATGTCCTATACACTTCATCATTTTAGTTCTATTGTGAAATGGATGGAAAACACTCTTTCATTGACACCTCTTGACAAAGTAAATACAAGGGTTTTTATTAGCTCTATTTTTACTTTTAAATAACTGGCATAATAATAAAAACACTGCAAATACTTAAAATGTACTAACTTTAAAAATCCTCAGCAAAGTAAAACTTGCTATTGATGTGATTTTCCACCATCCCAATCCACATAAATATATAATATGCCAAGGAGTATTAATCATAACAGACTAGCAATGTAAAACCTTCCAGGCTGCCAGTGCATATAAATTGTCCACATGTGTTGTATGTGATAAAGGGTTTCTTATCATTTTATTACATCGTGTTGAACAGGCTCCTCTGGGTAGACCCGAAAGAAAGATCAGTTCAGCTACAAATTAATTATGCTGAGCTCCACATATAGCAAGTCTAGATGCCATTGTTTTCGAAAACAAAGAAGAAAAAGTCAGGGGCTGATGCCCTAGACAGATGTATTACATAAAAGAATCACTCTGCAGTGTTTCTAGTGAACACCTGCTCAGAGTCCCACAGTTCAGCAAAATCTCACGCTGAGCACATGAACTTCTATCATAGAGGTGCTAAATATAGATCAAGCTGTACTGTAGGAATCTGTCAGCAGTTATCTTGCCCAGATATTGTTATATTCACAAAGAAATAATTAATTTTGCTTGGCTCCAGCAACCACTTGCCAACCAACACCAATTAAAATAATCAACAATCTAATAATAATAATAATTTTCTAATAAATGGTGTGTCTGTTCATCTTCAATCTTTATACTTTGATATGGAATTCCCGTTTTTTTTAGCCTTTTTTTTTAGTGTTTGCTCTGCAATTCCGAACAATGATGAAAAGAAAATGGCCCGGTGGAAAAGCGAAAGACATATTTTTTATATATTTTATACATATTTTTATATTTGTCTTTGCAAGAATATAAAACTGTAGAGTACAAATCAGCTTTCCTGTGGCTCATTCCGTAGAGCGTTGTGTTACAGCTACACAAAGATTGTGGGTTTGAATCCCAGGGAAAGCAAGAACTCATTAAAAATATAATTCACTTTGAATAAATGTAATGGTAGCACTAGAATCCACACCCCTCTGCAATAAACGCTCAGAGATTATTATTTTTGTACAATTCATAAATTGGCAAATTCACCATATTCTTAAAAGAGGGGAGGCTAGTTGGGACACAGGGCTAATATTATATTAATTTGTATATACATACAAAAATTTAACACACAATTTTTTGTCTTATATTGTCATTAACGTAGAGAAATTTGATTTTTTTTAAATAACTTTAGCCAGATTTCCTGAAAACAATCAACAGAACACTACCTCTGATGTAATAATTTATCATTTTTGTATTAAACTATTACTTTCAGTAATCTGTATGCACCGGTGCATGTGTCGGCAGCTTTGAAATAAGTAGGAATGATGCAGCCTACCTATTGTTTAATTTAGATTTTACATTTTAAATTTGAAATATAATGTGTAAGTTTCATAAAGGTTATTAGTTATGATATTTTTAGATTTATTGACACATCATTTGCAAGGTACCGGTAATTCAAAATAAAATGTGAGAAAATGGACAAGTGTATAAGGTTTCACCTCCCTGTATCAGGTTTTCACATTGTTTTGACCTTTTCTTTGCTTTTTGATTTTTGTTAAAAAATATAAAATCTGTTCCTTCTACATTTCTTGAGATTTTTGACAACATTTACTACATTTAACAATTTCAGGCTTATTATTGTGTGATGGAAGGAAAAAATATTATAAAAAAAGCTGGGTTGTACTGAAAAAAATATATATAATTCAATCACCAATATAAGCATTAGGTAATTTATTAAATGTATATACACAGATTTTAAAGTAGTAAAAAAATGGTTAAATTTTTTTCTGGGTTAGAAAAATATGTAACAAAAGGTTAAAGGTTACACAATAAAAAAAATGAGAAGAAAGGTTAAAATGTGAGGCCTTGCTCCTGGGTGTATTTGGGATGAATTTTAGATTTTTTTTTAAATATGGACAAAACGATTTCACTTTCTGACACTGGCTATTTTTTTTCTTTTTGCTTTTTGTTTTGTAATATTTAGTGTGAAATGTCTAGTCCAGGAACAAAAGTTATAGCAATGGTATCAGAGCTCCACTTCTGCAGCCGACTTACATAACTTCGTAAAGCAATAAAGCTGTCGATCATTTTGACATATATTATCTGGGATCAAGCTGAAATCAAACTTATGATAAAAAAGAGAGTTTCATTTTCAGGAGTTATCTGGACCTCCCTTGAGTTTGTGAGTGTGAGTGACGAATAGGCAGAGAATGGTAAAGTGGAGGAAGGTGGGAGTGAGAAGAAGGTTCGGACTGAATAAAAAAGAAGAGCCTGCTTATACAGGGATCTTTTAATTGACAAATTAATGTGGCCAGCATGTACCGGTTTACGTTCCCTGATACGTAACACAATACAAAAATACAAACCACAGAGATATTCTGCAAGTGAGAAATATTTGGGTGAGCAAGACTTGTATAAAGTATACATTAGTATTACTCTTGTGATATTCTAGTCACATTTAAAACAATAGTCTGAGATCAGTAAATGTTTCTGAGCCAGCACAACGTTCTTATTCTGAGAATCTCAAAATGAGATTCATTACACTAAGAGAGGAGCGTTTGGCATCAGTCCATTCTAATCAGCGTATTAATCAACATCTCTTGTGAACCGCAATCATCAATCATACAAACACAAAAACAAACTCCGTGAACAGGTTTAGTTTAAATCAAAGCTCGTCATTATCTCAGTCTCTGATTAAATAATATTCTATTGTTGCATCAGATTGGCACTCATCAAAATTGTTTTAAAAAGACTGAATTTTGATGTTTGTTTCTTGTGCCATTTTATTTCTTTGCTTATCGTCACATGAAAATGTCTGGTCGAGTTCTAATATTCTTATAATATCTCTCAACGTTGCTCATGAGCTTTGATTCATGGTCAACAAAATGATATATCAGACACAAATTGCTTACATCAACTTCCTCCTCATTGTGCTAAGGTGTTCCCTCTGAGAGGACTTACATTGTGATGAGGTAAGGTTTATGTCACACGGGAACAGAGCCTTTAATCCATATTAAGAGAAGCCAGTTGAGGTGGCTCAGGTCTCGATTTCAGATGCTTCCTGGGTGCTGATTTATTCAGTCAGTGTGAGGTCCTAGGGAATAGTTAGGACATGCTGGAAAGAATGCTTCTATGACCCGTAGGTGAGTGACACTGTAAACAATCCTGTACATTTATTTCAATAAATTTTGTACTGCAAAATATAGTTTATAACAGTTTTTTTTGTTTTGTTTTACAATGTGTTTTTGAGTTGCTGCCCAACAACAGTAGGTACATGTATTCAACATTTTCATTCCATATTTCTTTCAGTTCATACATTATTTCACAAGTTACTTTTTTCTAAATCAAACGTATAGATATGTATTTATCTATCTTCACAGCATATCTGTACTGCGTGAATTAACTCGATTGAAAATGTTGGGTTTCAGCTTTGCAGCACACTGGATTATTTTTGTAGATGTGTCCACAGAGATCGAAGTTGGGACCTCCCTGCTTGGATTCCTGCAAAATAGAAAGTAATATCTGAACATGGTCGATCCCCATTGATGAGTCTTCTTCACCGGTGTTTCAGAACTTTTCAGCAGAGAAAACCAAAAAATACTGTTGAAACAGACCCTATCCCTAATAAAATAATACAAATTCTTTAAAAATAAAAATTCCTAATGGCGATAATATGGACAATAGAAGACATCTATCCAGTCCAGTGCTGGGCTCATAAATGTGTAAAAGTATAATTGCACCTGTATGCTTGAGCTGCAAAGTTCCTCGATTATTAGTTCTCCACATCTGAAAAAAAAGAAAATATATATATTTTCTGTTGAATTTAGTACACACTGTAACTACAGAAGAGTCTGACATGATTCAGAGATGTGCTAAAATTGGGTCAACTGTAAGGGTAAACTTTAAGACAAAATGTCTTGAGTACCCAAAATTTCTGTTCATTCAGTCATATGCAAAATGTTGGGCACCCCTGTAAATTTTCATGATTTTCCTTATTAAATCATTGGTAGTTTCAATAAGAAATTTCATAAAGAGACCTTTTTTGTTCAAAAAATTGTTGCACATTTTCCATACATCATTTTAACTTTATTTCACTTTTCAAATATTACTGTGTTTGCTTTCTATATGATATATTTAATTGAAATTTCAACAAGGAAGGAAAGGAAAATCATGAAAGTTTACAGAAGTGCCTAAACGGTATAAAATAGTTTTTTTTTTTTAAGTACTAATAATGTCCTTCATTAAGTCCCATGTTTATCTGTTATGGTAAATGTAATGCTTACTCAAAACAAAATAAAGACTTAAAAGAAGTAGATATGTCCGATATGTCCTCATACAAATTCACATTTTTTAGCTTAGGGAGTTTAATCTACAACAAAATACATTTGTAAGCAGTCAAAAATTCAATACAAGTCTGCTGTGATGTAGTGTTGTGTCTCTCCTGGGATCCATGAGTTTTCAGGAAGTCTGCAAAAATCCCCCTGAGACGCTGCTGAAATGCCTCTCTAGAGTACTTATGGCAGTGTGTGTGTGTGTGTGTGTGCGTGTGCGTGCGTGTGTGTGTGTGTGTGTGTGCGCTGGTGCAAATGAGGTAATCTTTCATCAGGTGAAGTTAATATAAGTAGATATCTTGTGTCAAAATGATACAGATATGAGGATTTGCAAACTAGTTCATTCGATTTTCTGGCTATTTTTGCTCAAAGGTGCTAGAGACTCTACCCAAAAATTCCTACAAATGTAAGAATGCTGTTTTAAATTACCAGCAGTGTGAACCAATTCCAGATCCTTCGCCTCTAAAGTGGACATTCTCGTGAGGGGTTGTATACAGGAGTGCTCATATTTTCAGATAATATGAATGGTAACACAAAGGCTGTTTTTCCCACTCATTGTTAGTGGTTGGTTGAAACCATTTCTTGTCAAACAACTCTTTTTAAAACCTTCCAAATGATCATATTCAAAAGTTTGCATCACAAGCTCTTATTAATTTATGCCACCCCCCACCCCCCCAATCAATAACAGCTTGAAATCTATTGAGGTAGTTCTCCATGAGGTTCCTAAACTTCTCTGTTGTTTGAACAGTCCATTCTTCTTGGGATAAAGCCACCAACTCTTGTAATTTCTTAGTCATGCATGAACTGTATATTCGTAATGTCGTTCAACATTTTAAGGCAAACCAGAAACCTTTGGAAAGCATTAAAAATGTTTTGATTTTGTCTTCCAGAGCATAATTCAGAATGAAAACAGTGTACTTTTGTGGGCAGCATAATAAATGAAAGCACTACATGTTTGGAGTAAACCCTCAGTTATTACATCAATCTCCTGTTTCCATGCAAACACAATCTGTTATTTATAACGAGCAGTAGTTTTTAAAATATATTCTTAATGTCACCAAAACCAAGAAAAAAGACCCGAGAACTGAATTAAATAAATAATTTTCAAGTTTGCAAATATCAGATGGTGAAATATCTATGTAATCTGGCAGAACCTCACAAAGAAATTGTCTTTAAGAGTTAAATCTGTAGCTTCTGACTCGAATCTTTTCAAGTTGCTCATAGCCCACTGAAGAGCACAAAAAGATTTGAGCTTAAAAGACTCTGTCACAATAAAGGTCACCTTATACAGGTGCTAACAAGATTAAAAATGTACAGGCAGCCACCGTGACTCTTTTCATCCTCTGGAGCGTCAGCCGTGCCTTTGCCTCTCACTATCAGTGCACGTGCTCTCCTTTACAGTCCTGTGGCCTTTCTGCTCCAGAACTCTCGGCAAGGGTGGTAATTTCATCTTTTAACAATGTCCATCTCTGTATTGAAATGTAACTATTTACCATAAGCTGAGTAAAACTAGCATAATCAGCTGAGCCTAGGTAATGGAAATGTACACAGCGGTCAGTTTATTACAATACCTCAAGAAAACAGAAAAAATACTTAACTTTTAGTTGATATTAATGATACATCACTTATTGTTTGTAACTAACAAAAACTTGTTTATAAAGCAATCATGTGACAGAGAAAAAAACCCATTTTACAATAGACCAAAGTATTTCGACTTAGTTGAGTCCTGTAGGGGTTGCTTGATTTTCCGATTATCCCCTCCTTTTGGGGACAGCCTCCAAAGACTGCCAGTATATAAGATACAAAGAAAGAACTTTCTAACAGAAGAAATATATTAAGTGCATCAAAATCAAGGAAGGTAGCATGATGTTTTTTTTCTCTTTCCGAGCAGCATCTATAGGACAACAGCACCCCTGCAGTTGGCTGTTGTATTCATCACATATCATCATTGAAACGACACACTGGGAGATCTTGAATTGAATACCAGAATTGGTTGTTTGTCTGTATTAAATATTGTAGAGTGCTGTGTTTGGACCACAGTGCTCCAACCTGAACTATGTAGTGCTACTTGTCCTTTAACCTAAATATTAAATATCCAAGAAACAAAAAATCTAGCTTTTTTATTCTCAGTCATTTGCTTCATGTGTCAACTTCCAACTTAATACCATGACATTTAAAAGCAGATTTATTTTTATCATTGTGGCTAAAAATTACGGAACTTGACAATTTATTGCTTTTTGAAAACCTTTGAACCTTAAACCTTATTGGCTAAAGAATTTTGGTAACTTTAAATATTGGTGAAGCCGTATGCCAGAAAAGTTATACTTAGTTTGATCCATCATTACCTTACACACATCGATTTGCCACATCACCTCCTAATAGCCAAGACGCATTAACATTAAAAAAGCAATAAAACCATTTGAACTGAATTATTCACCTCCATTCCTTCAAAACAGTGACCTTGTTAAGTCAACAGCTCTACACTGTGTTCCACAGGTCTCCCCTGTTGTACTTCATCTTGACTATATTCATATCAACATGTCCTTGTTACCCATCCAATGCTCATTTTTTTCCAGGTAAATTCTAGGCCCTTCTTTGCAGTTATATTTCTTAAAATAGGTTTATTGACCTGTCCATGCTGAACCTTTGCCTTTCATTCATGTGAGATGAAGAAAGGCACTGGCAGAAGTTTATGACAATGATTAACAATTGGGCATAGGAGATTAAGGAATAAATATCTTATAAATAAATTTATACATATTTTTTTTAGGTTGGATAGTATTTATTATTATTATTATTATTATTATTATTATTATTATTATTATTATTATTATTATTTATGACAGTCACTTGCTCTGTGATATAATTGTTTTTCAGTCATGCAATTATTTCTGCTAATTTTAAGTTTTTTTTAAACTTCACGAGACGCACTCTGATTTATCAAAAAAGATTTTCTTTTGAAGTAAATGCACATACTTTATAAAGTGCTTTATTTAACTCTTTGTAAAATATGTTTGCAGTACTTTATGACAATAACTCTCTGGATTTACATTAATGTATTTGTTCATGAACTCACTGTGTAATAGATCAAAAAAACCTTCTAAATAATGTTTTAAGTGAATTAAATCAAATGCCATAACAATTAACTATGACAACATTGTATTTATTGAACTTCTTGAGCAATTCAACTTAATTTTGTTTTTACTTTATTAAAATATTTATTCCTTGTGGTAACTCTGTATTGTATATGTTCTCCTTATATATTTTTTTCATACTTATTTATTTTATAAAATTTCAAACCTACTTGGCAATAAAGCTCTTTCTGATTCTGATACTGATGTCTGCATGTGAGGGAGATACAACTTTTATTTGTTAAATGATTTCCCTGTGAATGCAAGACTTGCTCATAGCCCTAGTTCAGCTTTTAAGAATAATGTGAATATTTTCAGTCTACTCAATAAACTTGGTAGGTTTGTTGGTAGGTAGGTTTGTGACGGAAAAAAATGTGTTCACCAATAAAATAGTTCAAAGTTCTTGTTCATTGGGTTTATCATTATTTTAAATTATGTTATATTATATGAATAAATGAAACAATAGAGTTAATATTAATTAACTGTGTGGCTGCTTGAATTGCAGCTATAGACTGAATAAAGTGGACTTAATTTTCCTTTAGCTCCACCCACACCAGAAACGTTTGCCCCCATTTTTTTATTTTGGTGCAAAAGTTGTTCAACACAAACAACACAGGGTTAAATTGCTGACACCATCCTTCCCACAACCTCCTCCTCACCTTAAGGTTGCAGTGAAAAAAGCACTGTGTAATTTTTTTTTTTCACAAGAGTGAGGTATTGTTGAGATTTGAAAAGCTGGCTACACCTTTTAGCTTCTAAATCTGTCATAAACAAGTCGTGGCTGCTGCATATGTAGTTTAGTACACTGTAAATAGAGAGTCTTTGTATGAATTTTGGCAAATTGTTTTACAGTGATATGTAACAACATGGGAATTACATGGATGGATAAAGAGATAAATGAATAATTTCGCTAAACTGTTACATTAAGATGGCGTAGTTAATTGTTCCTTTAAAATAAGCATACTGTACATTCATGTTATGTTGCTAAATCTTCTTTAGAAGTTTTTCAGTCCATTGATTTCATTGGTGGAAAGTTTACAGAGAGCTGCAGTAGGAAATATTAATAATAATCAATTAGTAAATTTACTATTTACACATTTGCTAGCAAAAGAAGTAATGACAGGGTCACTCTATATGGACTTTTACTGTAACATGAGTCTTTAAATTTTAAATTGAAATTTGCTGCATACCACCATTATTTAGATGCCCTCACACTCATACGCAAACGATTCAACCGATATTGCTTCAGGAATCACCAATAATTTAATATAGTTCAGCCAGTTTCTCTTCCCTTCAAGCCACAGATCCCATTTATGCCAGCTAAAGTTGTGGAAATATTGCAAACATATTATGGCTTTACCATATCTTGACAGTTCACCTCCTCCCTGAGCGCCCACTGCAGGGCTTTTTATTATCTTAATGGATACAGACAGCACTGGGCCGGAACCAATGCTGTAAACCAATTGCGATAGCAATCCAGAGGGAAGCAAAATCACATCTGCTCACCTGTGACGAAGTCTGTGTGTATGTGTGTTTGTGCATATACTGTATATTTTGTTTTGTTTGTTAAGATAAATGAGCTAAATACTGTTATCCTGAGTGAAGACTGCATCAAGACATCAAGAAGTCAAAATTGAGTAACACCCGTCTAGCAGACAGCACATGGATGGATGGAAGGATGGATGGATAGATGGACAGATGGACGGATGGATAGATGGATGAGTGGGCACAGTGCACAGGGCCCTGAGATCTTGTAAAAAGAAACCTACTTGGAGTTCCACAGTAGTGACTCTGTACAACTGTGTTTGGTGGAGGAGTTATTGGAGTAGGTGACATCAGGTGTGTGATTGTGCATAGATGACTGAGATGTGGAAAATTGGGGAAAGTACACGAGGCAGTTCTGACACTTAAAGCTAGTGAAACAAGCTTTCAGTTGAACCACCTACATATCTGCACAATAAATCACCAGTGTACAAAAGGCTGTGTAAAATGTTATTTACTCCCGAAGTGTTGGATTAACAAAAGAGAGTGTTCAAAGGTACACTGTGTAGATTATGGGTGTAAAATGATATGGTCTCGAGGAAAGACGATGAATTGTTGTCTGCTCATAGATAAGTGTAATACTCTATGCCCTAAATGTTATTTTTTAGCACTTTGAAGTGTCAGTTTAATACTCTAAATTCTGTACTTTTACACCTGAAAATTTTGGCAGATTGCTACACATTTTGGTTTAATTATGATATGTTCTCATGGTTAGTGCTAATAACCACTGGTCAAGCTACAAGTAAGGTTAGAAAATATATACACTGTTTATAAAAGACAGTGATGTGCTAGCAAACAATAGTTTATAAACCATCTTGCTGCTAATTTAAAGCTAATTAAAATGTAAAATAACATGCTTGTGTATTTCAGATCTACCTTGAGGCCACCTTTCAGTGGGACACTTCACAAAGCATACAAAAGGCATCAGAAACAGGTGCCCAAGCCATGTCAACTGGCGGAGATTTCAGGATTTCCAGCTTGACAGAGTGCCAGAAAGACCCAAGCTTTGCAAAGGTGAGGTTGTCCTGTTCAATTCCTTGAGTCAGGACCTTCAGTGGGGTCTAAACTTTGAAGGCCTGATATAAACTTGAGCTCTTCAAAGTCAGAAGCCAAGGGGAGGGGTTTATGTAACTTGGGGTCTTGTTCACGATTGAGGATGTGACATCTGCTTGCCAATATCACACTGGCTTGTATCTATTTAAGTAAGCTGTCAGTGCTGAACTCAAGCTCTATTAATTCAGTGTAAGCTGTGAGCCTAAGAGGAGTATAGTGCAGAATCATATCTGACACGGTGCAGTTGTGTGAGAAGTGAAAAGAGGACTCGCCACACATTTTCACATCAGACTGTTTACAGTCAGTGATTTTCCATCCATTTCTCCAGCAAGATATAGGCTCCAGGCAAGGATCTCTATTCTGTTCAGCAGATGAAAGGCTCATTTCTCAGCAGTTTTCCTGATTGCCTCATGCTCCTTTATTAAAGTTACCTCAATATAATTATGAGGTGGAATGCAATGTCTTGCTTCCAACTTAATTTGCTCTTTTCAATCTTTCTTGTAAAGGACACATTTTAAACAGAACATATTCTGAAATCATACATTCACCAGGTTCGTCTGTAGTCCTTTTCATTTGGATCCTTAAATTCATTCATATTCTATTAAGCAGGTTACAATTTGATTGCAGAACCACACTCATAAACAGTTTAAGAAATCTGATCAAAGGCTTGGTTCTCTTTCAACCTTCAACTTATAAAAGCCTAAAAAGAACTCTCTTCTATAAGAACTAAAATTACCCTAGTTTTTTACCATCTGAAATTTTATAGTCCAGATTTAGAATGGAGCCAATAGTAGCACTTTCCAAACAATGTTTTTGTATAAATATGACAATAGACGTTTATGAAAGCACGCTAAATAAAATCTATTAATCATTCACCCTTAGAAATCTGTGCACGCATCAGTGTGTGTGCCACAGCGAGCGGCAGTTTTGAAATAAGTATGAATGACGTGATGCACCTCAACAAACAAACAAATACATAAATTCCACATTTGTCCTTGCACCATTAAAAACAACATTTGGCCCAGAGAATGTGGATGAAACCCTAGAGATTTAGTGGGAAACTGCATAAACAGGAAAACATCCTGGATATAGATAGCCTTCAGGTTCTTGGCACATTTATGAGGGTCTACAGAAGTGTGCATTTGTCAAAAGGATAAAGTAAATATACGGTCGACCTTCCTCTAACCCTCTTGAATCATTGTGATTTAATATGGTGGACTGAAAAGGGATCAGTAGTTTCTAACAGTCATTTCCTGTATGTATTCAGATGTCCAGGCAAACCATGCACTTAGGATGTGGCATTACAGCTCACTGCTGTAGGGACAATAATGGCCCCATCCATCAAACACAGTTTCTCTTAGTAGAAAGAGAAAGAGGGCATCATAGATCTGTTAAAAAATCTTGTAAGCTGTCTGCTACCTGCAAGGTTAGCGGAATTCCAAGTAATTTCACCAAAAGCAGTTGCTCTCACTACTGGAGTTCACAACCAGTGGATGCTATGAATATTCTCACACAGTGGTCAGTCTTAAAGTTCGGCCAGGAGAAACTTATAATGTGACACTAATGGAATCAGGATTCAAGATCATTTATATATGCAATGATTGTTTAATTGATGTCTACCCTGAGGCTGGCATATCATTGTAAAAATAGAATAAAAGTTAGAAGTAAAAACCACAAAGAAAGAGAGAAAAGCTAATATAAACACAAAAAGCAATAAGTGAAACAGTGGTACTATACTGGTACTTATTTGTAAGTGTCTGATATGCAGTGTGCAATAAACATGATGAAATGTGCAACAGAGCTCAGCAAGAGCATTGTAGATAGAAATCAGAGGTGTATTGTAAACAGGGTTAGAGTTTAAGGTGACAAGCAAGTTTATTTGTATTGCACATTTCTTACACAAATATGTTTCAAAGTGATTGCAAAGTTAAACATTAAGGAATTGAAAACAGAAAGACATCAAATTTAAATTTGCTAAAATTATCTTGTCCATAATGGTCTGCTCCTGTGCAGGTCTTAGTCACAGAACATGTCTCTCTTAAAGCATCGGTAATACAAAAAACAACATAATATCCTTTATGACTAAATCGTGCAAAGCCTTATGTTCACCATATGTTCAAATCCCTTGCAAATCCTCATCCAATCATTAAAAAATAAGTAATATATTCATATAAATAAATAAAATATGGAGGTCTGTGAAAGATTTAAATATAAGTGGTTTTCTTGTTGAAGTAAATGTAGTTCCCTTTTCAATCTTTAAAGAATTGCATAATTACATGACTGATGGAAAAGATCCATGGGAGAGTGATGGAATCCACCATTTTAACAGGGTAATGATGCATTTATCACTGTGCAGGTGTAAGTGATTTTTGTATTAAAGCCCAGTGAAACCTAACCTCATTGGTGAATCGTTCCAATCAGTCGTCTCACAATGCAATATGTATCCGCTCCCTCCTTCAAGGAACGGGGGCTATGGGGGCTTTTCACCCCTGGTTTTTATTGGAAGCTGGAGGCAGCATAGTAGCTAAAAACCAACTCTCATATTTAAAGTGAAAGTGACATTAGCACCAAGTATGGAGTGACCTATACAAGGAATTTGTGCTCTGCAAGTAACCCATCCAACTGCACGCATGGAGCAATGAACAAACCCACCGTGAACACACACCGGGACCTGCGGCACCCGGGGAAAGTTTAAAAGTTTAGTTCTAACTGATATGATCCAAGAGACTTGAGAGTTCTGTTTGGTTTATATGTGGTTTACATTTTTTTTATGCTATTGTGCCTATCGGTGAGCAGCAGAACTTCTATTCTGCAAAACACTGGGAGCCTGTACAGAGAATTGAGATCTGGTGATATATGCTCTAATTTCCTAGTACCGATCAATGCTATTTGAAGAACTGGTTTCACTATTTTTTACTGGAAACAAAACATCTAATCCTTGTAATATTTCTGTATTATTAAAGAGAGGATTTAGTCATTGCACCGCCCTCCCTCAGGGAGAAGAAATAGGAGGTATTAGGCATCGCTCTTGTTTGACTACTGAAGGATCCGGAATCCCCCCAAGATTCTCCACCTGGTTCTAGTTGTTTGATCTTTAGAAGCAAGATAAGAATTCACCAAGAGAACCTCATCTTTGTTTCCAAAAAGAATGACTTCAGTTTCGTCTTTATTTAAGCAAAGACATTTCTAGCTCAACCAGCTCTTCATTTCAAGGCACTGGCAGATAGAGTTTATGTTTGTGTTGTGAATTGGTGTGGTCTTTGAGCATGGAGGCAGCTCTTCTGTGTTAGATGCCACCAGAGAGCTTTTAACTTTTCTCTGCAAAAGTAGTGTTGCCATACCATGCTGTGATGCAGCTGGATAAGGTGCTATGAACCACACAGCTGTAGAAATTGCTGAGGATCCTGGGCGACATACCAAACTTCCCCAGTCTCTGTGGCAAATAAAGCCAGGGTTGGCTCAGTGTACAGGTGAGGTCCCCTCTGATGTGCCCCCCACACTGTTTTTATAACTGCTCACCATCTTCACTTCAAGCAGTAGTTGATTATATCTATTCTAATTTCCCCTGTCCACTGTAGTCTCTTCTGTCTTGAAGGAAAGTTGACCATGCCACAAGACAGGCCACCTCCATCCTGTTGGCCACTCCGTCGCCCTCGCTGATGTGACCAATCATTGTGGAGGGAAACAATGCTTGTGGTCCAAGAGCAGGTGTTACAATGCTCTTTTAAGGAAGAGGATGAATATGGAGGTGAGAATGTCAGCCAGCTCATTAGCACATGCTCTGAGGGCCTGCCCCGGGATGTTGTCTGGTCCTCCTGCTTTTCGGGGGATAAACCTCTTCAGTACTCTGTGTACCTGGACAGCTGAAACTGCTGTGGGAGGAAAGGGGTGTTGAGAGGTCTTAGGAGTCAGCATGTGTGCAGGCCTCTTCTCTGTTTTGTGAATGTACGTAGATTTTTTATAAAAATAAAAATGTGCAAAGACTCGTACGTACACAGTATTTTCTTCTTAATTATTTTACGGAAGTACATCATTAAAAATTGAATATCTTTTACATATTATTCAAGGTTAATAAATTATTCACTCTGAACTTGTACCCAACACACTGTAATGCAGCGAAAGACGACCTCTGACTTGAAGGACCACGGTTCTGCACAATTTAGCTTCATAAAGACCACACAAGACCTTTTGGCTTGTTTGGAACCACTGTTATGTGTTCCGAAGCAGGGCTAGAGTTTCATGCTGCAGGACTCTGATCCTCCAGTACCAAAGTGTGAGGTTTGCCCTATGTATTACATTGCCAGGCAGCTCCATTTGCCCAGAATTTACACCCCAGTATTAACAAGCTGGTGGAGATCAAGTTAGGGAAACATAGTTATACTTACAACAGACTTTGGCAGGGATAATTACGTCTGAGTTTTGTAGGGCGTTCCATCCAGGTACCATTTCCAGAATAATGCTGAATGGGCTAAAAAAAAGGGTCTAGGGAGTATGTCTAGGTGCACATAGTCCATCATCACTATGGCGTGATCAGTTACGATAATTCTATCAATTAAATAATGTGTTGCCTTCCACCTTGTCTGGGTTATTTCTATTTGAGTGGAGGTCTTGTTATCAGCCACCAACATTTTTTCCTTCCCAATAAGGGGGGTTTTGATGGTCTCTGTTTATACTTTCATGAGGAGAGAACACCTGCAGGAGGGTGCAAGCTTTTCTAATAAAAATCAAGAATGCATGTCACTCTCTAATTTTAGGTTTTCCACAATCTCTTGATTTGTGGTACAAAAGAAAGTATGAATTTGGATTCGTACTATGGCACCTATGTTTCCTCCTCACTGGCCCTTTAACCATTTAGCAAATCAGATGCTCAGATTCTGTCGGAAAATCTTTTCCCCATTTTTTTCTTGCCTGTGTTCATCCAGTGTTTCGCGTATCTGAAATAAGGTACTTCCTGATGAACTGCTGCCAAATATCAAAAGAAAAATAGAAGTTGCTGCTTTAGGAGAAGGCCTTTTCTCGTATATAATAATTTACTTGCATCTTAGAACACGTTGACTAAAAGCAATGTTCGCAGTCCTGTCATCTTGCTTTTTGGGGAATTCAGCCCATCAAGACATGGTTCATGGAAGTAATGATCCCGAACCACTTCGACCAAGACTGTGTTACTTTCCACTTTAATAAAGAAATTTTTAAATGCCAAAACATTTCAGATGTTGTGCATTGAAATCTGAATTTTTTGTATGCATTGGCTATAACAGGATGACATTTCATGAAATCCAGACTGCAAGGAAGGAAGGGAAAGATCTTCATGTCTGATTTCTTAATTGGGCCGATTGACCAGTTGACCAAGTTACTCATTCATTTCTGTGGGCTGCTTTTTCCTAAATGTAAAAGGGTCTAAATGTTTGTGTTAGGCTTCATTAGGCAACATTAGGCTTCAGGCAACTGCCTGGCTAGGTATTATGGTGGGGTGCAAAAATAATTGTACATGTTTTATTAAATTATTGGTGTGTTTATACGTTGTGGCCGCTGTCAGCCACTGCATTCTTCTAATTTCAGCTAGTATGACACAGATGACAAGTTTTTTTCTGTGAGAATGGCTCTCTTTCCGGCTCTCTTTCATGTTGATCTGAAACTCATCTTGAGGGACAAGAAGAAGATTAAAGCTGGGATTCTGCAAAAAAATGTTAGCTACTTAGTCTTCCTTCTTAGATAGTCATTGGACACACAAGCTGCTTGAAAGACAAAGTCAGGTAAAAAAAAATAAAAATAAAAATAATAACCTGCTTGAAATTCTTTTAGGGAAACATTTGGGATTAAATGCTAAGAGAGTAAATAGCAAGTAACTAGCCATTTTGTGTAAACTGCCCCTTTAACCTGTGCACACTATGCACATAACCTAGTGCTATTAAATCTTTGTGTCAAATGAATCTCTGCTGTACAGCCCCTGTGAATATTTGAAGTGTGTGTACTTCCAGAAGCTTTCAGTAAGTATGTAATGAATCTCAATATGAAAAGGATTTGTGTCAATTTATAAACAGCACAAAAGTGATGCTTGGTTACTCCTTTTGCACACCTCAACTTGCTCAAATTCAAACCTTGACTGGTTCTAGCAAATCTCATTTAATTTTGCTTTTGGCAGGATGTTCCTAGCAATAATTTCAGCCTCTATAATGGAGCTGAAATTACTGTCTGAATTACACTCAAGTAAACAAGTCAATAATCGCTGCATTTTCGAGGCCGCCAGCAAGATTCAATAATAAACGGATGTAATGGAACAATAGATAATCCTCAAAATTAATGAGCAGGAGTAAAACGTGTCTGAAAATTGTTTGTGTTTTTTTAAATATTGTTTGGTAGTTCTTTGTTATGCACAATCTTTATGTGCCATAATATCATTATCAAAAAAACGGTTTACAAATTAAAATCCAACACTATTATTTGTCCTATATGGCAGTCGTTTTCAAATTGGGGCCTGTGCCGTTCTGTGATGATCTCCAACTTTGGTTAAAATCTCAGATTTGAGATGTGTTGCAGTTTTTCAAACACTATTTGTCAGTATTACATTAATATCTAACAAGGGATAGCTATAAAATATAGCTCTTATTTATATAAATATGTACAAATTAAGCAGCAAATGATTCCAGGAGGTTTGTTTTGTACTGTGTGCAAATTAGTCAAAACCCTCCCTCCAATCAACATCCCGCTACACTCTCCTCTTGCTCCTTCCTGTCATCAAGTTTTTAAGTTTGAGTATGTAGTCAAAAGTACGCTGTTGGTTTAACAACAGATCTGTAACTTTCTGTCTCTGGAATTGGATGTTTGTTAGATGTTTAAATGATGAATGTTTAAATGCGAACAATGATTAAAGTCAGACACGTGCACAGGTAGCACGCAACCTGTGCAGAGCACATCCCTATTTTGTAGTTTGGAAGTGCCTTTTTTATGGAGGAGCCTTTTTTTTTATAAATCATTGCCATTCATAACCCTTTACGTCTTTCTATTAGTCTGTCTGTCTGTGTGTCTGTCTGTCTGTCTGTGTCTGTCTGTCTTTTAAACAAATATTAAGGCATTCAAAAGTGCAGAAAAAAACGTTGTTGTGTGACAGTAAACCATCTTGTTGTGCAGCGTTGTCTTTATGAAATAAACACTAGTATGTCTATAAAGTAATACAATGCATCACCCCACCGATGTGATATTGACATTATGTTACAGTGTCAAAAACTCACGGTGTAACTGCATTTGAACTTGACACAAAGCAACAGACTAGTCTAGAAAAGCTTTTCTATTGCAATTTTTATTTTGCAATATAATTTGCAAAATGACAATACAATATTCAAAACGGCAATGTATTTTGAATTTACATTTTACATTTGCCAAAACATGTGCAACATTTGGTGCAAAGTAAATCGAAAATGAAATTAAATGTTGTAATTAGTTTCAAAGATACCCATTAAATATACATATAGGTCTGTGCACTGCCGTGAGAAAAGTCATGAACTGGATGTATTATTTTGTAGAGTTCATGGATGTGAATTACATGACTATAGAGATATTTATACCAAAACAGTGTTGATTTGAATAAATACAAAGTTTGTTAAATCCTTGAAACAAGCAACTCTGAACAATCACATAAAATGAACCCGAACAGGGTAAAAGGAGCAAGAGCCTTAAGAAGGGAGCGGGATAACGAGGAAAACAAGTAACCAGACAAGAGGAGCAAGTGGAGCACATGAGGGTAATCAACAAGAACACAGAAGAAAGACCCACACAGGAGAAGTGGCCAGAATAAAAGGAACAAGGGGAGGAAACCCAGACAGGGAGTAGACAGGAAGGGGCCGGAGCGTTAACAGAAGAGAGAGATACAAAATAAAAGGAACAAAGAACAGGAGGACAAACCTAACAGAAAGAGAAATGACGTGAAAAAAACTGTGGAGATTTGCATAGGATTTTAAAGGTGAATATTGACCCTTTAAAGTCTGGGGCTATTTTGAGCGTTTTGTAATACTTTACAGTTTTCTTTGATAATTTACAGATTTTTTTTCATTATATTACACAATGATTCCACAACAAACCTGAAACTGTACAAAGATGCAAATCTGAGTATTAAATTTTGTCATTGTTTTATTGCAAAAATCTCAAAAAAGTTAATGAACAGTTTTTTTTGTTGTTGTTGTTTTTGTTTTGTTTTTTATATACAAAAATCAGAAGAGTTAAAAAAAGCAAAAAAGCAACAAAGTGAAAATTTTATCAAAAAACAGGTGAACCTCTCCTAAAGCTCATACAGTAGTACACTGTTCCAAGCACTTTTTGTACCAATGTGCTTGTTTTGTTCCAGAACTTTGAAAAACACAAGCCATATCAACGGTCTTGTACTTCTAAAGGTTATCTCTTCTTTTCACCACTAATGGCACTAATGGCACCGATTTGGAGTTTGTAAAATGAAACTGAATGAGCATCGTACATTTTAATTTGAATTACCTTGCAAAATATGTCATAACTCTTGTAATGTTTGTTTGAAACAAAACAATATCAAAATTGTAACCTTTTTGAAACCTACACATTATATTTGAAATCAAAACTACACAGTATGTGGGTCACATCATTCCTACTTAATTCAAAATGCCCGCTGTGACTGGCAAATGCACCAATGCATGTAGAGACTTCAAAGGGCCATGGTATCCAATGAGCAGTAAGGGGCGGGTTTATTTGTGAAGGGCTCAGACTGAGAGCACAAATTGTGATTGCTATAGAACAGGCTAAAATGGTGGACAACAAACCAAAGAGAAAAAAAAAACATGCATGAGGTCAAACTGGAGCTGGAGAGAATTAAGGACTGGAGAAATGCTTGCATTGGACATCAAGATTGCTCTGTATTTCCAGGACACGTATGTCTGCTTTGTTTCACATAACGATATATATGTCCTTTTTCATTCATATAATCTGACTCTGGATATTACTCCATTAAGAAATGTGTGTGTAAGGCGGGGCTATCAATATTCTGAAGGGACGCCATTGGTTGGAGGGCATGTTTATTTTTCTGATTTCAAACATCTCTACCGACCCCCAAAGATGTCCTGCATTGAAGAACTTTGGTTGTTGTGCTTTCGAGGGTGTTTCCATTGTCAACATACAAAAGTACTTGCATAACATGTGTACCCTGGAGGTCATCTGATGTAAAGCTGAGTGGAATGTCTGGATAGTATGGCTCCAGCCCCTGAGCTTCACTGGAGAAATGTGCTCTAACCACCTGGGCTTTATTCCCACTGGAGGAGGAATGGCATTCTAATTTCACACTGTACAATGAAGTGCCCCTGACATGTGTTCCCATTGTCAAGTCATTCGACATACGTCTTTGTTACTTTCATCAGGGAACAGGGGTTACACAAGTGAAGTAGACGAGATGAAAATTCTGTATAGTTGGCTAAATAATGAATAGAGAATAACAATAGAGAATACATGACTGTATATTTGAAAGCAAACCAAGGTTTAGTGTTTGAGAGGCCTGTGTTTGTTTTAGATCACAAACTGAGACAGAGTTCTTACTCCATCCTCAAGAAAGTTTTGAAAGTGTTCTTGAAAAATCCAGCTTGGCTCACAGCAGCATGGCTTTATGTCGCTGAGATTTGGAACATTAGAGTAAATAAAAGAGAAAAGGCAGCAGAGGAAAAAGACTCCATGCTGAAGTTCAAAGCTGAATCTCCATTCTGATCCAGAGGAAGCAGAGAGTGTTGAGATCAAAAGAACAGTGATGTGAAAGGTCAGAGCTCTGTCCAGCACAAGTGACTGAATAAAGAAGAAATACCACTGAGAGACAGAGAATTGCACATTCCTGATGGAAACTCTCTGCTTCCTTGTTTGATGAGAACTGAACTTTTGATGGTACGGGTGCTTGGCTTATTTTTAAACTAGTCACTTTTCTTTCTAATAAGCATGGACAAAAACTGTCAGGATTAGGGCGTTGCTCAAAATATGGTCCCACATACTCATGAGTCTTTGATGTGTAGAACAGACCATTGCTCTTGGATCCTGTCTTTCTGCTTTTGAATCAAATCAAATATTATAACATGTATTCTCTTTATTCTTCCTTTTAAGACTAAGAGTTGTTGCTATGCAGCTGCAAACCGTTCTTGCTGAAATCTATCTTTCTGATCCATTACAGTCAGGGTTTCGTTCTTTGCACAGTGTGGAGACAGCAATGCTAAAATCACACATTATTTACTGTTAGACGCTGACTGTGTCCCGCTGGGAAGATCTAAATAGCAAGTAAAGCTGAGTAATGTTTATTAAAACAAATGTTATACAGAACAGTACCAGAACACCGAGTGCAGCATATCTGAACACAGCAACAGTCTTATCTGCCGTTGACAGGAGAAGCCAGAGCTGCGATGAAAATCTTGTAGAGAGCGGGGGAGGTAATTATTACAGGTGAGTACTGGAGATGAACTGGAGAGATGGAGGAGTGGAGGTAAGTTCAGAGAGTTTGGAAGTTTCAAGCAAGTGCCATGAGGAAATATTGGAGAGTGTTGCTTTCTTCTATGGGGAATACGATGTATTGATCACCGAAATAAAGGCGTTTCGTTCATGCTATTGTCTTTCATTTCCAGCAGAAGGACTACTGTAACAGTGTTCTCACTGGTCTTCCCTAAAAGACCATAAAACATCTACAGCTCATTGAGAATGCAAGAATGCAGTGCCTCAAATTCTTTGCCAAATTCTTACCACGGGTTAATGCAAACAGGGCGAATACTGTTTTAATTACCTTTCACAGATGGAACCAACTTCCAGAGGAGATCAAGGGTGCCAACTCTTTAGTCACATTTAAATCCAGACTTACCTTCCAAGACACACCTGTTTTTTGTCAACTTAGCACCAACAAACAACTACTTTATGTCTCTTCATTTACTTCAATAACTACTTTATAAATATTTTAATCTTACTGTTCAGTTTTTTATCATTCTGTTTTTATATGACTTGTTATTTATGCTTGATTTTACGAAATGTACTTTCTATTTATTTTTTCTTATTTTCTTCTTCTTCTTTCTTAATATTTTATCTAAAATAGATGATAGAATCTCACATTTCAAACTCATCCTACTGAAATACTTCGTTTGCCACCTTTAGTTCAGAAAAAAGTGGAACTTTAACAAATTATAAACAATAATGTAAATAGTTACATAAGCATTAACCACTTTCTCCAAGTTTATAAAAGAAAGAAAAGTTTTAATTTATTTGGTGGTTCATGCTCAATGGAAAGCAACTTACATCCAACGGTTGGGGATGAAAAAAAATCATTATTTTTTTGGCTTTCTGCTGAAGTTTAGCTCTTTGTTCTAGCTTTCTATGACTGACTCTTAAGTAGTACGTGAGCGATTAATCGTGATTAAACCGTAATGCGCCCCTTATCACATTAGAGTCTCAGTAGAAGCGTCTGCCAAACGCGTCTGTGAATGAGAAAGGGGTGTTTGGGTGCTGTCCACGGTGCTGATCGCTCTGCCAAAGAAAGTGGAGAGATTTCTGCCACTACAGAGAGCTTTTGTGAGATGCTGTTTCAGTTTGTTTATCCTCTGAGTCTTGGAAGTGTTTAGAGGAAACCGGTCAGCTAACAATCGTGATATAAAGCGCACACACGGAGACTAGATGACATGGCGCGCGTCATCAATGCTCTATGATTAAGTGTATGTGAACAAATAAGCCGGAGCCCATTCCTTCAGGAGCGGGGAGGACGGTGATATCTCTGTAGGCTGAGGGCTGTATCTCTGTACGCTGATATCTCTGTAGGTGATATCTCTCGTGCGGTGAAAGGAAAGTTGAGGCGGCATGAAGTTTCAGCTCGGCTCGAGTCTGCCCTGCTCCATCTGCTCGTGGCTCTCTCTGTTTCTCGCCATCTCTCCATCGGAATATCGACTGCCTTTTTGAAAATATTCGGAAAATCCAACGTATCGTGAGCGGATTTTCCCTGAGACTCTCAGAGGGGGTTTTCATCTAAGCGCTTTGGACATTTTAACGGTGGGGACATTTGTTTTCATCTTCAGCCGACTTGTTTTATCTTGTCTTGGCTGGTTTCGATGTTTCAAGAACAAATTGTCAACAATCTGAATTCCAGCACTTTGGAATATCTGATCCAAGGATAAACCCGTTTTACAGACCGCAGACTTTTTTTTCGGTTAAAAGACAGCAAAGGGCTTTGGAAATGTGCAAGCTGCTTTCGAAATGTCTTTTTTAAGAATCACCCGAGGAGAGAGACGTTTCCTGAGGGGACGCGAGGGTTTGTAAGGCTGAGTTTCTCTACGCGCGTGTCCATGGCTCCGGCGGTCAGATCGATTAAGCGGAAGGATGCGGTTAACTGGCCGAGGATGTCGACAACTTTCTGGGCAGTGTTGCTGCTGACGGCGCTGATCATCGTTTACTGCGGTGAGTTTGCGGTGCTGGTCATGCGGCTTCATCTGGCACGCACGTGTGTAAAGATGGGCAACACTTAATATATGCGACCTTAAGGGTAATGTAGTTGTGTCTGTCACCCAGGGATAAAAAGTCATGTTGTCAAGGTGATATCATGAGGCGGAAATGACTAACTAAGCGGGCGACCCTATAGGGCCGAGTCTTGAGTCAGACTATTAAGGGTACGAATCCATGACATTCATTGGTCAACAGCACTGTACAAAACCCTTAATAATAAATCAATGTTTGACTATGATGAATGATTAAAGTATGATAACTTGGTCTCAATAGAACATCATAGAAATCAGTACTGTTTATGGTTGGGTTGCTAGATCATTTGAATCAATTAATTTGCAATCACTCTCTTGTATACTTGTCCTTATGTAGTTATTAATTGGATTTTAGGGGGATTTCTTACTGTACAGGTACAGGGTCATGCATTCTGAAGTCAAAAACTGAGGTAAAATGTTTGACTGGATCAAAAAATAATTTTAAGCAGTAACTTAATTTAATCATTTTAAAACTAGTGACTTTAAAGCAGAGGTCATTGGTTCAAGCCCACTCAGAGGCCTTCTGAGTAATTTTTGTATGTTCTCCCAGTTCTTGTATTGCTGCTTTAGTTCCTTCTCGCAGTATAAAACTGCGTTTACGGATCAACATTTTTTTAGACAGACAGTGAACGTGTCCCTAAAATGGACTGGTGACACTTTGAGAACACTGTGACTCTAACCAGAACGGAGTGGGCGATGGAAATAAATGGATAATACATGTGAGGTGTATAAGATTACATGAACGGTTTGAATGTACCTGAACACTTTTCTGAGAAAGCATTTTTGCCTTTAATCTTCCTTTAATTTTTTTCAGAAAATATGTTCATATGAGTGGGCAGATTAACTTGGATAAAATTGGTTTAATAAAAAGTGCAATTAAACTGAACTACACACTCACAAGAAGAAGATAAACTAAACAACATAAGGTTATAAAAGAGCATTTTAGTATATATACATAGATACTTTTATTTCAAGTTTAACAGACAAAAACAATCTCTTGGTATGAAGAGCATTGGTTGAATAAAAATCCATCAAGATATTAGTAAAATAATAGTAAGTGGGCAAATAATCAATAACAAACAAATGTAATAAACTTATTTCCATAGATCCTCACAGAATAAATGCTATACTTTAATGTCTAAAATAAACTTTTAGAAGTCTCTGCATGCACCAGTGTGCATGGCAATCATATGCTGTTTTTACCCAGCTATTGAATAATTTTGGTATCAAATATAATAATATATGACCTAAAGTGTAGGTTTCAAAAAGGTTATTAGTTGTATATCTTGTGTATAAGCAATAAGCAGTAAAAGAGTTATGACACAAGTTAATTCAAATTGAATTGTGAAAAAATGCACAATTGTCTTTCAGTTTAATTTTACAGACTTTAATTGGTGCCATCACTGCCATCTACTGTTGAAAAGAAGGGACAACTGCTGGAAGTACAAGACCTGTGATATGGCTTCTGGCACAAAAAAGCACAAAGGGGTAATAAAATGCTTGGAACAGTATATGGTTTAGGAGAGGATCACCTGTTTTTTTTTCATACAAATTTTACATAGTTTTGACCTTTTTAATGCTTCTTTTGAAAATTTATGAATTTTTATTTAGTCTCAACACTTTTGGATTTTTGTTATGAAGCATTTGCAGTAAACTACTTGGAATTGTATTTTTTGTACAATTTCAGGTTTCTTGTGGAATTTGTGTGTTATGTAATATAAAAAAACAAAAGAAACAAAAGAAGCTGGTGTTGTACAAAATATTACATCAAACATTGCTACAAAAAACAGTTTTAAAGATTAATGATAGAGCAAATTGTAAAATAGTAAAAAAATGTTCTAAGGGTGAATTTTTTTCAAATCCTCTCTGATGCTGGAAAGAATTAAACAATTCATCCTAAAAGTTACATTTACATACGTTAATGCAAGTGTTGTTTGAATGGTGCCAGTTACTTGATTTGTTCCATTTAACAAGATTTAGCATTCTATTTGAAAATGTTAATGTATGGGTTTTATTAGACAAAACAAAACTAATTATTTTCACCTGTTAAGAGATGATATGTTTGAATAGAAACTTTAGCTCTGAGCATAAGTTGATAAGATTCCACCAGGTTCTTCATTTTAATAGCATTTTTTCTACATAAACGTATGCTCTTTTACTATAACCAACTATTGTGCTCTTGCGATACATTTAAATGCTTTTTTTTTGCTTCAACTGTTATAAAACAATTAAACTATAGTAAAACTATTACCTATAACCTGCTTGTAGAGGATCAGAATTTTTTAAAAGATGTAATTCTCTCTTTTCACTTCTTAGTGTTGAGCAGAATGCACAGTAAAGTATAATTCAATTCATCTGGGCACCAGCAATCTTTTAATCAAGTAATTAAAAAAAACTCCTGAGCTCAGTTTAATTAACAAATGACTTCTTTTGGGTTGATACACAGTGCCCCACTTTTTAAAAATATTTTATTAAACAGCCTTAGTACAAATGCTTTTATGATCTTTTGTTAAACTATTACAAAAGGTTATAATAAAAACATCACAGTTATTTAGATCTTTTACTTTTAATGTGATAGACCTTCGGCTACAATTACAGCGTAATGTCTTCGGGACTATAAAGCCACAAGTTTGGTAGGTTTTTTTTCTGTTTGTCAGTTTTATCAATGCCTCTCTGCAGTACCTCTGATGCTACATCGGGTTTGATGGGCAGTTTTGGAGTAGAGAAATTTTTAGTTTGGAGAAAGTCAGTTGTGGGTTCTGGTACTATAGGAACTCTAGGGAGAGTCCTGGTGGTTCCAAACATCTTGCATTTATGGTTAATCGGGGCACTGTTCCTATTGGTACCTTCAAAGCAGCAAAAAAAAAAAAAAAAAAAAACAAGATTCTATAGATTGTGCCTAAATTTTAGCCTGTCTCTGAAGTTTAAAACAATTTATTGACATGTGTTGCATCATCTGTGTTCCAAATCAAATAAATTACCACAAGTGATAATGGTTACTATATTTTCTATTACTTGAATACTATAAAAGACTAATAAACTTCCGTTCTGGTTGACTGAGATTAACTTTAATCTGCATTGATGGCTTTGTCATATAATTTCAACAAGGAATGCACATTAGCTGGAATAAATGTGTTGGATTGGTTGATATTAGGAGCTATTTGCATGTTTCCACAGCAACCTGACTTATTTTAAGAGAAGACAAGAGATGAAAGTAAAGAGAACAGAGAGAGATTTCAATGTGTACGCCCCCTTTGGGTTTAGGAAGCTTGGGTTGGTTGATTTGTATTTGTATTTGTATTTTGATTTTATTTTTTATCAACACTATTTACACTTTTCCTTTTGAAATAAACTGTTCAAAGATTTAATCGCTGTTGACTTTCAAAGGTTCAAATTCCACCACAAAATGAGCATATATTGTTATGCTATATTGAAAACAAAATTTCATGTATAGCTGTAACTTCTTCAATCTGTGCAAAAATATGTATGTAATTTTTAATTGTATAAATGCAGTGAAAAAAATTATCACTTTTCCACTTCCAGTTTTAAAAGCCAAGATGATTAATCACTGTTGTTATTATGGCTAGTAGGATGCTCTTTGACTCACTCCTTGTGAAGTATACATCAGTTTTTCTGCAGAGTCTGATTAAACAAAAAGGTCCACATGACAGCACTGTGTGACTCAAGCATGAGTCAAACCCAATAAATTCTGTAAAAATAACCATCGTTTATTTCAATCCCGGACCTAGCTGGGTGGCAGTGTATCTGAGTGGCTGTTTAACCTGTGCCACTGTACCAGCAGAAAATCTAGATGTAAACAAGAACATAGATGCTCCTGCATCGACTCAGTAGATCACTTGCATGATTTATTCTCAGTGCGTGCACAATCAATGTTGAGGATGCCTGCTGTGGTTAGTGGTCTACTGTTTTGTTTTCATTGTTTCTTGCATCCATCAGAAATCGAGCTGCCTCGACCTGCTTGTTGTTGCTTGTGATATTAATCTTCATCTAGATATTGTTGTCCACCTCACGACATCCTTGTCTGAGTGCCTGTCAAGACCTCAGACTGGCACCTCACATCTCGAGTAGGTATTTGAGATTGAAATCATAAAGGCAGGGACACACACTGGGTTCTGATGCTCGATTTGTGTATTTATAGCAAGGCTTCTGTCATGTATGCACAAACACAAGAGAAATTAGGTCTTCGTTCCCATGAGTGACTCATAGACTTTCCGCTGCTACGGATTAGCATCCTGCAGCAAAATAATGTGCAAGTGCACTGTGCGAATGCCACTGAACTGGAGATCGTTACAGGAAGCAAAGGAGGCATGCCAAATGGTGCCTTTGTGGTATAAATTAAGTGATTCGGTTTACCAAACTCTTCCATTATTCTTTTTCCATACCTCTTTTGAGAAACCAGTAAAAGACTTCCATAAAAGAATACAGTATTTTCAAAAGCTTGTCTTCTGTGACCAAATAAAGAAACTTTGTCAGGTTTGAACCATACTAAGTGAGACTTTATGATGGCAGGTTTGCTTTGCTGTAAATAGGAATCTGCTATGACGATGTATGACATAAACAAATGTTTCTGTTTCATGATATTGAATTATTGTTAATAATTAGTGCTAAAAAGATCATTTGATCGTGTTTTTATGTCTGCTGGCTCCCTCCTCTGGATGCTGCTTGACACCGATTCTACTTTTTGGCTAGACTCAAAGACCCTTTCCTATATTGCTAAATCAGTAAGGACAGACGAACAAGGTTTTTTTACTAGGTTACTCTTACTTTATACAAGAACACTTCTGATCCAGGTGTGTTTCGATGATTCCTGATTTTTGACTGGTAGAAATATTCAGAGCTACATGGTTTCTAACCTTTGTTGTGTGTCTTGATTTGATAAGAAGGAAGTAATTTTTCTTAAAATTATAGCTAAAAACACTTTTATAATCTACATTGTTTTCGTTGCTATTGCAAATTTGAAATTGATCTGAGGTGCATTCCATTGATCATCCTTGAGAATGTTTCTGCAGCTTAATTTGAGCCACTGTGGTAAATTAATTACAATGGTTGCTGTTTGGAAAGGCACAACATTTATATTTCAGCAAGACAATGAGCCTAAGCACACAGCCAAGATATCAAAGAAGTGGTTTTGAATGGCCTTGAGTGGCCTAGCAGGAACCCAAACTTGAAAAACAACGGATGCATGGATGCTGCCCTTCCAACCTGATGGAGCTTTAGCTTTAATGCAAAAATATATTGCAAAGACTGCACAAAAGTAAGAGTAATTATAGCTGCAAGCAGCGATCTAAGGGCTAGAGCACTTCCAGTCTTGATGACCTATGTGTGCCAAATGAAAGTGCTCAGTTTGAGCACATAAGCTGAAACATGTTAGGTGGCGGTAAAGAGCTATTTTGCCACACCCACATTCGAACCATAATCAGACGTAATTTTTCACCAGTTCAGACTGAAATTCTGCAAATTTTCGAGTGCATTAGGTCCTCAAAAATGCACACAATAATGCTCTGAGCAAATACAATAGGGTTTTACGCACTTTCCATGATCGAGCCCTAAATATACATTTTTAAATGTCAAAAAGAACTTTTCATGGAGTCATCATGTGGTGTTGTTAGTAGAAAAATGAAGAAAAATATTTTATAAAATTGAATTAAGGCCTTTTATAAAATGTGTAAAACCACATATTCACTTTACAGTAGGGATTTTTAGGTCTATGTTTGATCCAAAATGCATTGGAAATCTCTATGATGATCTTTGGATGTAAAAATGTTTGTGGTGTGTCTGTTAATAACAAAGTGGTTATTTGCGTGTATAAAAAAATATACAAAAATAACAGAGAAGCACAAAAACACAAAGAGAAGTACAAGAGCACACCATGATCTCCTCACACCTCCCACAGGGTCAATGAAGTGCTGTGGTGAATCATACCTGCTATATTGCATTAGCTCCACCCACTGAAAAGTCCCACAATGCACTGCAACAGATTCACACCTCCCCCTCAAAAACAGCACATGCAGCCTGACACTTTCCTGAAATATTCACAAATACACTCATGTACTCTCACACATGCATCCCTGTTAAAACCCCCATTTAAGGGCATAAACAGGAGCTACAGTGAGCAATTTAAGCCCCCAAGAGAGCTTAAAACTGTTGGAAGTTTCAGCTGAAACCAAACCACAAACAGACATTTTATGAAACAATATGCATTTAGTCAACATTATATCCCTGTCCTTGCATTACCAAAGACCTTTTCCTCTGCACAGGCCGTGCTAAGCTATAAGACTGCATCTTAAGCACAGGGATGAAGAATGTGTCAAGTTTTCTGTCTGGCCTTCATGCACCCTATAAAACCTTTATGAACCTGGAGGCATCTTTATGGATGAATATTTGATACGCTGTAAGGACTTATAACGCATTTGGGACTATAGTTACATTTCACAGTGAAACATAGAAATGAATGTAAAATATTTTACCGGGATCTGCAGCTTTAACTAATAGACTGAGATGTTTTATAATCTAAAATGTAGATTTATTCTGTATTAAATACCTATATGAGTGAAATAAACAGTTGTCCACAAAACATAACATTAAAGGTGGCCTAACCCTTTTTGAAAATCCCAGAGCAGTTAGTAAACAAGTTTGCTTGCACCTCAGGGGGGATTTTGTTGCTTTCTTCACAGATCCTCTACAAGCTATTAAAGGCTGATATGTTGCAGCCTTTCAGATTTCCAGTTAAGACCACTCCGCGACCCCTCATGTGCTTCTCCTTAAGCCACTCCATTGTTGCTTTGGGTTTTTTTGTTTTGAGCAATTATCATTCTTCAAATAGACGTCCACAACTCTTTTTCGATGCCCTGATCATTGTTTTCACTCAAGTTCTAACAGTATATTGTGCCGTTCATCATCACTTCGATGTGGGGGAGTTATCATGACCCCAATGGTAGAAAAATGCACCCAAAGAGAAATGTTGCACCCCCATGTTTGACAGCAGGGATTGTGATTCAGATGTTCACTGTCAAGTTTTAATGGGCCCGAAATATGTGCTTTCCTGAGCAGAAGGATGTTGTGAGCATCCTTCATGCAAGTTATGTGATCTGCTCTTATAATGCCAAGTCCCAGAATCATATTTTAGCCTCTGATTGGATGAAGGCCAGGTTACACCGGTGGCCAAAACGAAGCTGCGTTTACAATGTTGAGCCAGCCGGAGCATGCAAAAGCTTTCCAGGAGTCACTAACGGGGCTGAAACCAGACCTCATCAGGGATATCTCTGGGCCAATGTCCAGATTTTTCAGCTCTCCAATAACCCCAGGCTTAAAGGAGAGGCTATGAACAGAGACATAATTTTAACTCATAAAATACAACACTCTGACCTCCTTGGCTTGAATGGAAAAGTGAACAGTAATTCATCCATTTTTCGGTCTTGTCTTTATGATATTATGATTTTTATGATATAAAGACACAAGAGTCTCACGTGGCAAAGCTCTGATGCTCGCTCATTAAAGAGCTTTTCAATACTGAGCCCATGAGAGCACATTATTATTATTATCCACATTAAGATCCAGGCAGGCTGCGAACACATGATTCATAAATATTCCTTTTGTGTTTTCGTTTAGTATAACACAGTTTGTTGGAATGTTTATATGATAGTAAACAAGGTCAGTTCTTCAGTACACTGAAGAATATCATAGGGCAGCACAATGTGAGGCACGATGGCGCAGTGGGTAGCACTATGACCTTCCAGTTAGAGGGTTGTTGGTTCGAGGCTTGCCGGTGACTTTCCTGAGAGAATTTGCATGTTCTGCGTGTGTGGGTTTTCTCCGGGTACTCCTGTTTCCCCCACAATCCCAAAAACATGCAGTTAGGTTAATTGAATAATCTAAATTCCCCCGTAGGTGTGAATGTGTGAGTAAATGTTGCCCTTTGATGCCTCTCGCCCAATGTGTGCTGGAGATAGGCACCAGCAGACACCTGTGACCCCAGAAGGGAATAAGCAGGTTGGATGAATGAATGAATCATATTTTAAATTGCATAAAGTTATTAAATTGAGTAGTAAATTGAGTCAAAGCACTCTAGGGCCAAAGGGACCCATATGGAAGGTCTCAATTGAATTTAAAAGTCGGGGTTGGTTCACATTTAACTGTCTGTTTAAACAGGACCGTAGTGATCATATATTTTCAAGACACTGTGAACAGTTCAATTCTCAGGTTTTTTTCAGACTAAGCCGTTTACACAAAACTGCTCATAAATCTGATCACCTCAGTCTGGTAACAGACATCAACAGAACCCTGTGACACTAGACAGATAGCAGAAAATAAAATAGGTGAATTTAATCTAGGAAAAATGGGGTGTGGCCATAGATTGCACTGCTGTGATTGGCTGGTTTCAGATTCCTCCCTTGGACCTCTGGTGATGGCTAGGATATAGGATTGTGTAGAAACTTACGATTGTGTTATTTTCATCCTCAGCTCATTATCCGTTATTAAATGTTTAGCTTCATTTATTTTTTTTGTTTTATTTTACCTTGTCATCAGACATTTTCTTCAGGCTCCTATTTCTAATTATTCAACAAATTAGCATATTGCTCCATAAATGAATGTAAAAATGGTATTCATTTTAATAGGCACTGGAGCATGCATTAAACATAACTTTTGACATTTCACACACAAGGGTCTTCATTTAGGGGCACGAGATGCTAACAGTCTTCCACCATTCATTGTTGTGACGACGCTGGAGTGAATTTTAATGATCAGTTTAAATTCACACATGCACCCTTTGAAGATTATGAAAAGAGGGGGGAGACGTCTAACAAACTTGCTGCAGGTTGTTAAAATCACTCCACTTCTTTGTGATTGAGGAAATCAATTGGCTGAGAAAATGCCACCCTAGTGTTGTGAACTCCTGCAGGGCTCCATCAACATGCACTTGCTCTCCAGCTGTGACAGGAAGTGTCTGGGGTGGAAACACTGTCAAAAATAGGGAGGATGGAGGGAAAAGAAGGAGGAGAATGAAGCAGAATTTGAAACAGGAGGATAAAATGGGCTTAGCTCCTAGAGACACAAGGATACATGCACAGACTCTTTAGCAGCTTCAGGGGCATGATGACTAAAGCCTATGCTCTCGGGCCATTTTTGGTCCTCTGCCGTAATTAATTTTCCTGCATTCATTAAAATTTCCTCTAACCAAATTGATTGGCCTGTATGACACATATTTGGTCTCGTTTTTAAAGATAATCTGAGGTTTTCTAAAGTACAGGTCAGTTGAAATACGATTAGATTATATTTAACACACTGTCATTGGTGAAATAAGTGAATTTAAATAAAGTTATTTTACTTACATTTTTGTTTGTTTATTCCAAGTTCAGCTCCATTAGTGTACTATTCTCAGGTTAAAATCCTCAGGTGCTTATTTATGTTATTCGACAAATAAATAAAAAGAAAAGTTTAATTGAAAAAATGTAAAACATTCAAATTAATAGGTGATTTATTTTTAGCAATTTACCATGCTCATCAGCATTATGTGATAAGAACGTGTAAAACAAGATACATTTTAGATAAAATAGAATTCTAAACTAATTCTTATCATTTCAAACTCATGCAGACAATAGAGTGAGTTCATCTGACATTTTTTAAGGGAATATCTTAGCTCCTGATTGGCCGATATACCCTTATAACCATACTCTCCTAAACTCATATGAGATTCTCTAGTCATTTGGCAAGTAGTTAGTGCTTTAATATGTTACCCATTTTGTTGTGTTTTTTAAATGGAGGGAAATTAAGGGAAAATAGGCTAAATGTGGAGTTGGTGTAATGTGTCCTGGTGGATTGACTAGTGATCAGAAGATTGCTGGTTCGATTCCTGCTCACTCACTCTCACCTACACCTGCAATCACAAATGTGGAGCCCTTGAGTAAGGCACCAATTTCTTTCACTGCTCCTTGGGCACCACAGCTATGACTGCCCACTGCTCTGGGTGTGTTTTCACTGCTGTGGGGTGTGCGTGTGTGTGTGTGTGTGTGGACCAGTCTTTCACAAAGAACTGATTCAGTTCGTTTGATTAATCAATATGGAATGTAATTGTATTTGTTATTTTTCTTGTTTTAATTGTTCAATAAGCGTTAAATATGATTTTTTTATGTTCCGGTGTGAGTACCCAGACTCTAGCAAATATTATTGGTGAGCATTTTATTTATTTTAACTGAATAATTAATAGAATTAAGATTGTAAATGTATTTAATGTTTTTAACAATACGTAGGCTAGCAGACAAGCTTGTGAGTAAATATATTTGCATATTTATATATTACATATCTCATAGTTAATTGAGGCACCAAGACTATAACAAAGCTTTATTTATTGCAATATTAATTTATTTTATTGACTTGTGAGAATAACTGTAAAAAATCCCAGAAATAAATCTAGAAAATACATGTACTCTTTTACGCCCTTCTCTTACACTTCTGCATTAATAGCTTTATAATAATAATATTTTGCATCTCCGACGTGGATCAGAATTATGTGAGGGGCTCTAAGGTTCATTAAAGCCATTTTTTTTATATGAGCTGTGAATTAGTTAAAACATGTTTTATGACTCTGGCGGGAACATTTATGTATTTTTTGATTTCCCATCATTTAATAGTTTAGTTTTATGATTTTGAAAGAACTTTCAAAAGTCCTTAAGTAGTTTGTAAAACCCTCTGAATATCCACAAATCTACTTTTATGTCAAATCTTGGATACTTTTGTATTAAATGTGTATACTGTAAAAATAATATTCTTGAAACTAACATATACAATAACATATACTTTATTGTGAACAGTCTGAGTGTGAAGAAAGATATAAACATAGGCAGGAAAAATAAAACATTTGATTACATGAATAAACATTATAAATGCTTGATTGACAAAATGATTTCTTAAGCCTTGGAAGTCTCTGAATGCACTGGTGCATGTGCCAATCACACCGCCCATTTTGCTTTTTGGGGGGGTTTAGGGATTTTTGTTTTGTCTCAGCACTTTGGATTTTTGTTAAAAACATAAAAGCTGTTTATTATCAATCTTTTAGATTTTTTACAGTAAAACTGTAATTGTATTTTTTGTACAATTGCTGGTTTGTTGTAAAATTATTGTATAATATTGTGACAAATTATTTGTTAAAAACAAAATAGAAGCTGGGGTTGTACTAAAAAATGATTTTAAGCATTGCCACAAAAACTGTTTTAAAAATAATTTATAAAGCAAATTGCTAAGTGTAGTATTAAAACAACGCCCAGGATTTCAAGGGGTTATAAAATACACAGGGTCTTGTTATACAGATAAATATAATTCACATTATTACTTGTATTACTTGTAATAAGAAAATTGCATCTCTTAATGGGTTTGAGTAGCTGTTTATAGCTTGATCCGGGGAAGGACTCAACAAACAAGAGCAGGCTGGAAATGTTCAAAAGGAGGGAAAAGATATCCCGCTGATGCTCATTTTGGTACTAAAAAGTGGATAAAAAAAATCTTGATATATTTAATGTTACAACCAATGAAATGCTTCAGGAAAAAAAATTGACTTGCAGAAAATGAAAGTTCTTCCATATTCTTCATCAGCAGACCAGCCTCCAGCCTGTAATTGTGCATTATTAGATTGCATTTTACTCAAATATGATAGAAGTACACTTCTGTCTTATCTGAATCTGGCTAAACCGAGATAAACTTCTAAAGTGACTCTGGAAATTAAGGTGATGATGTACATAGAGGGGTGGGGTGGGGCTAAAACAACTTATTGATTCACTAAGCATTAGTTTTAATTAATTGTTGTCACAAAAGATAAAAAAATGAGTTATACATAAAAAAAATTCTCTATTAATATTAGGTTTCTCTATTATGTGCCCTTGAGGCATCAGCAAATAAAATGAGTTAAACTTTTATTACTACAACACTACAAAAAATAACCTTAATGTCAATAAACATAAAAATAAATGTTTATTTTCTAAACATATTAATATCCTCTTTATTCAATTTTACAGAGCGTTCCTGCAAATGACTGTTTCCCAGTAGAAACCATTCCAAAAGACTGACACCCAAATACACATTGGGATTATCCACTGTTCTGTCTCTTTTTAAAATATGCATATGAAGCAAACATGATTTGTCAGTTCAGTTCAGAAGCAATCTAATATCTCAACTAGCCTGCCCTGAGTTTATGCATCCAAAGACTAACCATGCACAATGATTGCATAAAACTAATGACTTCATTTGTCAATGTCAGTATTCAGACACTGGTTGGGGTTCATGAAGCTCTTGCATAGAACTGGAGGGCATTCACTTCAAGTGACTCATTTCAGTTTATTTTGCCTTTGGATGTTTTGTGAAAATTAATACACAATTTAAACAAATAAAGCAATTGTTGTGAGATCATAATGAAGGTTGATTGCTGGATTTACTAAATATTAATAAAACATATTTCAGTGTGTCAATAATAGCATTTAACTGATTTTGTCGAATCAGGTCTTTCGTCATAAATTATATGCAATGAAATTATTCAGAATATTTATTCTAATGATAAAGTCACAACAATGCATAATTTAGTAATGTGCACTCTGCATATACACCAAGAAATGCAGTATTAAAAATACTATTTACATGTAAAAACGTTATATTTTGAAGCAAGGTGACAAGTTTACATCCCAGTAGTCATAACCATAGGATGTTAGGGGTGGAGACCTGTAAATTGCTGTTATTCCTCGGAAACCCGTCCCACACAGAAGACAGATGCTGAAGTGCTAATTAACAAATCCATCAGTGCAGTTCTGGAAATCTTATGAGCAGTGCACTGGAGCGTTTCGATCATAACCCAGCATGAAATGTTAGGTTGTGAAAGCAAACCTAGAAAAATAATGAGAGTAGAAGAGGAAACGAAAATAGGACTTGTGCTTGTGTTAATACCATAGTAAGATAAAGCATGGCTTTTGCAGTAAAAACGACCAGCTGGGCATGAAGAGGCAAAGAGCAGATACTATTCAGATGCTGATTGTTTAAACATAATAAATAAAACAATAATAACATAAATTAACTTTAGATAACCACATACATTGATAGATGGAGGATGGGTGGATGGGGGAATCGCTGGAAGGAGGATGGGTGGATGGAGGGCGGGTGGATGGATGGAGGATGGATGAATGGATGGATGGATGAATGGATGGGTGGAAGGATGGGTGGATGGAGGATGGCTGGAAGGAGGATGGGTAGATGGAGTATGGGTTGATGTAGGATGGCTGGAAGGAGGATGGGTAGATGAAGGATGGGTGGATGGATGGGGTTGGTTGGATGGAAGGAGGATGGATGGATGGATGAATGGATGGGTGGAAGGATGGATGGATGGATGGAGGATGGGTAGGTGGGTTGGTGGATGGATGATATTGGATGAATGGATGGATGGATGGGTAGGTGGGTTAGTGGATGAATGATATTGGATGGATTGATAGTTGGATGGATGGATGGATGGATGGGTGAATGGATGGGTAGGTGGGTTGGTGGATGGATGATATTGGATGGATGGATGGATGGATGAACGGATGGGTAGGTGGGTTAGTGGATAAATGATATTGGATTGATGGATGGGTGGATGGGTTGGTGGGTTGGTAGATGGATGATATTGGATGGATGGATGGATGGATGGATGAATGGATAATTAGGTGGGTGAGTGGATAAATGATATTGGATTGATGGATGGATGGGTGGATAGGTTGGTGGGTTGGTAGATGGATGATATTGGATGGATGGATGAATGGATAATTAGGTGGGTTAGTGGATGGATGATATTGGATGGATGGATGGATGGATGGATGAATGGATAATTAGGTGGGTTGGTGGATGGATGATATTGGTGGTGGATGGATGGACCTAACCTACTTACTTACTAACTTAACATAAGCACTTACTTACTTAACTTTAAACCAAAAAAAAAAACTCTGAAGCACTGATTTGAATTCCCTTTCTGTACTAGCTTGAATGTGTTCTATGTGTATGTCTACTGATCAATCCACTTTGTACCAAACTGCTTGATGTTTACTCCCAATGTAAGTCGCTTTGGATAAAAGCGTCTGCTAAATACATAAATGTAAATGTAAATGATATTGGATGGATGGATGGAAGGATGGACGGATGGGTGGATGGGTAGGTGGATGAGATTGGATGCTTTTAAAAAAAATGGAACTGCTGTGTGACAAACATATTCCTGTATTAAATTTCTCCATTAGCTTGTTTTGTGTTCATAAGAAGAAAGGAAACATGAAAGAAGCTCTGAAACAATTGAAGAGAAAATAAATAGCAACAGTTTCACTTTTTGGAGCATGATTCCCTCCAAACTCAAAGGCAGGCCAAAATGCATTTCCCATTCAGATATTCATGTATGCCGTGAATCTAAAGCATTATCTGATGCAGAGGAAATGAAATAAACAATTGGCCAAGAGCTCAGCGGGGGCATGAAGATAGTGTCCGCTGGGAGACGCGGTCCTAATCATTGTAAAGCATTTCCTCTCACACACAACGGCGGCGCCGTAATCTAATGCACACATTATTCAGCCTGCATCTATTAAAAGAAAGCTGTAGGAGATTTATCGCTCAGGTTTAACTGTATGGTAAAATAGCACATTAGGCAGATGATATCATGGTGTATGAAATGATTATGCATGCTTGCAGAAAAGTGGAAGAGGCCAGCTTAATTAAATGCAAGGTCTTGGTTATACATCACAGGCTCTCCGCTCAGGCCTTTTAACCAAAATGGCTGTTATTTTTAAAAGCAAAAAGCTGAGAGAAAGCTTCCGGTATAACACTCTGTTCTGTTTTCAGAAGGCAGTGGAGGACAAGGAGTGCATGTGAGGGCCAAATTTTCACAATTATCTGCTCTGGTGCTCCTGCAAACCAAGCGAGTCAATTATTTCTTAGTCCTTGTAAGAGTAAGTTTTGCAAAGCTGTCAGTCTGTCTAAATTGATAAATGGGAGATGTATTTGTCACCTTGAGAAAATGCTCTTTGCATTTCACTTAAAGAAGACAAAAAGTGAGTAAGTGTTCAAAGTAACCAGTTCATGGAGATACTAGCCACTCTTCTTGTTATAATGCCATTTTTTATCAACCTGATTCATGTGGTGTTTTATTGAGTGTTCTACCTACTGGTAGTTAATCATAGTACTATTTGTAAAGATAGGAGAAATTACTGACAATTACTGAAATTGTCAAAAATACATTACAGAGTATTCAAATTTGTCATTTTTTACTTCAAAAGTCTAAAAAAGTGAGGCCGAACAAATTTTTATGTTTTATAACATAAATCTAAAGTGTTGAGATGAAATTAAAAAAAATCACAAATCCCCCCCACCCACACCAAAAAAAAAAAAACAGACAAGATCAAAACAATGCGAAAAAATCTTTCCATTGTGCTTTTTTTGTGCCAGAACTTACAGAAAAATACAAGCCATAACACAGGTCTTGCATTTCCAAGGGTTATCCCTCCTATTCACCACTAGATGGCATTTATTCACTGAGGATCCAAAATGAAACAATAGCTGGGTCGCGTCATTTCTACTTAATTCAAAACAGCCAGTGTGATTGGTTATCAGTCTCATAGCACTCAGAGAGTGTACAATTCATAGTGTTCAGATCAATCAATGCTGATGTTTGGTGTTTTAGGACAAGAAAGGAGTGAGAGCACGGTACTTTTGTTTAATGAAACCTTGGGTAAAGAAAATGGTGTCCAAACCAGAAACAAGATGGAGCTAAATGTTTACTTTGGGAGTTGGTGGCCCAGAAGAGATATATTTACATATTAGGGTCGAAATACAACGTATGCCAGTTGCAATTGTGTATTCCTTTTGAAATGAAAATACATAGATTAAGAATCAAAACTGTTTAAATTTAGATGCTCATGGGTTTAAATCGATATTGCTCATCATAGAGATGTTCTGAAATACAATACAAATTAAAATAGTGCTTTTTAGTGATCAAAATCCCTAAATGTCAACAAAAATCTAGTTAGGTGTACAACAATCATTTTATCTACTCTTGGCCAAGATGACATTCTTATGTTAGCTTTAGGGCTATTTTGAGCACTAATAGTTTGTGCCAGAAATGTAATATGTGAGCGCAAAACATCCACCTGTCAGATGTTTTTGTTGTACAACGTCATCTCTAAGTTTTTATAGACGAATGCCTTTGTGCAACCCCACCATTCTCTGATTAGCTCATCTTTTGTGTCCAGCCTGACAGGGAAACTGTCACTTTTGCAGCGTCCTTTATTCATTTTTCTTCCTTCTTTCAGTCTCAGTTGTCTCTGTTGAGCATCAACTGGAAATGTCATTCATAACATAAAAACCAGCCTTGTTTGCAAACTCATATGAAAGCAGGATAACAACTGACCGAAACAAACGGTAATAAATATAATTCAACATGAGGTTGACCACACAATTTTTATATTTTTGTTGTAAGGCTTTCTAGAAAAGATGTTGTTTTAAAAAGGATGTGGGTGCATGGTTTAGTAGTGTGTTGAGTGAATCTTCGGCATAAATCATTCTCTGCTCTAATGCAGGAGTTTAGAGTATTCATGGAGTCAGCTCAGGTGAAATGATCTGATAAGAGAAAGTGGTCAGCATAAGATTGAGTCTGAATCAGAAGATAACTAAGTCATCATAATGCAACCATTACATGGAAACAGCTGTACCGCAAGAAAATTATTTTTAACTCTGACTCATCAGCCATAAAGCTCAGGCCTTCGACAGCAGACTTAGAGCAACCAATAGTGACCACCATTCCCTACGATCACAGCCAGCCTCAGCACTGGTGGACATCCCTCCAGCTTTACCGGCCCTTACCTGACTTCTCCCATATCATGTTAAAGTTGCCCACCAATTTCTCTTGACACCACTGTGCCGAGGCTAGCAGGAGCCCAGCTCCAATCTGTATTTTATCCTCTGGTATGGTGGGGCCAGGTGCTGGTATGAGCACAACCCTTTTCTATCTTTGTGTCTTCAAGGACTGGTGTGTCAGTCGCTGACAGGAACCCGGGACAATTTTTATAAATATTCCCAGTTATTGTCTCTGTCTTTCCATCCCTCCATCCAACCATCCATCCATCCATCCCTGACCCATCCATCCATCCATCCCTGGTACTTCTTTCAGATGCTGTGAAAGACATAGCCCCCCGGCAGTACTGTACCTCAGGCTAATGTCCCTCATCTGTTCACAGGGTTTCTTTGTGGGGTAATTCCTCATGGTGGAATGATAGGTGACAGACCTCCCCTGTCACCTATCATTTAATCAGCATAAACCTAAATATTGCTGCTTAATCTTCATATTCACCTCACAAACAAGAATGAGGACTTGGGGTTCTAGAGCCTTCCTGGGACGCATTCCCTTACTCGCCAGATATGCTTTGCAAAAGCAGCCTTATGAAGATGAACTTGTGAAACTCCGATCAATTCAATCATGTCTCAACAGAAGAGATGCATGCCTGCCTACATTGAACCTCTACAGGAAGTATGCTCTTCTCTTTATTCAAGTCTGCAGTCGTAGAAGAACACAAAGCACACCAGTGAGTCTATTGTATACCCCACTCTCTTAGCCTGGCATAATTAAGTTAAACTTTGAGGCATGCCAAAGTGGAGTCTTGTAGGCTCTGAATAATGTAACAAACTCCTTTGGCGTGTGGAAGGGATCTGGCAGTGCTCGCACAAATAAACTTTGTGTGTAATTTTCAAACAAATGAAGAGGGTGGGTTTGAATGCTTTTCTAATCCCATTAAACTCACTATAACCTCTGTAAAAGCCCCTTGGAAAACCTCCATTCATTTATTTAAAGAAAGCTAAAGTTTTTCTTTCTGAGATTCTGCTTGATCTTTTCTGGCACCCAAAAGCTCAGTTTAAACTAAACAAAGGTTGCACGTTTCAGTTTGCATCAGTACACTTTGCAAACATGCAATTTGTTCTTGCAGAGCTGTTTTCTTTCTTTCTAGCCAGCATTCTTTTTGCATTCCTTCTTGCTTTTTCTTTGTTTGTTTTTTTCTTTCTTTCTTGCCTGCTTTCTTTCTTCCATGCTTTTTATCAGTTTGTTTGTTTGTTTGTTTAATTCTTTTTTGTTCGTTTATTTGTTTCTTTCTTTCTTGCCTGCTTTCTTCCTTTTGTTCTTTTGTGCTGTTTGTTTCTTTCTTTCTTGCCTTTTTGTTTGTTTGTTTCTTTCTTTCTTTCTTGCCTTTTTGTTTTCTTAGTTTCTTTCTTTCTTTGAATTGTGACTCATCTGGTTTGTGTGTTTAGCATCATGATAGCATCATGCCATGGGCTATGTGTGTCGGATGAATGTGAAATATGCCTAATGCTAGCTCTTAGATATAAGATAAATTTGCTGAATAACAACATGGCTTAGAGACGTAAAAGTAGAAAAGGGCCACTATTCCAGCCTGTGCACACGTTTCTGGTATATGGTTTGAATCATTTTAAAAATATCTGGATGTGTGAAAGAGCTAAGGATTTGGTAAGATCATATAGTGGTGAGCTTTATGGAAGACCAGCGAGACTAAAATTTTAGAATAACAAAGCCTTTAATTTGCTGTTTCAACATTTGTCCATTTTTCTCTCTTTCTATGACCATTCACCAAGCATTCCTTTTCACATGCTCGTCTGGTTTCCCTCTTTCCCATGTGGGGTACTCTTCATGTGGCATCATTAAACTATTGTGAAAGCAAACTTGCCTCCATTTAATTATGTTGAAAATGTTTCATGAAATGGAAGCCATTATTACTGAACCTTTAAACGGTGAGTTTTTTTTTATTGACCTGTGATTCTGATATAATATCTTAGCAATTTATTGAATGCACAACCCTCAGAAATACTAATATAGGAAGTAAAATTCATATTCGTGCCCATTTTGCCTTAGGAAAACAAGCTTCCTAATAAATATACACACTTTTATAGGTTTTGTTCCATTTGTTCCACACTCCCTAACAAGATTTCTTTATTACAAACTAAGCAATAAAAAGTATTACAGGTTCTGACTTATGGTCAACATTTGCATACAGTGTAAGAAGTAGAAATATGATACACATTATCATTTACAAACTTAATAGCATAATATACTTATTGGGTCAGAGCTGTGTGTAATATAAAAATAACAACAAATGCATGAACATAAAACCCAAGCAGGAGCTAGCTTGAGGACAAAATGTTAATTATTAATGGAGCCATTACATTATTAAATTGAACTCTTTCCACTTTAATTCTTGGTAACAAATTTAAATAACTGTCTTTTCGGACAATACGCCTTTTCCCGTAGAATTTTCTGATTTTAAACACCCATTCGAACTTGATTTAAAATTGCAAGCTTCCCGTGTATTACTGTGTGTGTTCGTTGCCAAAACAGGTACTGGAATCCCATAAAAAATACTATGAATCCCGGTTTTCCCTCTTTCAAGCTCCAAACTAGAGGTCGTAAGGTTGTTTGTTGGACCAAGACAGATTAAGATACCGGCATTTTATCATATATTACATTTAATGACAACTGACATGTTTCACAGAGTATTGGTTTTGTTGGGTAAATTAAGCCATATCCACATTTCATCTATCACAAACGGGATATTACAGATTAGTGACTTATTCCGTTCTTTAAGATAAGACTGTGACCAATAACAACATTTTTGACAATATTGGTTAATTTGTTTGTTCAAGTAATTAATCTAAAATCCTTCAATCTAAACTATTATTAAAAAACTAAAATGCAATGTAATGTAAAAATTACGTTTCATATTGCCACGGTGTGCTAATAGAGTCTCAGCTTAATGCATTTCTAGTTTTAGAAATAATGAGTCCCTATTACTATTTCTAGAGTCTTTTATTACCTGCACAACTATATGACTCATGAGCATGAGGGATCATGTACAATCAACAAACACACAGAGTATTATTCGACTGCAGACTGCAAGTCATCTGAATCTTACCTGTCCACAAGAATATCAAGGTCTGCAGTGCTTTTCAAAGTCTTCTTCTGCTTTCTCCATTTTTAAAAGCATTTTTAAAGATGTGTTTGGGACCCACAAAAAGGCAATTTATGTTTCATCAAACATATGTTGGGTTCCCTAACCACTACAACACTGGAGCATGACATCATCAAACATTTATAATCAGAGTCCACAACTGAGTGTGAACTGGAAATCTGGATGCTACTCATTTTTTTATTGGAGGAGAAGTGGTCATATAGCCAAAAGCTGAAGCATAAAATGTCAACATAAACATTTCTTGGCCAGAACTTCAGCCTATTAAATGTGATTTTGTTTTCTGCTGAGCTACTCTCAGTAATATCAGTACTTATAAAGAACATAATGGTTTTTTTTTTTCAATTTCCACATCATTTAATGAATACTTTACATTTTATTGCTACTTCAACTTTAAGGTTTAGTATTTCAAATGGTTATTAACATTAATATTTAGTATCGAAACAACAAATTCCCTGGATTGTTTAAAATAAATAAATAAATATTTTAATACATCTTGCCTACAAAAGAACTGTAAAACATACTTTGAAAGCATTGTAGAGTTAACATACACATCAATAGAGTAGAGAACAATTTTTAATAATAAATCCAGAGACATGTTTTCAGATTTTTCTCTCAGCTGTGATGTCTCCCTTGAGGTGACTTTCTCCACATTTCTCACAGGTTGATCTGATAGTTTAGGGCATTGAAAGTATTTTATCTGATGCATTTCTAGATTCTCAAGGACACAAAACATCACAGGATCCTACTGTAATAGAATAAGAAGGAACTATTTGGTACAAAGGGAAAAAATGGTGTAAAATACTGTACAGTACTCAATACTCAAATAATGTGGAATAGTACACAAATATAGTACACAACTTATATAACCGCCAAGCCAAAAAATATAGGGTGGTTGTACACACTAAAAAGCCACATTTCAGTTCCATTGTAATTAATTTACGATTGATGCATTTATTTCAAGTTGTAATTAATTCATGCCACAAGTAAATGATTAATTAAAAATGCTTGATCCCAAAATGTAAGCATAATTTCCAATGAAATATAATATAAAGTCACAAAAGCATGACACCAATTACAGTCATTATTTCAACCATATGAAAATCCACATCAAATTCCGAGCTCATCATGTACTAATTCTACCTCAAATGCCTTCAGTCAATGTTATTAACAAAGGGATTCTATTTAAAAAGTGCTAGTGCCAGTTGGGCAGGCGGCCATATTTGGCACTAAATACAATCCACTCCTTGCTGTTTAAATCTTTTCATTACGATTTATCCGCCTCCATGAAATGCTTGCGTTTCACTGAAGCACACGAGCCTGGTCTTCAAATGTGCTTAGTTCAGTAGCTAAAATGGCCATGATAATTGGCATCACAGAAATCACCTGCTGTCAAAAGACCGGAGTGCAGTAGAAAGGAAAATGGCCGCCCAGGCCCAATTATTATCTTTCCTTTCATTTACAGAGCCAGCGGCAGACTTCTGTCTCCACTGAGAAGGTTTGCCACTCTGCCAGTGTCACTTGTGCCTCTTTTTTATGACTTGCCTTGAGAACAGTCATGTGCTTTGCATATTGATGAAAAGCAGACAGGTTTCCTGGAGTCAGAGGAGACAATGTGCACTTTTGATCCCTTAGGCAGTAAAGTTTTTTGTGGAGTTCATTCAACTTCCTCTCACAATTTAGACAGAAAAGGGATCTCAATATATTAATAAATGTATTAATTGCTGGGGTTTTTGTTTTTACTAAATTTACCCAATCTGTCAATTATTTAGTATCATATCAAGAAAAGAGATCTGGCACTTGACACTTGACAAGAGCAAATGAACACTTCATAGCGATTATGAAATGTTACTTTGAATTAAGCTAGCAGATATTCAGAAGATTAGCTAGAAATAGATTCATTTAATTCCATTTCCAAGATGGAGACTAAATATCTGCTATGGGAGTTTTTTGGTGGTCCAGACAGCTAAAATCATTTGTAGTAAATTGTTTTATTATTTTTCCCTAAACAAGCTAATGCTAACAATCAGTCCTGGAGCCCTGCACAGTTTCTTCAACCTTCCAAATACAAAGCTGATCATACTAATTAAGCTCCTTCTTGCTTGTTTGGATCTGGACAGCTGCATGCCCTGAAGTAGGGTTGTACGGTGGCCCATTAGTGCACAACACAAATGCACAACTGCACAGTTACTGCATTGATTTAAAGCATTTTTGCATTAGCATTTTTGCTTTACAGTTATTTTTTTTATTTGCAATAGTGTTGCGCGCACAAAGTTGATATGCAGTTGTGTTGTGCACCAATCGGCCACCGTAGGGTTGGAACCAAAACGTGCAGAGATGCTCAGCTGAAAAAAAGCTCAGCTGAACTATTACAGAAGGTTCCGATGTCATGAACACACTGTACTTTCTCTGTCAGGAGACATTGAATACATGAAGCATGGATTTTATTTATAACTTTCAGTTATCCAGGGATAGTGAACGCTGTTTGCTATAATCCAATCACACCAAAGCAGGACACTCTACCACCAACCACCGCAGCTTGGAAAGGAAATGAGCTGAAATTGCCATTATAATATAAATGGGACAAGGAATAAGGAAATGAATGTAATTTTTAAACTTTTGTGCTTTTCAGTCGGTGTATGGGATTAGTGTGATGATGTTATTTGTAGTATGCATTGCCCTCTACTAACAATTTCCTTTATGTTCCTAGCTAGAGGGACATACAATGATACTTGAGCTAAGACTGAAAATATAGACATTATTTACCAAACCTCTACTTCTTTCTCATCATGTCTTAAAGTAAGGCATATGTTACTTTTTCCTATGGCAGTGATGAGACAATTACAAGCCTGGGATATATTTACAAGTCTTGTCTGTGCCTCTACTACACACCCTGCTGGAATGGACTTGGCCATTAGAGTTTTTCTCCCAACAAGATTGAGATTTCCAACCTGACACCTCTGGCTCTACAAAGCTTTGATGTATGGCTCGGCAGCATCCCGACAGATCCATGTGCCGGGGTCCCTTCACCAGGCCACCTCTGATCTCCCAGCTCTGGATGCCACCTCCCTGGCTCTGATAAAGGCTTGGCTTCAATCTCCCAGGATGCACCTGGCCTTGTGTTGATAATGGCCCAAGCAGGATTTCCCAGCATGCAACATGATCACAGCTGGGGAAAGTGGGAGGCAGGCGGAGCTGAGTAAACCAGGATGTCTGTCTGGCCAGGATGCAGCCTTGATGTGTCCCATCATCCCTGTTCCCTTCTTTAAAGGATGGGTCTTGGCTAACCCCCTGTGTGTGGCACCAAAATTAGATTGGGATGATTGATTACATGCACTTTTGAATCCAACCATGAGGAGAGAGGCAGGACTTATCGAATCCTTCAAGCACATCCTTCGAACTGTCACGGATATTTCATCAAAGTCGGTCGCCAGGCCAGGTGATCTCTTTCATCAACTTTGACTCTGTCATGCCTGTGGAGAAACGCCATTGCAAGAGTTAACCTTCATTGATTTCTTTTTGCTTTCCTTCACCATCTTTCAAAGATATCATGAAGATGTACAAAAACTGTTATATTAAGTGAATTGTGACACATTTTCATGTGTTTGTATTGAGTTTTTCTCAACTAATCAACCCCTTCAACTCCATTTTTCTGTAATAGTGCCCTACAGCCACATAGCTTCTTACTTCCTTCAGCATGTTCAGAAGTTTGCCATTTTCTGTGCTGGTTGGCATCTTCCTCTGCCTGTTGGGCAAGTCTCGGGGTGCCTTTGTTGGTGCAGAACTCATCCATATTGTTGTTTTTGTCATGGAGAATATGTACAAATGTAAATCTGGCGTCTGCACAGAAACACAAAATTTTCCAGCCGAGAAAGTTTCTCCTTGAGATCCGTCAGCCTTGGCCATGTATCCCGTTACCAATGACTCTTAATAAGTGACTATAAATAGATTAAGTAAAAATACACAAATAATGGTTGATTACTTTTCATTGACAATAATGTATTAGTCAAGGATATTGCCAGGTTCTCTTTCAAAATTATTTCACTCATTTCTTATTTACATAGAAAAAGGAAACAAATATGTTTTGTTTATTGGAAAAAAAGGTTAATAATTTTAAATCAGACAAAAAAAATGTCTCAGTCTGTCTTGGTCTCTCTCTCCCTCACTTTCTCCGGGTGCTAGTAATTCTCTCTGTTTCTTGCGCTCGGATTGTGCACTTTTTAAGTTGCTCTGATGGAAAGACATTAATTTAAATGTCTGGGAGCTCGATCTCAAGAAGAGGATTCCTATAAGTCAGAACCTGAAATTTCTTTTTTACAGAGGTTATAGTTCCTTGTTTTTTTTTTGCGCTGTGAGGTCTCCTCTCCTCCACCATTAGAGAAATATAAATAACAGAAAAGCAGACTAATAATTTTAAATTATAAGAACAAAAAGTCACAGTCTGTGGTTGCTCTTTTTCTCTCTTTCTCCAGCTGATAGCAATTCTCTTTTTCTCATGCTCTGTAGCAAATCTGTTTCAGAGCGCTTGGTTATGTGCACTCACAGTCCCTTAGCCAGGATTGAGATCAGGTTCAGGATTGAGAACAAAATGGACTGTGCGAATCCAAAGGTGCGAAAGGTGAACCGCGTTATAGCGAGTGTTCGCTGTATATGCAATATATTTAAATTTTTCCAATCTTGAATATTCTTGTTCCGGTCAGCTCTCTCATCTGAATGCTGCAGGGTTTCGCTGTTGCACTTTTCAGTGATAGGCTCATTAGGAGGTTGTCACCGGATGTGTATATACAGATTGGTCACATTTGGTCATGTGACCAAATACTCTCATACCTCACAGCAGCATTGCAGCTGATTCTCTTCTAATGACATGATTCACAGAAAACCCAAATCTTTCTGTGTGAGACTTGTGGCTAAATCATGGTTTCTCATCTGGAGCCATAGTACAAATCTTTTTCATTTGTCAAAATAAATTTAGTTATTTTTTTTATGTGTCAAAAACACTTTTTATTTTGGTTTGGAGATATTGGCGTTTCAAATAATATTTGTACAACAATTATGATTAAACAACAATTAGTGAATCTGTAATCCTAAAAAAACTGGATAAATGGAACTTGTTTAAGACTTGTATAGACGTACTTGTATAGATGAACTATCCTTTAGGTTAAACGCACACAGGTAAATCCAGCCAGTATCCACAACCGTTTCTGGAAATAGAACTGGTGTGTTCATTTTTTTTATTTAAAAAATTTGGATATCTTGATTTTATACTACATAGCTACAAAATAAAATAAAGAAAACACCAATTTTTTGAACTGCACATATTTATTTAATCCTCCAATGTTTTCCATAAATTAAGTCATTTCAAACCCAGACATCAAGTTACCATGTTTCTTTCCATAGCAACTATACAATTGAAACCAAACTGCTTCCTCGTGAAAGACGTGTTTCTTTAGATCTATAAAACTGTAATTTCTGGGTTGGATGGAATTGATTCAGCACCATGACTCATTTCTTTCGCCCTGGGAGAACGTTAACTTTCATTATTTTATATCACACAAATGTCCTTCTGCTCAATGCAGTGTTGTAATGCAGCATGCGAGAAGAGACAGCCCAGAGCTTCTCACACAAGAACACAGGCAGCATTATGCGTGCAACAAAACAATTATCATAAATAGTATAGCGAGCATGGATGGTGTTTCTTTTTACCTCAAAATAAAAACTGGGTCAAATACATTGTGCTGTGTCGAAACTCTGATTATAATAATCCTTTATGTTTATACATCTCACATAATAAAATAAATGTGCAGGTGACGTTAAATAGGATGACCTCAAACTGGTCCTGAAGAATATTGAGTTTGGTCAGCTTGTTCCTTGACCTTACAGTGAAACTAGAACACTTGTTTTTTTAATCACAGTAACTTGACAGAATGAAATAGGAGCCACTATCTCCTGTCAATGCAAGATCAATTCATCAGGTGAATGTAGTGCACTTTGTTCCTAGGCATTATTAGTGTTCACTCTTGCTGAGCAGTGTCCTGGTCACATCATAATAATCCTAGAGAGAATAATTTCTTGCCTCCTTTCTCAATGAAACAGAAATATTGTCAGTCATTAGTGGTCTTGAACTTCTCAGTTATCTTCAACAGACCATTATGCCACCATTCTTTATACTTCTGCTATTTTGTTATTACATTTTCCAATACAATTGGGTGTGTTGGAATTCACTCACCAAACCCTTTGCATAAAGATGCAATGTTCCAAGTTTGTAAGTTCCCATATTTCACTTTCTTTTCAACACCATTGAGAATTTAGAGTTATGTGAGAATTATGTGAACAGTACTATTTTCTACATTATTGTTGTTAGTATACCTGTGATACCACCATTCTGTTGCAACAATCCCAGAATACTCCCTAATACTTGAGCATACTGTGTGAATATTACTGGGAGATATAAAGTGATGGAAAATCTGCTGCTGATCTTTTATCCACAAAACATCTGGATATATTGGTATTCGTTAGTGATGTATCATCACAAGAGGCAAACTTTACCACTTTACCCACTTTACCTCTTGATGCATAACAGATAATTAACTGGCCACTTGAGATTGGAATCAGAAGTGAGAAGATTAAGATTAAAAACTATTAATATTCCATCAATTAAATAAACTTAAAAAAAATCAGTAATTTTGAACATCATTATTAATTATTATTATTTTCAGTGAATAAGTCATTGTGGTATCATAAGAGCAAGTGCAGAAGAAAGAATGGAGGATTTTCTCAAGCACATAAGACTATTCATCAAGAAAATAATTGGTAACATAGCACACTGTGAAGGGCTGAAATCCTACTTCCCAAAAAGTTCATAAAGTTGCTAAATAAAGCACGAATGTCATAAGGTTGCAATACTGAATAAATGGGTTCAAGTGTTGTGGTGATTTTAATTGTGGATCAAAATCAAGCTGCTTGGCAACAACTAAACTCGTGACATCTGGATCATTGCCTCTGTTAAACATGGTGGAGGAAACGTTATGTTTTGGGGTTGGGTTTTTTTTTCACCTTATGTGAAAAGCTCTTTCCCTCAGCCGTGAAATGTAAAAGAGTCATGGATGGATATTGCAGTAAGCAGTTACCCAACACAAGGCCATGGCAACAAAGGAGTGGCTTGAGGGGACGCATGTTAAGCTCCTGGAGTGGCCTAGCAAGTTTCTGCACTTTAAAGCCTCAGAAAATGTGTCAAGGAGCAAAAGAATTAAGCTGTAACTCATCAGCTTTTGCACTTTAATGACTTGAATCTGCTAAAAGAAGTTGGACAAAGTCCCTCTTGAGATGTCTGCAAACCCAATGATTGAAATAAACCTTGCATTAATTTTGAGGACTGATCATTTTTCTTTCTGGTGGAAAATGTTCAAATCAGCAGATGGGTCCAAAATACCGCTGACAGTATATACAACACATGCAGGATCTGTTAAAGGTTCAATTAATGAGTGTAGTCTGTCTTTTAGGATACATAGCAAGTGATGGGGTTTATATTCTCTATGAAGCGCACACTTACACTCTGGGTACAATTAACATGAGTGACGAACAGCATCTAATCATGTTTAAAATGTAACTCTCCGTAAAGTTCATTAAAGATGTATAATGCATGGCAATGTAGTTTATTGCCTTTCAGCAGTGGTCATTACTAATGTTCAAATTTTAAATATGGTAATAATATTTGGATTACCATATTTGGTCAGATTGTTAATGTCCTCCCTAACTGACAGTTTTGGTGGCTACCTTTTGTTTAATCAAACCATATTTAGATCATTTAATAAGGTTCATCTGAGCACTCCTAGTTTCAGTTGTGATTGTTTTTTCTTGGATACTGGTCATCTTAAAAGATAATACCATTATCATACCATTCATCACACAATCCATACATTTAACATTAGACACTTGTAATCATGATCGACAGGTTTTTTATTGCAGTATTTCAGGTTTTTTACATGATCTAGCAATGACAAACAACTCAGACGTATCCCTACTTCTTTCAAATTCTCATGAGATGTGTGTTTTTGTGTGAATGAAATGAGTTTGCTAGGCCTCGTAAGGGGATGTCTTATCACAAGCACTCCAGCAAGGCCCTGACAACTGAAACTGAGAGCCACGTTTCAGGAGTAATTGAAACTGAGCAATGCGGGTATGAATTCTGTGTGCCTGTCAATCAGCTGGCTCATGGGAAGGAGTCGCAGACAGCAAGTGGCCTGACTAATGTCATAGCCAAATTACAAAATCAACAGCATGTTTTCTCTCACAAATGAACAGTACGGCACACACTTCTTCAAGCTATCGGAAGCCTTTTCATCTTTCTGTTCAACTCCATTATGTTCCTTCTCACACACTGTAAAGTTTCAAGGGCATTGTAATCTCAGTTCTCTTATGGCGTTTTTATACAATAGAAATTGGTCCAAATGTGCTTTGCAGATTACAGATATTTGAATAAATGTAAAATATAGTGGGTTTTTTTTATGTCCATTGCAATGTAACGTAATGTGGGTCCACAGCACCTCTTTCTTGGCATAAATTGCTAGTTTTGTTGTTTTGGGGTTTTATTCATGACCTGTAAGTCATTGTGGGGGATGTGCATCTGCTAAATCAACTTAAAAAAATAAGTTGTAACCAAACCAACAAAATGAACCAATACTTATCAGTTACAAATGCTGTCTGTTTATTCAAAGAAATGAACAATTCCTTGAACTTTAACTTGTAATGGATTGAGGAGAAAGTTAAAAAGTATATGAAACACGCACAACATTCATATATGAAGAAACCTTTCCTGGACCAGGACCTTTCCTGGTTTCCTGGACCAGGATATCAATCATTCTGTCAAGTAAATGGTGGTCTCAGATCTCAGATGATGGGCTATGTTGTGAATTGCATGATAAGGACTGACTTCAACAGTGTGACTTGAGTTGATAGGAACAACCATCGATCATTGTTGAACTAGTAACTAACAGCTACTACCAAATCTTTGTAGTTATAATGTTGTTGTTCAGTCAATAAAAAGTAAATGAACAAAAATTATATGAGTATATAAAAAAACAACATTGCTTCTTAATAATGTCTCTCATTAAGGAAGCTGTTGGTTCCACCAGGTGTTCCACCATTTTAGAGTTTGCATGATCTTCCTGGGCAGGACATTTTGTTGTGTACATTTATTTAGAAATATTGAAAAATGTTAAAATAAATTTACATTCTGTGATGCACTTCATTGACACAGTGAAGAATCTAATTATTTGTCCCCTGATGACAGAATGGGAAACGAAAAATACTGACTTGTACTTATTTGAGTGAAATAACGTTCTATTAAACTGCTAGATTTCTGGCTCAAATGTGTCTTGTTTACAGTTAACTGAGATTTCTATAAAAATGCCTCTATAATCCTATAGAAACTTTTGAGGTTCAAGTTGTCACATGTATATGCAAAGCAGAATAGGACAAATTCTCTTGTGAAATGTGACCAATCCTAGTGGTCATTGTCTGACCTCAGTGATTGCTGACCAGCATTACAAATCAGAACAAATCAGTTTAGCATTATTTTAAATCCATTTTTTTGCTGAATTTTTATTGTTATTTTGTCTTTCACTTCTTAAATAATCCCATCATTACATCTGTGCATCTAGTGCAAGTGTTAGAGAAAAAGAGGAAGAGAAAGAAATGTGCTCTACCATCTTATGATATAATTTTTTTTCCCACAGCATTTTTTTCAAGAATGCAGTTTTCTTGTGTTGTTTCCTTTTACGAAACCTTTTCTAAAAACACTAGAAAGGGAAAAGGGCAGTTTTTAACATGCATGTATAAGCATTTCCGTGTTCTTTTTAGCCAGCATGGTGTTATTGTAGCTCTTAGTCCACAGTAACTTCATCCTCCATGCATTTTCCTGCATATTTTTTTTTCTCCCTGTGCAGTGTTAACAGTATGGAGAGAGTATGGATTTCCTCAGATTTGCCTGCCTCAGTCTTTCTGTACAGGCTCGTTGACATGCTCTGATTTGACTTCCCTGAAACCCTGTTTGCCCTTTCACAAGGACATACCTTGAGGTGAAGGGAACTAAAAAGTTCTGATGAAACACCATTTTAGATGATTCATTTTTTTAACTAATTCTTTGAATTTTAAAGTAGGAATCATTATCATGCAGGATTCAGGTTCAAAGATTTCACATGCTATCTGTCCCAAACGTTACTAACAAATTACTCCATCTGAAATTACTTTGTGCATAAACTTTTAATTTTTCAACATTTATTGTTGATGTGATTTGAACTACAAAACACGAGTGAAAAAAAAAACATGAATATGGCAGTTAACTCAAAAGGCAAGTTACAAAGTGGCAGCCCTCTGATTTCCCTTGAGGTGCATAATAGGAAGTGACGAATCCTGCAGTTCATTGACTGACCACTAGAGGCTGTCTCTAGAAGTGAGCAGGTAAGCAATGACAGCCAAATTAAAATTCCTAACTTCACAGCTTAAAAACATGTTAGCACCACTGTGCCCATAATGTTTTTCAAAGTAAATCACTTGATTTAACCTTTATGAGAACTCTGAGGGGGTGTATTGTTTGTGCCTCTCATTTTAAATAAAATTAGCCTTGGATTTACAGTCTATTCAAGTTACAAAGCTTGTGTGAAGACATTTCGTAGTCACATGTACATTAACTTTTTTTTCTCTTACTTTTTAATTGTTTAATGTTAAAGGATTTTAAAATACTTTCAGTTCTATCCAGAGATGTTCAATAGGATTTAGGTCTGGGTATATCAAGGACTTTCAAGCCACTTCTTGATTGTGAAAAATGTGAACCACCTTCTGACATTTGAACCATGGATAAGGTTGGAACATTTTCATCCAGGATGTCTCTACATATTCTTATTGTCCATATGATGAGCAAGATTTGGATTCCTCTGCGCATGTTATTCATACAAAAGAATTTTGCTGAGGTGGTTTTTGGAAAACACCAGGCGGATTCCCCTTTGCCTCTCAGACTGGTCTAATAGGTGGAGCACTTCAAGAATAGCTATTCTTCTAGAAGTTTCTCCTCTTAGCACAGATGAACACTGAGATCCTTGGTCACCACCCTTACCAAGATGACCAGGCAGTTTAGACAAAATGCTGAACCTCTTCCATTTATGGACAGCAGACATGTTTCTGTACCTTCACTAGATTTGATATAAATCCAAGCCTGTGCTCTAAAGCCATGGATATTTCTTTTCCTTTGTGCTTGGTTTGTGCTGACAAGTTCTGTCAGCAGTGAAACCTTGTCTACTGTACAGTATCCTTCCAAATCATGACTTATCAACTTCATTCCTAGGTCGACACAGTTAAGCTATGGAAACAAATCAAGGAAGATTTTTTGAAATTGTTGCAAATTTATTAAAAATACAAAACCTGAAAAATCACATTTACAGAAGTATTCACAGCCTTTGCTCAATACTTTGTTGATGCACCTTTGGCAGCAATAACAGCCTCAAGTCTTTTTGAATATGATGCAACAAGCTTGGCACACCTCTCTTTGGGAATTTTTGCCCAGTCCTCTTTGCAGTACCTCTCAAGCTATATCAGTTTGGATGGGTAGCGACGGTGTACGGCCATTTTGAGATCTCTCCAGAGATGTTCAAAAGGATTTAGGTCTGGGCTCTGGCTGGGCCATTCAAGGACATTTACAGAGCTGGTGTGAAGCCACTTCATTTATATTTGGCAGTGTGCTTTGGGTCATTGTCCTGGTGGAAGATGAACAGTCACCTCAGTCTGAGGACAAGAGCACTCTGAAGCAGGTTTTCATTCAGGATGTCAATGTACATTGCTGCATTCATCTTTCCCTCTATCCTGACAAGTCTTCCAGTTCCTGCTGCTGAAAAACATCCCACACAGCATAATGCTGCCACATCCATGCTTCGCTGTAGGGATGGTATTATCCTGGTGATGAGCGGTGCCTGGTTTTCTCCAAACGTAATGCCTTGCAATCACTCCAAAGAATTAAATTTTAGTCTCATCAGACCAGAGAATTTTGTTTCTTGTGGTCTGACTGTCCTTCAGATGGCTTTTGGCAAATTCCAGGCATGCTGCTATATGCCCTTTACTAAGGAGTGGTTTCTGTCTGGCCACTCGACCATACAGGCTTGATTGGTGGATTGCTGCACAGATGGTTGTCCTTCTGTAAGGTTCTCCTCTCTCCACAGAAGAACGCTGAAGCTCAGACAGAGTGACCATTGGGTTATTGATCACCTCCCTGACTAAGGCCCTACTGCACTGATCACTCAGTTTAGATGGCCGGCCAGCTCTAGGAAGATTCCTGGTGGTTCCAAACATTTTCCACTTACAGATGATGGAGGCCACTGTGCTCATTGGAACTTTCAGAGCCGCAGAAATTTTTTTGTAACCTTCCCCAGCCTTGTGCCTCAAGACAATCCTGTCTCGGAGAGCTACAGACAATTCCTTTGTCTTCATGCTTGGTTTGTGCTTTGACATGCACTGTCAAACCTGCGACATTATATAGACAGGTGTATGCCTTTTCAAATCATGTCCAATCAACTGAATTTACCACAGGTGAACTCCACTTAAGCTGCTGAAACACCTCAAGAATGATCAGAGGAAACAGAATGTACCTGAACTCAATTTAGAGCTTCACCGCAAAGGCTATGAATACTTATTTACATGTGATTTTTCAGGTTGTGTATTTTTAATAAATTTGCAACAATTTTAACAATTTCAATCTTTTTCCACATTGTCATTATGGGGAATTGTGTAGAATTTTGAGGAAATAAATTAATTTAATCCATTTTGGAATAAGGCTGTCACATTAAAAAATGTGGAAAAAGTGAGGCGCTATGAATACTTTCCAGATGCACTGTATGTGGTTTAACCAGCTGTATAAGAACATAACGTTTGTCTTTCATCAGCCATGATTGAACTCAGTCTTCGTTGTCTGTATTGGAGCCAGGAGCTCGGGTCTTTACACAGGAGTTATTTGAGCAGTTAATGAGCTGTCGACAACCAGAGCTCATGAATATTCATCAAGCTGTGAGCAGAAGCGTGAAAGCAAACACTGCTTCAGTCATGTATGACAGAATGAGAGTGCTGACAAATGAGATGAGAACAGGTAAGATCTTTGTCTTTCCATTGGAATGGAAATGATGGATGTGAGCTGAGTAGTTAAAATACTTGAGAGGTTTCTTCTCTTAGAGTTACTGCTGTGAGCGTCTCGTGAGACTTTTGACCTGCTAAATGGTTTAGCAGACTTACTGTTACATAAAAGGCTTTCGGTCTGATTTAACATGGATTTTGTCTTTTTGCTGAAGTAGTAACGGTCAGGCTTTTTAATTTGGGCTTTTTGTTGACTCCATCGTTGTCTTTGAAATGTTCCACACTGTTTGTTAATTAGTCAGCCACTTGATCCCCATCCACTTGATTATATTCCTCTGATTGGCTTCCTAATATCTGGAGGCCTGTTCAAAAAACACATGGATGATCTTCTGCTTTTTGCTGTGAAGTTTCGTTACAATGAATACGTTTTAGGCCCAGTCCACACGTACTCTGTTATTTTTCTGCATGGTTATGCTGTCTGTCCACAGCACCACCAGCGTCCATTTTTGAAAATGCTGTCCAAGGGGAATCACATTGGAAACACTCCGCACCCGAGTTCCGTGTGGACAGTGAAAATATATTTTTTTGTGTTTGGGGAGTGGAGTTTGTTGTTGTCACGCTCTGCCACACTGTGTTTACAAACAGCGAGCATAATAACCGTCGAAGCGAGGACTGTATTGCTGTTTATTCCATTATTGTGGCTCGCAGCATTTAGAGGATTACATGTGCATATTAAATATTTGATCACCAAACAGAGGTGCTTGTGTTTGTGCACAATCAGTGCTAAATAATATCTTTAAAAAATATCATGACTGCCACCTTTTGATTTGGAAGAATAATTACAATGTTTCTTGTGGATGTTTTTTTTTTTGGACACGTGTGGACGCAGATGTGTGACAAAAAAACCCTGACTATGTGTGGACATGGCCTTAATCCCATGATAAAGGGATACATTAACACTATATAGTTGGGGTTACTTACAGCCACACTCTATATTGGCAAAATATTCACTTACTATAGACTTTTCAATTTCACATGGTCTGCAGATTAACTCTAGCGTAAAATTCCATGGCCAATCAACTGTACCCAAGCCATACATGAGCAAGTGTAATACAAAGTGTTAGATTGTGGGGGTAAAGCAAATCTCAGTTTGATTCAATTGAGGTCCATCCTCTTGAGTGTTGAATCCTGCTGGCAATCTGATGTTACATCGATAACAGCACTTGTTTGACTCAATTGTGGCGAATGTGACGATGGTGAGAATATGGTAAGAGGGTTGTTTTCAAGGAACTTGGCTCAACAACCAGATTTATTGCAAATTTATTTAAATGCAACTGGAGAGAATTGTTTTTACGGTTAATCAGAAAAGTGCTGCCAAGAGAAAGAGAGAGCAAAGAAGCAACATAAAAGAAAATACATACATAAGGCCTTCAGGGCACTAACAATTCTTACCCTGCAACATAGTGAGGAGTTTGGTTCCAAAATGTGATAAATGTCATTTAAAATTAAAGTACCGGTAAGTGCAGATCTTAAGGGTATTTTTTCACGTTTGAAAAGTTTTGAATCATTATATAATCATTGCACAAAGAACACAATCAGGCCATCTTTCAGTCAATAAAGTCCATATATGGATTCAAAATTGTTATGTTTGAGTGACTTTATGAAAGTTTGAATCAAAATGCCTTACTGTTGGTCCATGAAAGATGACAGGCAACATTCTCACAATCTGAATCCCTTCCCCAACCCCTGCCCCAAGAAAAGTGATGAACAGAAGACAATCTCATGTCCTTCTTAAACAAAGACCAGACAGACCCAAAGAGAGGCTGTGAAATGAAGAGGCTGCATCGTCAAGTTCCTGTGTTGATTCTCTTGCTGTTAAAAGTGCACAGACCCGGTCCTGAATCTGAGATGACGCTTCGCTGAGCCAATCACAAGACAGTGAGGTTTGAACTGAATTTTTTTTTTCTTGAAATCAAACACATTGACGCACTGCATTTTTTTTCTGGCTGGTGTGTAAGCCAGAAATTAGCGCTCTTGGAATTCAAATTAAAAATTCATGGCTTGCAGCAGATGAATATGTGTGTAAATGCCTTTAAAGGGCGGAATTTTATCAAAGATACAGCCAAATACCATTTCCAGGTCCAAAAAAAAACACTGGTGCACTGATTGGCCACACTTCCCTTAAGCCTTGAGCTGTCTTCGGAATGTTTAGAGCATTTCCAGTTTTTCCAAGATTGAAATCTTGTGGTATCTATCGGTATTGCTCAGGAGTAAGCGATAGATAGACTGTGAGTCCATCAGACGGATTGTTTTTTTAATGCAGGGGCTGCATGCAGTAAATCTTTAGTCTTAATTACACAGCACTACTGTGACTATACACATCATTTTTCAAGAAACACACTTAGCCATTTTTTTCAAGCAGTGCGTCAAATGCTGTGATTGGCTTTTTTGGTCACATGTCTTCAGCCTGAAAAGGCAGCAATAGAACAAAACGAGGAGCTGTACTCCAGAAGCAGAATTAAGTTGGGTCCCTTCAGACTGCAACACTGTCTGAGGCAGCATCCACTAAAATCACTCTGGACGGGAAATCAGATACAGAGGATTTCACACAGTTGTTTTAGACAAAATCTCAGAGAACTTGTTCTTAAACTGTGTCCAAGCACTCACAAGAAAGATTTGAAAACTGTGTCAGGTCATGTGTGCCAGACTTAAGCACAAGAATGCGAATATTATCAAAAATGATGCGCAATTCATTCAGTTTTCAGTCAATTTATTGGGTCCAAATAAAACGTAACCCCAAACGTAACGTAACAAAAGTAACCACCTTTTGAACCTAAACCACTGTTTATATTGCTGTCTATGCCTTTGTATCTCTGGAACTTTGTGAACCCTGTGGATTGGATGCAGACATTATTTTTGTCAGAACACACTGCACGATTATGACTCGCCGACAGACACAGATATTTGAAAAGCATCTCTCTAGCCTGTGACTCTGTTCAATTGTCACAGACGTACACAAAACCTGATTTGCTTGTGATTCTGGGCATAAACTCAAAATCTGGGCAAAAAACGTGCGTCTGAAATTGGCTTTAAAAAGAAGTGGTTTGTTTTCTAGAAAAACAAATAGTTTGGCTTTATATTGACAGATAAACGATCCTCTTTCTCAATAAATGCGCCTCATACAATGCGAATTGCTTCTGCGCCACCGAGTGGCATGGAGTGGATTACAGTTCACCAAAGCGCCATCTAGTGTTCAGGACAGGGTGAGTGCACTAATTTTTAAATGCAAGAAAAAGACACAGGGAGTTGATGACGCAGCTGCAAAAGTGCACTGCAGCAGACGCATGGGTGTGTAAAGGCCTAATGCAGTAATTCCCACTCTCACCTATAGTCATGCGCTTTGGCTCCTTTTAGAAAGAACAAGATCTGAGATACAAACCATCTGTCACCTGAGAGGAGCTCGGAGTAAAGCCTCTACAAAAGTTGAGGTGACTCGGGCATCTTTTGTTTCATGGATGCCTTTGTAAGGCATGTCCCAGTGGGGGAGGCCACAGAGCCAAGACAATCTTGAGGGACTATGTCTCTTGGCTGGCCTGAAAATGCTCTGCTTTTCGCTCACAAAGATCTGGTGCAAATGGTGAGGAAAGGGGGAGTCTGAGAACCCTGTTGAGAATGCTGCCCACTCAGTTCAGCCATGGATAATGATGATGATTAATTGCTTGTTGTTTCTCATTTGTTGGTTGGTCTGTGCTGAAGAATCTGCTAAACAATGGTGTAAAAATAGCATTTAGTGAGTATATCTGTAACTCTGCATTTCATGGATGAGGATTTTTTTTTGGTAAATGCACGTCTGCATACTTCATATCACTGTTTGCGAAAGTGCAATGTGCATACGTGTGGGTAAAGCTTGAATTACAGCCAATGCAGCACCTCATACAGTACTTGACAGCGGTTTTTGAAATGGAGCCATATTTATTGCATGATTTCTCTTTACAGCTGCGTAATTAGAGCTCTTCAGTTTACTGAATGTGCAAATTGGCCAGCTTTGAGAATAAACAGCCCTTAAAATTCATCCCTCATCATGCTGGTCATCTCAGTCCTTCTGACCACCCTCAAGAAGTTCCCAATGGGATGCTTGTGCTGAAGCAGCAGGAGTTTGTCGATACAAATGACAGGTGCTCTTTGAAGAACAAGACCAAGGACTCTTTATTTGCAAGGTGTGCGTGTGTGTGATCATCATCTGTAAGGCGCTGTACCTGCTCTGCTCGCCTCACGCAGTCACTGGCCGACAGCTCTTCTTTAATTGCCATCAAAGTGATTGATGGATCACATTCGAAGTGTGTAATAGATGCTGCAGAGATATTTAAAATGGACGCCCCTATTGTAAACAATGGTGAATGTTGTTAATTGGCTCCAAATGAGCTGTACAGAGTGATACAAGTATTGTGTTTTTGATGCATCTGTGGTAAATAAAGATTCAGTTGGCATCACCATACTGTGGTTTAGTACAGTGACAAGTAAACTAGTACTTAAACTGGCAGAATAGATAACTTCAAGTAGTTATGGCTGACAGGAGCTACTCTTTTATAACTTGTCTATGTGTTTAGGGCCATAGTCATGCTGGAACACAAATTTCAATGACCCATTTTAAATGCTCTGAATGCCCATATTTTAAATAAATGTAATCAAAGCACTTTCCAACAATGACAGTTGGTTTTTTTGTCTAATCTGGCCACAATACATGCACAGAGTTCTCCTCTAAATCATATCTTATTATTATTAAATTATTATATATTATTACACGGGGCATTTGTGAACATGGAATGGTTTTCAGTTATTGGGTGCATAGTAGATCACCAAGAAACCAATTGGTTTCTTGACATGGCATATTTTGTGACTATAGTCCAGATGCTCCTGCATAGTTCTGAGTTGGTTTCTGACTGCTCTTGTGATCATTGAAGAGCCATGAGGTGAGCTCTTTCTTGGAGCCCTGGTTTCTATAGTTTGTGTATAATCTCAACTTTCATCACCTTCTCATCAAGTTGCTTGAAGATAGTCACTCTTGCCTCATGTAGGTTTGATGAGATTGATGGAGAGGATCAGGTGCTTATTTCACTTGAGTTCAAATCGGTAAATAGCCTTTTCTAATCATTTTTCAAATTTTTTTTCTCACAAAGAACTAAACAATACCATTACATTTATGAAACGCATGTGGGCAAATGTCAAAATCAGCAGGGGTCAAATACTTTCATCACTCTAAAAAACTTTATGTTCATTTTCCTCTTCATGCTCATTAAGTGTTGTCAAAATATTCTAAAAGGAAGGTGATGAATTAGCTTATCTATTTACTATGTTTAACCCTACATCAGTTCATCTACCAATCACAGGAAATGTTTTTAATTATGACACCACCAAGTTATTGTGAAATTTTGATTTCAAATGTAGCGTGTAGGTTTCAAAAAGGTCATTAATTTTTATGTTTTTGGTTTTGAACAAACGTTGCAAGAGTTATGACATAATTTTCAAGGTAATTAAAATAAATTGTAAGAAAATGTGCGATCGTCTTTCAGTTTTCAAAGTTAACTTTCGTATGCCGTAATGTTTTCTGCCATCCATTCTTCACCCCCACCACCTCCTCTGACACTTTGCCACATTGCTTCACTTGAAAAGTAAGGTTTCACATTTGTGTACATATTACATATTCCGTATTTTGAATTTTTTTATTCTGTTTTATTATCGTTTATTACATTAACAATGTGTAGATTTAAGTATTGAAGAAACGTTTTCTTGATTTTTCTGTGTTTTTCCATTTTTTATCAACTTAGGCGTTTTAGATGTAAAAAAAGGGATACGAATGCTTTCCTGGAATGGATTAATTTTGTATTTTGAGACAAAAATAGCTTAGAACAGTGTATAAGATTTAGAAGTTCGCCTGGTTTTCATATTGTTTTGACCATTATCTTTACTTTATGGGGGGCAGAGTTTTTTGCAGTTTTAAAGTGACAAAATTTACTACTCAAAATTGTAATTTTTTTGTACAAAGTCAGGTTTGTTGTTGGATTATTGTGTAACGTAATGAAAAAATAGTTGTTAAAAAAAGAAACTGAGGTTGTTCTAAAAGTGATTTGAAACTTTGCTACAAAAACAGGTTTACAGAAAATGTATTACAGCAAATTGTAAAGAAGTAAAAAACTATTAAAAAGACCCTGGACTTCTAAGAATTGAGATAAACTTTAGTACATAGTTACATTTTCAAGCATTTGTTTATTGATTACATTTGATAAAAGTAATGTTTTTTTTAAGATTTCTGTCTGTTCTGATTTTAATCAACAGTTGGCTATGAAGAGCAAATGCTTAGTTCGTAACATTTTAATGGCCATAGAAATGTCTCAAGATTTAGTTAAAAAAACGTATTTATTTGTAATTGGTAATAAATAACTACAAATAGAGGAACCAGATCTTTAGGCTAATCAAGTCACTTGCTTTATTCAGTAAAACAGATTTATTACTAGATCCTAAACAATCCTGTTCGTGTAGGGTCAAGTTGGGAGTCGGGAAAATATGTCTATGTACTTCCACGTGAGGTGAGGTAAATCATTCCAGAAAAATATAAAACCAAAACAAACCACTGTGACGTCAGGTTAAATGAATATGCGCCGTGACGCATCAAACAGAAAGCAGAGCGCTTCTCTTAACGCGCCGCGTGTGGATGAGGAGGCAACGCATGCGTCACCGTGGAGAGAAAGTGCGCTCGTTAAGAGAAGAGTCAACCCCGGTGAAGGCGCAGACGGATCGAGGAGAACAGACAGACTTCTGTGGGACATCATTTCAGCTACTGCCTGGGTAAAAATGACTTTCCTCAGCTACAACAGAAGAAACGCTTCGAGAGTGCAGCGGAGAGTTTGCAGTTTTCCCAGTGCGTAAAACGGAGGTTGCGCATAAGTCGAGTGAAATTCACGGACATACGTTTCTTTAGACAAGATGAAAACTCCGAAAAATCCTATTCTGCGCTAAAGTTTGCATCTTTGACACGAATCGGATTAAACCTGTTAGGAAGGCGCATGCGAGAGGATCGTCGGTAGTTTTAATGCCGTGGAATGGAGATGTGGCGCGGGTGCTGAAGGCAGATCAGGATGCTGATGCTGAGAGTTGCGTGGGCTCTGGCAGGAGCAGCGCTGTGCTGTTTGCTCATCGTCCTCATCCACTCGCGTTTCCTCAGAGACGGTAAATGGACGCTTTAATTAATGATAGCAGACATGTTTTATTCAACTTAACTCATAAGGTTGTTGCAGGTTCATCCTTGATGATTTGATGGGGAAGTATTGCGCTCAAGGGTAGTTTATTTGCAAGACATAACCTATGTTATGAGATCACATTAGAAACAAAAGAACATGTATTTAAAATTACATTTCAAAAATATATAATTGCTACATCAACATAATAGCAAGCTTAATAAAATTATGTAAATATTTTCCTCCATAAACAGCAATTGGAACATGCATATAAACATGCGTGTGTGTGTGTGTGTGTATGCGTGCGTGCGTGCGTGTGTGTGTGTGTGTGTGTGTGTGTGTGAGTGTGTTGATAATGATTATGTCATGATAATGATTTTAAAAACCTTTGAGAGTTGTACAACACAACAAATATTTATTTCACTAAATTCCTTGCAAGAACACTTTAAACGGAGGCAAAGCCAAAACCTCATATTGCTCAAAAGCTAATTACTTAATGTGCATGTGATCAGATTGTATAAAAGCAACATAATTTTAAATGAAATAAACATTCTTAAACATGTTACATGTTAAACACTTTATTGTCAACTGATGTAAACAAAAAAATCAAATGCCTGATTTTATAATAAAGTATCACACAGCAAGGTTTCACAATAATTGCACTGCAAAGATCATGACATCATGTCTTCTACACAAATGGAATAAATATGTTTAAATAACTAGGAAAACTCCATTTTAAATGTATATTGTGGGCATGGAGCAAGGAGTAATCTGCAGTAGTTTGTTGGAGAAAAATACACAGAAGAAACAGTCTAATTGCAAAGTAATTAAAATAAAACATAAAAATGACAGAGTAAATGTTCTATATAGTAATAATATCTCGCACTAAACAATCAGCAGCTGAGTTTCTAAGATGTGGGAGTGCTGTAAAATTTCTCGGAGGAGGTTGATCTAGTCTGTGCCAGTGATGAGCAGACGGGTGGATGGGAAACACCTGACGCGTCTGATCAAGCGGAAGCTGGCGTCAGATTATAAAGCAAATGTAAAGAGTCTCGACGCTGGTGGGTTTGCTCACAAAACAGCCCTGTTTAAAAATATATAAATGAAAGCAGAACTCATACATATTCTAACAATGTGCACCCCAAAGAAAAGGGGGAAGTTTGTGTGTCGATATCCTGCTAAACCAAAAACATTCAATAAACTTCAAAGTACATTGAAGATGTTTACAAAGCTTTTGTACTTTCCAAAAATTTAGAATTACTTACTCATTACTCAATAATTATTCCTGTATGCGATAACACATAAAATCTGATAATATATCAAGTAATTCTAATAATGAAAATGTTTTGTCTCTGAACACAAGTGTTTGTGACAACTTTCTTTCTTCCGTCCTTCCTACTTTTCTTGCTTTCTAATGCATTAAGTAAATATAGTCATTAATTTATGTTCTATGTAAATGTTACAATTTATAACAAAAAATTACATGTTTTTCTGGAAACATCTTAAAATATTACAATGAAAAAATATTTTTTTGGTATTGTGCAAAATATCTGTAAAATCTGTAAAAAGATTTAGTGCTAAACTGATATATGGTAATTTTACGGTCTTAAAAGAGTAGTTAGGATGCTGTAAAAGCTTTTTTTATCAATAACCTTTAAAATCCATCTATTTAAACTCCATGTGGCATCATTGCTATTATTCTTTTTAAAAGAGGCTAAAATCATGTAATATTAGTATCATGTTGAACCTGCATTTTTAACTTAAGGAGAATGTGTAAGATTTTTTTTAATTATTATTTAACAATTAGACATCATTTTTTTACATTACAATATACAAAAACTCTACAAAAAAATACAATTTAGCTTATAAAATATTGTCCTTTTTACGGCAAAAAAATAGAAAAAGGTTTTAAAATGAAATAGAAATAAAAAAAACCTCAAAAAGCAAAGACAAGGTCAAATCATTGTGAAAATTGTATAAAAAAAAAAAAAAAACAGCAAATTTCTCCTAAAGCTTATACACTGTTCCCAGCACTTTTGTTCCATGGTGCTTTTTTTGTGCCAGACCTTTGAAAAATACAAGCCATATCACAGGTCTTGTACTTCTGTTCACCACTAGATGTCACTGATTTAAGGTCTGTAAAATGAAACTGAAAGACGATCGCAAATTATGAGTCATAACTCTTGTAATGTTTGTATAAAACCAGAAACATCAAAACAAATAACCTTTTTGAAACCTACACAATATATTTGATATCACAATGAAACAACAGCACTGGTGTGTGCAGAGACATCTATAGGTTAGTAATATACATATATTTAAAGCTTCTAATGCTTCATATCATTGCATTTCCTTTAAGCTGTTAACATTTTAAAAAAAAAAACAACACTAAATCCATCATCTTTCTGAAACATCTCTTCATTCAGTATTCTACAGCTGATTCTGTGTCTAGTGCCGAAGCTTAAAAAAGTATTTAGGCCTGTAGTGATGAAATGCAAAGCAGTCAGTTGTGCATCCAGCTGTGGTGGTAATATGTCAACATGACTGCTGAAAAGTGAGAAATGCGAGCCACGCAGACAGATCAGCAAGATGCTGCTGTTTCACCTTTACACACTGACACTGTGGATATAGGAGGTGCACTTCAGCAGACATCCATTCTGCCTCTGCCTTGAGGGAAGAGCATAGTAGTGTGTTTATGGATGAGACAGAAGGTCAGCTCCTTCTCTACTCGTCTGTGGGGATTGGAGCAGGTTTCACACACAGATATACATGATCGAGGGGAACACAAAGATCAGTCTGAGAGGAAAAAAGGTCAGAATTTATTCTGTGTTATTCTATACTTAACTTTTTTTCTGAGAGATTGAAGTAGACTTCATGACTGCGTTATATTGCTGAGCCATGGTCACATATTCTCACATGGGAATGAAGGAAACGCAAGTTTACAATAAAGCTCAGCTGGAATAGATGCTGCATGAGCTTAATGAGAATTCTGATATGAAATAAAACTTTTCATAAAAACCATTGAGCATGTTAATTGTTACAATAAAGTAACATTGTAGGCTTACACTTCCTAGGCTTTAATTTTTAGAGCTTTACGTACATTTTGTTGAGACTCGATCGATTGCTTATAGATAAAAAAACTGCTGCCAAAAAAACTACTACCGCTACTATTAACAATAATAACTGTAAAATGTTAAAGTGTAAGCATACTAATGTTCTGTACTAATGGTGGTTAACTAACTAAACATAAAACACTGGAACATAAACTAAAGAACAAAAACATAAAAGACTCCAAAACATAAATAAACATACTTTGATAACTACTGTAGAATCACAGGACACAGATATAGAGAAGAGAGAAGAGAACAATTGAACAGTGACAGAAGAAAAACTAAAAATATAAAGGGGAGAAAACCAGGCAACGAGATCAGGGACAGGTGACGAGGTAATTAGGAAAAAAACGGCAGGGAGGGGACTCAGAATGGGGCAAACAAGAGGAAACCCCAACAGGGGCATACAAACAAAAATATCTTGACAAAAATATAAAAATAAAACTAATGAGATGACGTAAGCTAAAAAAAATTCTATAAATGGTAACATTTGATGGCAATATACTGAAATCTACCTTTTTTCTTTCTTTACATTGAGGCATTTAGGATACAATTTTACAAAAGTTGAAAGTATTTTTGTAAACATGAAAATTGGACTGGTACATACCAAAGTGTAACATACAGATTATTGCCTACATTTGATCTAAATACATTTGATGTTGGTGTAGAATAGTGTTCCGTGTGGAACCTCTCAGAAGGCCAGTTACGGACCTTGCTGAGTGGTGTCTGCATATTCTCCCTGTGGTTGTGTGGATTCCTTCCCACAGTCCAAAAACATGTTTAATGCCTAATTGAAGACTAAACATTTTATATAGAAGCAGGTTTGGAAGCCTGTTCACTGTTTACGCCACCTTTTGCCCAATGTGAACTTGTGAGGGCCAGATTCAGAACTCAGCGAACCGAACCAGGAATAATCTGCTAATGAAAATAGATGGATCAGCTGGGGGAATGGAATAGAAAATGTAGTTGTGGTGAGGAGATTTTCCTTTGAACAGTAAATAAGCAAACAGACCGTAATAACCCCAGACATGGGGCCAGCACATCATGTTCAGCTCCTATCTGTGCTGTGCTTGGATGTGGCCTGTATTTTTAATCGCTCTGATTTAATCATTCTGTGACTTATTTTAAATGTAAGTTTACAAAAAAGCTAGACAATGGGTAAAAAGGATGTCCTCTAAGAAAATACTGATATGATAGTCAATAATTAGGAATTCTGAACACTGGTTAAAGCAATGATGTAGAAGGGCTCAGAGCTTCAGAAAAGCTGTGTACATTACAGTACCCAATGTGTTCCAGCTGGCATCTAAACCCAAGTGACATCTCCGTCATATTAATCTACAATCCTTATAGTTTAATATGATGTTTCTCTTCCTTGTTTTAACATGCTACAATTGGTTTTTGGTGTGTGTAGCCTAACAACAGATGTTTTATGAAATCTATAGGTTGTGATATATTTATAGGGCTTTTACTGCTACATTGCAGTTTAATTTCATTCATTCATAAAGGATGGACAATGGAAATGGAATGTCTGACTGAATGAAATTCAGTGTAATTGCAGTCATATTGACTATAGTTGTGCTTATGTCAATATGTCCATTACTTTCAAAAAAAAAAAGACTGCACACAGAAATGGAAAATTATGTAAACGTTAGAATGGACATTTCTGCTAATACTGCACTGTAAATCTCCAAAAGCAACAGTTTGTAGTATTTGGTGATTTGTTGTTTGTTTGCTCTGATGGTAATAACTGTAGTCAGCACAGTGTTGAAGAATAGTGTGATTATCAAGTGTTGGTTGTTTGGATGACAGATGGCAGACTTTTCGTGTAACCCGTTGAATTTGCTTAAAGTAACAGTGTATAAAAAGAAGGAAATGGCATGTCTGCATGGAGTACCACTTCACTGCTGCTGTACTTAACACTACCCTGCAGCGATGATCTATGAACAGAGGCATCAAAATTGTGGCATGAAATCATCCTTTTTGTGGAACTCCAAACAAGCTGAGAGGCATGATCTCTTTCTCAAGAACTTGCCAGACATGCTGGCACAGACAAAAAGCAAGACACGTTCAACTCATTTATCAAAGGAGACAACTCATTTGATTAATATGCAAGCACACAATAAATAACAATATACAAGTTAGTATCATTATATGAGTTACATTATTAGAAAATACAATATTATTTATTTACATTACATTTTTTAAGAGTAGGTAATATTTGTAATCAATCTATGTTCAATAATCAGCTGTCACCTTTGAGGTGCCCTTAGGTCAGCTGATCATCTCCTCCTGAAGGTCCCAAGCCTGGAGGGAATGTGCTTTTCCCTGACAAACATCCTTGATGACTATATAAAAAAAAATCTCTTTGTTTTTATTGTTCTGTCTTGAAGGTAGAGTATGTCATATCTGGCCCCTAGTTGATGCTCCAAAAATAATAAGTCTGCTTCATAAAACAGAAGGGCATGCGCTTACAGCCTTCAAACATTGTCTTGAAAGGTAATGCTAGCAGCAATTAGTACATGATCTGGTCTGACATATGCATTCTTCCTGAAAAGCCAGGGTACAAATGATAAGGTTCAAGCACTAATACTGTGAACACATAGAACACATCCCAGAAGGCTGCATGTGTGAAATCACAAGAATGGTCGGTTTCCACAATGGCAACTTTTAAATAGGAAAATAAAAATGAAAATGAAAAAAAATTAGAAACCTGTATGCACTGATCATCCTCGAGTTTCTGCGGCTTTGTAGTGAAGAAGGCTCCGCAGCAGACACAACATGTTGAATCAAAAACCAAGCGTGACGACTAAGGAATTGTTTATAGTCCTCAGAGACAGGATTGTGTCGATGCACTCAGTTTGCACAGTGGCCACATCTTCCATTGATGGACAAAAAACCTTTTTAATTTTATATATTTACAAATAAATGTACAAAGTGTAAAAATAAAAACTTGTATAAGCTTAACCCACGTCACAGCAGCTTTTATGAATTTAGTGGGAATGACGCGACTCACATATTTTTTATTTTTATTGAAAAAAAATTATGTGTAGGTTTCCAAAAGGTCATAAGTTTTGATGATTTTAAACTAACATTCCAAGAGTTAAGAATGGCTTGTGTTTTTCAAAGTTCTGCCACAAAAAGGACACTGGCAGAAAACGTGCTTAGAACAGTGAAACAGGTTTAGGAGAAGTTCACTTGTTTTTTTGAAAATTTACAATTTTCACTATGCTTTCACTAAACCTTCCTTTGCTTTTGGGGCGATTCTCATTTTGTCTCAACACTATTGTTATTTTTATTATATAACATAACTTAATATTTGTTTAAAAAAAAAAGAAGCTGGGGAAAAACAATGATATCAAGCGTAATCGCCAAAAAAAGATTTTTAAAGGTAATTTATTAGAGCAAATTTTAAAGTAGTCAAAAAGGCTCAAAAAGCTCTGAAATTCAAGGATTATTATTTGGTTTTGGCAGTCTCCTACAACAATAAATGCACATGCAAAGTCAAAAATCACTTTCCCCGTGCATGTGCAATAAACACTTTAATTTTGTGCTGGATTTTACAAAGACTCACAAAAGATTTTGAGATTGTTTTGGGATTGGATACTGCATGTACTGTTTGCTGTGAGGAAATGTGATAAATTCTAAATATTTGCTAGCAAAATTACAGCACAGCTCTTAAGTAAACTAACAAACACATAGCCGCGAGCATTATTTCATCACAGCATCATAATATCATCATAATTCCATGTTGTTCAACAACATAAAATAATCATCTTCCCATCCACAGATCATTGCTATATAGTAAACTTTGTTAGAGTTTACTTTGTTAGGGTGTAGAGTAGGCCGCGCAGAAAACACACTACAGCAACTTTTATCATTGTACATATTGGTTGTGATTGGAAGGAATAGTCTGGTCCTGGGTTTAGTGAATCAAGTATTATAAGTATGTAAATTAGCTTAGCAGATACCAGGGAAATATCGGGAACAAAACAAAAGATTGGTGTGGTTTGGATGAAAAAATGCTCTACAACTTGCCAGAAATAAAAAAAAAAGGAAACAGTTTTGTGGTGGGATGCAACCTGCTAAGATGTTTGAGGAGGACTGCAGTTTTCCTGGTTTAAGCAGGCCAATGGTGGGAAGGGCGTAGAACTTGAGAATGTCAAAATGAACAAGCTAAAATAACTCAGTTCACCTCAGCTACTTTTAGATGATTCTTTTTAAATAACTTGATACACAAAGCATTATATCATTTAAACCGTGATATTCCTCAATCTTAGAGCTATGTTACACACCACACTAAAAGTAATTTTAAGTCAATAAAATTAAACATGGCAGCGCTACAAATTCTTTCTGGATGCACCAAAAAAGTACTTTGCCTTTTTTGACAGGAAGCAACCATGCACAAGTGCCTAAACACAATTGACCACCCTCTGCATAAAGAGAAAAACAATACAGCTTTGATAGATCTTAGGGGTTTTCTTGTTCATAAAAATGATGAAAACAAACATCTAGCTGAGAACTAAAAGAAATCATTTCGGAAAATCAAGCTGACAGATTTTATTTATATACATTGGTCAATCTGTGCTTCTTTCAACAAACTTCTTTCTTTTCTTTTTTTAATGTCTCAACTTCGCCTCATATCCTCCAGTCAATTCCTAATTAAGCCAGACTACCCCAGCTTATCAAGGTCAGGATTATAAACTCAATTCAGCAGGACATTGACCTTGTGGAGAACAGTGAAAAACCTGACGGTGTTAGCACTGTTAGAGAGCATGAGGCACATTTCTTATAGCTTCCATGAATGACTGAAGGAATATCAAATTAGAATGACCTCTCATATAAATTGAGCTCAAATAAACAACACCAAACATGCAAAATTAAAAAAAAAAACACAATTAACATTAGTTAATTACTTACGGTCTTTACTACTTTACAATTTTAATTAATTTTAATTATTTTCATTTTAGTTTCAAATTTGTAAAATGTATAAACAGGTGAACCTCTCCTAAACCATATACATTGTTCCAAGCATTTTTCGTTCCATTGTGCTTTTCTGTGGCAGATTTTTGAATTGCACAAGCCACATCACAGTTCTAGTATTTCAAAATTATTCCTTCTTTTCACCACTAGATGGCACTAATGGCACTGATTTGGGGTCAGTAAAATGAAACTGAAAGACGATCACGCATTCTCTCGCATATTAATTAGAATTACCATGCAAATTATGTGTCATATGTCTTGTAATGTTTGTTTAAAACCAAAAGTATTAAAGCTAGTAACCTTTCTAAAACTTATACTTTATATTTTAAATCAAAATAAAAAAAGTAGCTGGGTTGTGTCAGTCCTACTCAATTGAAAACAGCCGGTGTGATTGGCACATGCACCGATGCTTGCAGAGACTTCTAAGGGTTAGTGGTAAATCTATATTGACCAAATGGATAAACTGTAAATAGCAGTTGCTAAACAACATTGTTAAAATTATGAGAGGCATGTTAGCTCAGAAGATAAACTCAAAAAAGTCTTTTTTACATTCCAGTTTGGACAATGATGTTACACAGAATTATTCTAGATATTTGAATTTATACTTTATGATACTAATTGTAATGCAAAGATGACAATTTATAGATTTCCAAGCTTTGCCCTTTTTGTTAATCGTTTTTTCCATGGGACTACCAAAGGCTATAGAAATAGAATTAACAGTTTAGATTGAACGGACATTAATTTTGGGAAAAAAAACCCAGACAATATAAATAAATGTGACATTTTAAGAGATGCTCAAGTTCTTGAATCATTTTCATTTAGACAGATTCAGAGAATCAAATAAAAGTTGACAATCTCTATTGTCCCAATACACCTTCAAGCAATGCACTGAATCAATATGATGAGTACAGAGAGGTCTCAGACCATGTCATGGAATCATACATGGCCCAGAGGCTGTTTAAGACACACGACCACCAGACACACGAGGATCAAGGGTTTAATAGAATACATTTTCCTTATATATGAAAAATCTTATTTGAGAATGATCTGAAGAAAGGAAACCGTCAAAAAAAGGTTGGTGTTCAAACCTCATACAAGTTGAGATAGGGGTTCATGCAGAAAGCTCTAAATATTATTCTCATAACAAAAAGCACACAATATTAATTCAGACACTGCATTTTCAGTGCTCCATGCTCAACTTTTACACCTTTTTGCAGTAAAAACAAAATAACGAGTGAGAATTTACAAATAAAGTGGTCTAACTGTTAACAATGCTGAGCAGTGATTGGCTGACCTCTATTCATGAGATGAGGCGAACCAAAAGGTCAATTCTAAAAAAAACTAAAATACTCATGCATATTGCCCGACACTTCCTGTTTTATCCAGATCATATCTCTTTAAACACATCTATATCCCTGCAGAGCTTCCTTTGGTTTCTTGCAAATGTTAGTTAGAGCATCCTGTTTTCTGAAGCCTTTTGCTCCTGTGAGAATAAAAATCTATAAGTTCAGAGTGCAATTGCTGGTTGAACGTATTTGTTTCTCACAAAGTTGTTTATGCAAGCAGTATCTGATCAGAGACTTCCTACAGATTCATTGATTGGTGAATGGATATGTTTCAAATAATGATGTTTATGTCGGTTCAATGTTGCATGAAATTACAAAAGCATTAACGTTGCCATTCCAAGAACTATTGTTAAATAAAAGTGCTTGCATGCTGTCATTCGATCCTTGCAGTTACATCCCAATCTTGCCGTGATTTGTTAATTCAGCAAAATGTCGAAATTAAAACTGTCTCACATCACAAGTAGCATCTATCACTTCAATCACTGGATCATATACGTGGAATCTATTAACAGGATGTTTAGATGAGACATTTAGTCACATTGAAATGACCTGTTAATGCTTTGAGTTTCCATTTCTCGTTTTCTCTTATGTGTGCGTTGAAAAACTATGTTTCATTTTTGAGTTTTTGAGTTTTTCCATCCTGAACTTGTTTGGCATCATTGTTTGTTTGTTTTGAGTGAAATTGTGTGTTGGCCACATTTTCAGGTTTTGAATGCATTCAAAACTTCTTTCAATCACTTTAGTAAGTATTATTGACTGTCAGACCTACAGACTGTCATAATGGGAATATTCTTGAGTTACTCCATTTTGAGAGGCCCTGCAGAATCATAACACACTCCGAGAATATTTACTGGTGTTTTCAATCAAAGAATCTGGCTCCAAGAGTCCATTTGATGAACTCTTGTCAACATTTACAAGAAAAGGTTAGGCTGATAAACGTCAAGTGGCACCTTTGATTTGTGTGTTCACTTTCACTGAAATCAACTATTTTTGAACAACTTTTAATCAATAAACTCGTAAAATATGAAACTGGATATCTTACATATCCTGCTGACTATTCAAGTAGTCTGGGAATACTGAAAAGGCAGATTGTGGGGATCTTTGATACAGAGAAATTAATGATGTAAATGTTACTTCTGTAATGCTGCTGAAGTGACCTGCTGGCATCATTCTCTGACGAGAATGACATGGCTCAAAGGATCTATTTAAACTCCAGCTCACCTGAGCTTTATTTCTCCCACTGCTCTAATATCCAGACAAACAGAGCGTCCTCAAAGGAGCGTGTAAAGCAAAATCAATTCTGACCAATGCACCCCGCCTTTGATTTTACGCAGACTACTGTTCTGAAACGCTCAATACGAAGGAAGCTTTTGCAACAACCTGAGCAAAATCTACTTTAGTGAGGCACTAAATCTGTGCTGATTATCCCCGAACAGCTCTGAGTCACAATAAAAGGTTAAAAGTACTCTTTTGAATGTAGAACAAATATTTGAAGGCCTGAATGTGTTGCAGATGCAGTTGTGTGTTTGGATGAAATGGAAAGTAATGGAATTAAAACCCCATGTCTTTTTGAAATCACTCCCAGTTGAGATGAATCACAAAACCACCCACCAATCCCACCAGATATGACTACCAATGTCTTAAGTTCTCAAGTTAAGTAATTTTTTTTAAAGGTAAGATACAAACCAGAGCAGAGTCAATACTAATCAATTTCTGTGAGTCACAATATTAGAATATGGTGGACATCTCCATTGAAAGCCACGGTCAGGCAAGGAATCCTTTTCACCTGCAACTAGAAGATCATCACGAATCCTGGTTAATGTTCTTTTAGAGCTGTGAGAAAAATGTTGATAATGTATTGTTTACTTTAAAAGTACAGTTTCTCTTAAGTGGACAGGAAAAAACAAGTAAAGAAAAATTATTTCTTTCGTGTAAAAATCCAGATAAATGACCTAATGTTACGTTCACCTGGATGTGTGATATTTGAAAAACATGATTGTGGCTGCTGGGGTTTTGGATTGAAACACGGGATTCTTTGATCATAATATTTGCTTGTTTATTATTCAGATTCAAATATGTCTGCTTTTTTGCTCAGAAGAATAATCTTGTTTATGTCTCAGTAATTGTAGTCTGCTGTTATAAAGTGTTCCCTGATTTGCAGAAAAAGCTCATCCACTTTATCTTCAATCACACCATGATTGTTAATCTTATTTTCAATGAAAATGGAATTAAAGGCATTGTGCTTAATGAAAGTCTTCTAATGCAGCATGTCACTCGCCTTTAGTCCTGAACACTTGAGTAAATTGCATGCAACTAACAATTTTGCTTTGAAGCAACATCATGGTGAAATATATCTATAGATTTATTTCCGACCTCAAAAACAATAAAAGGGGGAAACTGCTTGAAGCCTCTGGGGAATATGTTTATTTACATTCTAATTTATCTTAAGTAATGATGTTTTCTTATGCGGCTGTCCTGTTTGTGTTTGTCATTGAGGACTAGATAAGATTGGAATTCTTCAAAACAAATGTAGGGCTCTTATCAGGATCATTTAGCAAATAACCACAACCATCGATAACATAAACATGATTTATTGAGTGAGGTATTTTAATTAGCTATTTTGAGAAGTCACTGGAATGTTTTATATATTTATAAATTCAGTCATGTTGACTTCATTAAACATGGGATAAAAAAAAAAGTTTCATACTTTTATATCAAGTTTCTTCATCAGCTATAACCCTTACATGTCTAACAACATTATGTGTTTTGAATGATACGACCCACCTATTGTTTAATTTTGATATCAAATATAACGTGTAAGTTTCAAAAATTTTATTTGCTCAGATTTTTGGGCTTTTTTAATGAACATTACAAGAGTCACGACACATGATTTTCTAAATAATTCAAATTAACATGTGAGAATTTGTCTTTAAGTTCCATGGGCCCCAAATCAGTGCCATCTTCTAGTGAAAAGAGATGGAAGTACAAGACCCTAGGAAGTACAAGACCTGTGATATGGCCTCCGTTTTTCAAAATTCTGGCACAAAGGAACAAAAAGTGCTTGGAACTATATATAAGGTTTAGGAGAGATTTGTATATATATATATATATATATATATATATATATATATAAAGCAATGATGATTGGCATGGTTTGGCGCAGGGCTAGGTTTTTGGTTGATTTATTTATTTAAAGTAAAAAACAAATATAGGGTATGTATACAGTAGTACAAATGGCAATAAAGCTGTAAACATGTTTTTCTTTCTAGGATCTTTAAAGGATGATAAACATAAAACTATCTTTCTCTCAGATGACTTTCAGAAAATAAGAGGGTGATACTTTCATAAAATGGGCTTTCATTTGGCAGCCTTTCAGTTCTTCCTCCCTTCTGACACTTATCTCTGGCACAAGCCCAACTAATCTTTCTCATTTAGAGCGTCTATTTACAGGAATACTTCATACAAATGGTTTTTGTTGGTTGTATATAGTTGTATGTTTTATTGGTGGTCAAGGGTTGGGAAACTGTAAAGTATAACGAATTTACAACTTGAATTTGTACAGAATATATTTATATATATATATAAAAAATAAAACAATACTGAAAATAAATTTGAGATAAGTTGTGATTTGCTTGTATATGTGTGAAATAAGTGTGAACAATAGATCCAAAGAATAAACTCAATGAACAATAGTTTAATAATTTAAAATCTGTGATTTGTCACCACCTAGTGGACGTTTTGGTTAAATTTGATTGAAACAATATAATTATCAATCAATTACTACAAATTATTAATGTGGTGAAAAAAAATCCACCAGAAATATTCTTGTGTAATATTCATTCTTTTCACATCAGTATTTTCCATTTCATTTTAAAAATAGAATCTTTTGTACCACTCAATGTATTTTTAGTGTTTTGTTTTTTTTTTTGATGAGATGAGCCTTTTGTAGATTAAATCAGTGTTTTTCAACCAATGTGCTGCAACACCCTCATGTTCCATGAGATTTCCTTTTTCCCTTGGGGGTTCCATCTCAGGGCTTGAAGGGTGATCTCTGTGGCAGGTTTTCTGAGAATGTGACCAATCCAACACCATTTGCTTTTCTTTATTTGAACATCTATGGTTTTGTTCTTCTCCACATTGGTCTTTTTGTCTCACCACCACATGTTTAGTATCTTCTGAGACAAGTATTAGTAAACTTTTGCAGCCCGTGTGTTGTATGTTTTGTTGTTTTCCATGTTTTATGTTCATAAAGCATCAGCCATTTTTACGTTTGAGTTGATGATGGATATCTTAGTGGTTGTGGAGCTCCAGATGTTTCTGAGCATGTTTAATATCCCTCTTGCTTTGTTAGTTCTGCTTCTAATGTCCACATCCGTCCCTCCAGTGGTGTCCACAACACTGCCTAGTTAAGGATTCTACCTCTGTTGGGGCAGCTTTGTTAAAGGTAGTGGGGTTGATGGTTTTGGATCTTGATCACTTATGTTTTTGCTGTATTGGGGTCAGGCCAAGGTTTTTTATACATTTGTGCAAGTCTCTATGTCTTTTTGCATATGTGTCTGAGAGAGTAGAACTATATAATCTGCAAAATCCAGACCCTTCCATTTGTTTCAAGAATTTCCACTGGATTCTGTTTCTTTTTCTTTCTGTTGTACCCCTCATGACTGATCGATGGGAAGGAGGAAGATAAATGACGAGAGAAAACATTTTTGATTGAAACCTGTCTCTACAGGAGGTGGCATCATGAGAGTTCTTGAGTAGGTTTATGATCTTGGTAGGGATTCTATAGTGATCCATTATCTACCGAAATGTTGTTCCGACTAAAATGCTTCCTCAGAGTCAATGAACTTCATGTGGTTGGTTCATCTGAGGGTAGTTTTTCATCAACCTAAATTGTCCCAAAGAGACTGTATGTCAGTAGATGTGTTCCTATCAGCTTTGAAGGCTTCAAGGGGAAAATTGTCAGGGCCATCATTGTACGATTGTAGTTTTTTTTCCAGTTTCGGTTGGTCTGTTGCCCTTGATTTTCAATATACATATAGGAATGTGTTGTTTCCCTGCTGGTGGTGGTCTGTTCAGAACCTCTCGGTTTATTACTTTGTTGATATGTCCAGTTGTACAGTTCTTTCATGTTTCTTTGGGATGCTGTGAGTTCTACTGAAAATAAAAAGAATTTTGAGGTATTTCGACTTCTTTTCTAATTAGTTGGTGAAAGGTGACACTTAATGGCTTTTGAAAAGACTGGAGACTTCCCCAGATTCTACCCATTCCTCTTACTGTAATGGGTTGTTATTGGCCCCAGCACATCCATGCAAACATATATGGGATCATGGCTGTGTATAGATGATGATTGAAGATGCACTTTCAACTGTACGTCTCTTAAATAATGTAATCCTATTAAGATTTGATGGGATGGAGGAAGTGTGGGTTGTTGGGTTTCTGCAATATCAACATTCACAAGTCTGTTTAATGCTGAAAAAACTGCACCTTACATTACAAAGGATGTATTTAGATTGGAGTTTTATGGCTCACCAGGTTGCAGACACTTTTGCTGAAATATTAGCTGTTCATTTATTTTGGATGGGCCTACATTAGGAGGTTCCTAAAATAACATTATATTTAATTTTATCTGCTATCCATCTACTTATTCACAGAGCATAGATTTTTAATGATAATTAAATGGATTTCCACACACATCAGGAAGGAGATATGAATCACAGACAAAATGTTATAGCGTAGACTAAAAAAGACAAAGAGGGAATATTTTAATAATGATATTTATTCAGCAGATGAAAATGCCAGCTTGCAAAGTACGCCTGCTGAACAGACAATAAATTATGCCTTCTTGAGCCCAATAAACCCAAGGATTTTATGGAGAAAATAGATTTGAGAAAATGCTAAAAACACACAGGATCACCTGTGTTGTTCCGGTCGGAGAGACTTTTAACAAGGTCTTTGCATAACTTTCAAACTATGCATTTATTTCTGATTCTGCAGTCCAGGAATGTTTTTATACAGGCAACTTGACATTTTTACAAAGTTTGCCAATAATATCATGTGCTATAATGTATAGTGCGATACAAATGTGTTATTTTGAGCAGGTGATAAAGTTATCACGTATTAAAATGGACACCATTTATTAGTTCACCACATTCTCTCTAGCCCTTATGAAAAGTTTGTAACAGAGTCTTTTTACTTTGTTTTAAAAACTCCTGAGCTACTGCAGATCCCGAAACATAATGATGACTACACTAATAATGGAGTGAAAATACTGCATTAAAAGTATTTGGTGTTGTTGAGGTGGAGATTCTCTCCAAAGCAAGGGAGGGCAACCCTGTTCCTGGAAGCACAATTAGCTTCAAAAACCTCATGAAGCACACCTGCTCATAGTAATCAATGTGCCAATGTCTGGCTTGATTGAAGATACTGGTCTGTGAACTGAAGTTTGGAACTAAATATACTCCAAGAACAGGTGTTTATCTCCTAAGGCATCTGATACAAGGGAAGCCTACATACCCTTTTCCCTTGGCAGACAGAAAGCCCAAAGATGGAGACACCACTTTCTTTGGAGGGGTCACTGTCCACTAAATGGGTATAACATGCCCGAAGAGACTAGGCTTCCTGAAAGGTGTCACTCTGTTTTTGTTTATCACTCTGAGGATAGATGTGCTGTTATAACCATCAAGTTCAGGAGGAGACACATGTGCCAGAGCCTTTCTCGGGTTAGACTTGTTCAAATAAATCACAAGTGTGACTTATTGCTTATTGATGGCCTGGATCAATTCACACTCCTGCTGAAAAATCACCTAGAAAGCTCACACTAGCATCGGGTACATGGAGAAGCCCAACAATGGGACATTGTATTAAACACTGACCACTGAAAATGAGCAATTGGAAGAGTACACTGCCTTCCTAGAAAATTGCGGAAAACCAGTTATTAGCATGTTAGCATCTTAAAGAGGTATTCATTTAAAGTTTGCAATTTTGGATTGGTCAAATTTTAGAAGTAGAATTAAACACCAGTCTTTGCTTATCTGAAGAGCTGTCTCTGTCACATATTTCCTCAGAAAAATTTTACAAAAAAATATTCATCTTGCTGCATGAGGCAGATACTTCATCCTAGCTGTATGGTGCAGATGAGTCACTCTGAAAAGTGTTTGCTTCTTCTGGATGTTGGAGCCAGCTTACCTGTTGCCCTTACAGACTTCAGGGAAGTGAAGTCCATTTTCCACCTGTCCTTCATATCCCCAACAAAGAGAGCAGCCTGCAATAGCATTTCATACAGATCATCTGATGGTGGACCATAAACCTCAATGGCTGAATATCAACCTCAAGTGAAGACCTCGTCCTTAGGTTGATAGATGTGCAGGATAGACACAGCTTGCAGTGCTGATGAAGCAGAAACTATCCCACAGACAGTGGGCTTAATCCACAACACCATAGGCACCTGCCATTAGAGCAGATGGTGTGCTATAGACTCTGGAGGGGGGAAGGCAGGCAACCCAGACCTCATTATATGGCATTGCTGTATGAGCACAAGTGTATTTGCTTACCTAAGGAGTGCTCACACCCACTTGCTTTTCAGCCATTAAAGAAGAAGAGTGAGGAGAAACCCAAAATCTTTGCAAGAAAAACAGCTTCTGAAGACTTCTGGAAAAAGACACCTGATGAAATGTGTTAGGGTCAAACTAGACCCCAATGAAATCCACCTTTATCACTTACTGATGAGACTCGCCATTCAGTTGATCTTCTAGTAAATTATAGATCTTGCTTTAAGATAAGGTGAGCCTAAACTTTGGTGTGTCATATTGTAAGCCAATCCATAAACGTTTTTTAAAACCCATCTATAATAAAAAGCCCACCATGATGTGTGCATAGTACAAGGAATACATTTTATAACTAAATTAAACTGTGGAATTCCTCCACTAAAGCTTCATGTCTGGCATATTTGTTTTATTGTCCTTTGGCAACTCGGCTGGTCATTAAGAATTTGAAAATGATTGTGCAGTGGTGGTTAAAGCACAACTCATTTATTTGGTATAGATTTATTTTTGGATGTATTTATGGATTTATTCCAGACTGGACGTAAATGGGAAAGAGGTGCCCGGTCAAAGAAAGCACCAATAAGGTGTGGACTGGATCCTGTGTGCATTCCAAGTGCAACATGTATTTATTTAGCAGATGCTTTTATCCAAAGCAATTTAGGGAGAAAAATAACAATCTGTAAAATAGAATCAGTTAATAATAAAAAAGCAAAAAAAAAGTTCTTCCATGAAAGTTTTTTTTACTAATTTTGAATGGAAAAGTATTTCACCAAGTGGAAATTGTGAATGGTTCTGGTGAAAGATTGACTGCCTTCTTGTGATGAAACCATAAGACATTTGTATTTCTCGAGACAGGCTTCCAGGGGGATTTATTGAAAGAGCTTGTGAAGGTAGGGAGGTGCTGACTCTGTGACTTCTGTAAACAAGCTTTGGTATTTTAAACTTAACACAGGCTGAAATGGAGAGCAAGTGAAGAGAGATGAACAGACAAGTGATGTGGGGCTCATCGGGGTTCCATGAAAATCAGTCGAGCTGCTGAGTTCTCTATCATTAGTAGAGGTCTGAGTCTGACTGCATAAAGGGGGAATCCAGTGAGAAGAGCATTGAAGTAATCAGGTTCAGAGCAAGAAGTGGATTTAAATGCTGTGTTAGTCTTTGTCTGATCTAGAACTAAAACTACCCTAATAATTGATCACTTTTCTATCCATGCTGAACTTTATCACTCTAACCTATTCAGTATTGTTTTTATTATTATTGGCAATGTTAGATAAAGCTTCAGTAAAGGTGTGTTTATAGCAGTATGCTTGTCATTCAAAGGTTGTCATGAACAGATAACCAATTAGGTAAATGAGGTAGGAGACAGGGAGGTTAGGGTGTTTTGCTCTTGCAGGTGTGCTCATTTTTATGTTCATTCCGAAGCAAGAAGAGAGTCAAGGTCAGATTCTGCAGAAGAAGAGATTCATACAAATGACCTTTTTGTATAAATTTGCAGTGTTTTAACTGTAATTCAAAACAAATCTTTAAATGTGAAGCTGCCGTTCTGTTCATAGCATCGTATGCAGGTTAGGTTTATGCAATTTTTTTGGAATTAGTGATAGCCCCCTTCTGCCATCACTAAAACATTAATACTGCAAAGCCCTTTACCCATCACTTATTGACTTACTGACTCACTTGACTCTGCCACTTACTGAGTCATTGTTTTAAAACTTCCTGTGGAAAAAAAACTGAACTTCATTCTGTCTCAAAAGAGCAGATTTACTACAGATTCTGGTCTACATACAGTAAGATGATAGTTTTGCACCACGGATACAGTTTTCTTTCCAACACCAGATCAGAAGTGACATAAGATGAGGCCTAGTAGATGTGTGGTTAAGGTAGTATGCTAAGAATGGCCAGGTTGGGTGTGGGAATCATCCAAATAAGAATAAAGAATAACTTCTTCGTAGGTGTAAAGGAATTGGACAGGGAGTTATAAGACTCTTATTCTTATTTTATATGTGGTTGTTTTCAAAATGACAATGTCTGAAACAGAATGTAAACAATTTCTTGGGAAAACAATTTCATTTGTTTGAAAAAAAATATAAATTCCAACAGAAACATCCCAGACTTCAAGAAATTATTAGAATTCTCTTGTTTTCTTCAATTCATCCCTTCTTTTAACAGATGGAAAATGCTACTGTTTCCTTTTAGGATGTTACCATGGAGACAGTAGCCCATGAAAAAGTAATTGAGGCAGAGAAACGGGGGTATAAAGTCTAGACAAAAAAAAAAAGAGTTTGTGAGGTTTTCACCATTGCTCTCTGAGGATGCTGGGTTCCATGTGAAAACAGTCTTTAATTACTGGACGCACCATGTCATTACGAACAGTAGGGGACCAGTACCTCACTATTTGTGGATGTGAGCGTGAAAATAATTAACTGTCTTCCTGTTTACTGGATGCCAATGCTAGTTGAACAGACATGCTTTGGGGGGTGTGCCACAATAGAGAGACTGTTAATTACGCAGCAGACATGATCTAGGCATATCAGACCAGCATAGCTTCGGATAAAGTGAAAAACTGTTCTTGGTGAGATATCATTGTTTAAACAAAAAATGGCTTGGAGATATATTAGCTTTTGTAGTTACTACAGATGTCAGGGATAGATTTGGTAATTATTTGATTATTCAGTGCATTGTTTCAAATGTCTCTGATGGTGCCATGAAAGATGCCTTTAGGAAATTAAAAAATAAACATGCCATTCTTGGGCTGTCATAGTGGCGCAGTGGGTAGCACTGTGGCCTTCCAGTTAGAAGGTTTGAGGCGTGCCAGTGACCTTCCTGGGAAGAGTTTGCATGTTGTTATCTAAGTTTCCTCTGGGTTCTCCAGTTTCCCCTTCAATCATAACCCCACACCCCCACAATGACAATCCCAAAAAAGCATCAGGTTAATTGAATAATGTAATTTCCCCTTAGGAGAAATTCCTTGTACCATTCTTGAGACATACATATGTAATATGATGTTGAAAACAGTAAATCAGGTTTAACTCAACATTAGCCAGGCTTTTTCACTGGCCTGATAAAAGCATAGTGGATGCTTCCTCTGCAAATATTTTAAAACGAAATATTTTAAATATTTGAAACAAAATTATATTTTGTGTAGCTCTTTCTATCTCAGGCATAAGTTTACGCATTAAACCATTTCCAGAAGTTTTTTTTCTGATGCCAGCCTCAAGTGGCCAGTCGGTGAATCATGGTTTCAGTCACTTCCCATTATGCAATCGGAGGGAGCGTTGCCACTTGCAAAATATTGTGTTCCTTTTGTTGTTTTGGCAGCTTGCACTTTTTCTTTTTATCTATAAACCCAGCACTAATTCATCTGCTCCATGAATATTCATGACTGAAGCAAATTATTCATGAGCACATGGCAGAATTCATGAGCCTGTACATAACCATAATCACGAAATACTGCATAGCAAAATGGTATAGATTTTAAAAGATGCGATTTCAGCCCACTGTTGTCACCCTCTGTGCTGGGGGAAACTATATATATTTCAACTGTTCCAATATTTTTGTAGAGCACAAAAATGCAAATCCTTCTGTATACAGAACTATGCTGTTATGCTAATTTGTTATATCATGCTAATGGTTTTGGAAGCCAGTAATTTATTACCAGTTACTTTATTTATACATTCATTTATGTATTTATGTTGCATTAATGGTACACTTTTATTTCCCACAGAGTATGTGTCATGTTTAACATTCATGTACCATAAGGAATGTAAAACTAATAAATGCACAACTATTTATTTCACTTGGTTAATTGGATTTCTTCTGCTGAGCTTTATTTCTCATGGCATCTGTACATGTTGGCATTGTAAACGTTGTCATTTTTCAGAAAGATTAATGTTTATTGTTCACAGTGAGCAATATCTATCTTCATGTAAAGAGCATGTATTCCCTAAACAAAGTTCACATTGCTTGTTTGTAAAACAATCCATAATAACATGCAGCAGCCAAATGGGGGTGCTCCTCTGAGCCCCTATTTTCTTACTCAAATCTGAATTTCATGATACTCCAGGCAGCACAATCATTGAGTTTTCACGTCACCTAGCATCTCTTGATAATTCTCTGCTGAGAGAGGGGGTGGGGTTAGATGGGGGTGTCAAAACATGTGAAACTTATGAACTAACTTCTGAAATCCCTGAGAGGTAGGCCATCTCCACACGTGTCCATTTAAAACAAAAAACCCAAACAGACACTCGAACACCCCTGAAGCGCTGTTTAAAAAACTATTATTCAGCACTGTGTGAGGAAAAACACATGCATCTCTGTTTGATGATAGAATGGGAAACATTGGCATGGAATCTTGTACATGCTGCAAGCTACAATAGCAGCAAAAAACACAGGATAGTCCTCACTTCGGCCGCCTCAGACAGTGACAGAGCATGACAATAACGACAAACTTCTGGAGATCTGGACTGGTGAGCGTTTAAAATATGATTCACCTTGGCCAGCATTTTCAAAAATGCATGGTTACATAAAAACTTTGCTGCAGTTACGTATGGATGGACAGCATAACCATGCAGAAAAATACCGGTTCTCAAAATAACCAGGTGCGTGTGGACATGGTCTTAGTAGCCCTGTGTCAAACCACTACTTTTATGTACCGTACAAAAAAAAGAAAAAAAAAACTCACATTACAACAATGTCTTTGTTCAAAAAGGCAGCTAACAGTATATAGCTCAGCAAAGCTGTGCTAAAACATTTGCCTCTTATTCTAAATGGTTTTGCTTTTACATACAATAAGATAGCACTGATTGGTAAAAACACACAGATTTCTCCTGTGCCCTCCTTCCTGGACTTAAATGTAAATAAACGTAAACTTATTTAAACCTGTTATGTACACATAAAACAAGTAAGCTGCATTCAGTGTAATTAATCAGACAAAATTCGATTTTGTTAATTGAAGAATTACCAAGACTTTATGGAGTGTGATAACTCTGTAGACTGCATAAAACTGTGGATGTTTGATCCATGAAGGTTTTGAAGCTAGGTGTAATAACACATTTCCTAGTCAGTCAATCCCCAGATAGATTAAAAGGGGAAAAGGTGGGAAATGATGTAGCTGAGTCACTCAACACTGTCTCTCAAGTGGCCAAATTACACATTAGTTGGAGGGATAAATAGAACCTAAATAAATTAGTAATACAAAAGTTGTCACACAAGCCAAAATTTGAGATGCGGATTAAAACAGAGGGGCACCGTAACATGCAGTCTCTATGAGATCTGCTCAATCTCAATCAGTCATTTGATCCACAAAGACCCTAGAGTCACTTCTGTATTGATGTTGGGACATATCGGAGTGTGGGAGTATTCCACGTTTGGGGACAAAAAAAAAGAAAATTTCAAACACGGTCATATGTTCTGCTAAAATCAAACAAATCGTTCAAGAGAAACTCAAATGTCCTTCAAAGTCAATGTAACACTATCCTTCAAATGACACTCCTTGCAGTCTAAGACATCTGCAGGATTATTCTGCTCTCAGATCTCTAACTAATTGTTTATTTACCAGTCTTAGAAAGTAAACCTCATCAAATAAAAATTTCAATAGAAAATAGATGAGATTTCGCTGAGAAGGCCTTTAATGCAGTAGCCGAGAGAAACCAAACACACTATAACTTAAGGAACACATACACAAAGGAAAACATATTTTCATCCTTTTGACACATAATATGTGAACAAAAACATGCAGTGTTGCATTTCATATGACAATTCTACTGCAAATAAAACTGACATTTCACATTTACTTTCATGCCGATTACAAGTCAATAGTAAATATTTGAATAATCTAGAGCCAAATACTTTTGCACAGAGGTTGGTATGTTCTTGCACAGACTGATAACTTTTACAAATGTTATCAGTTTGACGTTATCAGTTTGACCTCATGTTAAGTTCCCAGCAATCTCAGTGATTTCCCAGAATTCTTTTAGTGGTAGCAGTCTGAAAATATATAGCAACTTAAGTCAGACCAGTTTGGATATCCTGGCAAGGTTGGGTAGCTGTAGTGATCTATGAGGAGATGTGTATAGAATTATTTGTCTAAAGGGAAAAACGAAATATGATATGTTGGCTTTTACAAGGCAACATAAAAATGATAAGTGTGTTCTCTGTTTGCCACACTATTGGAAACTCTTGGCCACAGTAATTTTTGGCCATTAGGGTATGCCATTTAATACTATTAAATAATTGTCAAATATTTGGCTATGGGTGTATACATTTTCCTGAATTTCTTGAGTGACACTTGTACTTTGAAAGCCCACCTCTGCACTTCTCCTTTGTATTCATAGAGTTCATTGGAAAGCCTGTTCTTTGTGCATCAAGAGAAAGTTTTAATGCCCAAATAATACAATTCCCAGTGTGTCTATGAGACTAAAAGAACTAAACTCTTTAGTTTTAGAAACTAAACATTTTGTGCCTTTACAGATTCACTGTTGCCAGTTGCCAGTTATAAAATAAGGTTGAAATTGCTCTTATTTTTCATAAGGATTCTCTTATATATATATATAGTTAATCAAAGAAATGTGGAAAATGTTTACTCTGTGCCATATCTTTAACAATTTGATGGTTACTTTTAATCAAAATTTTAAGTAAAATACATATACATAAAATAAAACATGTAAAAGTAACAACTCTGCATACCACATTTTCAATGTATTTTTCAAAAATGTCTTTTATTCCAGATCACCTCCCACACACGATATGCTTAAGAAAAAAAAACACTCACACACTTCTTGTCTACCAAGGCAGTCACATTATAATCACAAGGGGTTTAAATATAGCATGTGTAAGTCAAAAGAGAATGAAGAGATATAGTGAGTGAGGGAAGTCTGGGAGCGGGAGGAAGTGGCGGATGAGAGGATGTGTGGCGTCTTTATCCTGCATCAGACTGCGGCAGCTGAGATTAAAGACAGACCATCTCAAGGCGGCATTCACGCTCGGAAAGCCAAGCCTCTTCCTCACTGCATGCTGATGAAGCACAATGAATGAAGCTGTGATCCCACACAAACTGAAGCGAACCCCCTATAGTGCCTCGAAGCATGAAAACTGACTTCACTTGATTTCGTGGATGTGTAAAAATAAAACAAGTTCTGTACGAGTCTTTGGTGATTCAGGGATAATCAAATATAAGCGCATTTAAAAAGGGAGCCGTCAATGTAGGCTACAGAGAGAATAAAACGCTTGGAAGATATAAGAACAACACCATCTTTCATACATTTGTACAACTCTGGCAAATTGTTTTTGGAACTGACATCTAAGATGTATCTGTAAGTACATAGTAGTAAAATTAGATTATGTACTCGCTCATTTTACGTAGTTAGATTCTAAAAGATACGGAATGTTTATTGAGCTCATCAAACTCACAAACAATTGATTTTTTGCATTATAGCACTGTGCAATTATAAAGTTGATAATGCTCGATGAAATTACATACATCTTGTAAAGTTTGATGTTGTTTGACTTTTTCCAATACCTCCCACACATTCACATCAGTATGAGAGCGTATTTTCAGATCCCCCTGATGTGACATACGCCTTTAGTTAATTAACCTGTTGTATCTCCACATGCTCAGACCAGGGCAGGTTTTAAATCACAGTTCTGACTCTCTGCCAATCAGAGTTCTCAGGGCCGGAACAGATTCCCTGTAGAGCTGCTTCACATAAACACAGGTTAATCTGAGGCTCGTTCAGCGGGCACAAGGTGAAAAACAGCACTAACTGGGGAATTATTTATGGACTTGGAAGGCATAAATGAGAATGCCCACAAAAACATCATGAACATAGTGGTGAAAACAAACCCCCATGAATCTTATGATTTATCTCTACCATTTCTAATGAACACCAAAGATGGGGAGTATTTCTATTACATGTGTTTTTAATACGTATTTTACAATATTGGATACTTTAAATATTTTGTGTTTCAAGTATAAAATTATGAAATATAAAAAAATCATTATGTATAAGGGAACACGTCAAGGCTGCCCACTTGCTCCCTTACTTTTCACTCTAGCAATCAAACCATTAGCTATAGCGATTCGCAATAGTACCGATATTCTAGGTAATAACAATAGGGTCAACAGTTCATTCCTTCATTTTCGTTTATTCCCTTTTGGGGTTCACGGGGGTTTGCTGGTGCCTTTCTCCAGCATACATTGGGTGAGAGGCGGGGGTATTTCCCAGGACAGGTCGCCAGTCCATCGCAGGGCAACATCAACATTAAAAATTTTGATTATTCAATTAACTTTTGTGGGGGATTGTGGGGGAAACCGGAGCACCCAGAGGAAACTCACACTAGCACGGGGACAACATGCAAACTCCTTCTAGGAAAGCCTTGAACTGAAAACTTTTCACAAGAATTTTCATGTTATAAAATTAACTACACTAAATCTGTGCTAATGTTCCTCCATAAATCAGAAAGGCTACACCCCCCAGTTCAGACACCCTTTACCATTTCACAAGAAGGTTTTTCCTACCTTGGTATCAAAACTACACCAACTATTAGTGAAGTGGTGACTGCAATTTATAATTTGATATCAGACTATAACCAATCTGCTAGATAGATGGACAAAAATCCCTATTTCATCATTTATTGAAAATGACTGTCTTACTAAACTTTTGTATCTCTTCAAATCTATTCCACAATCTGCTTTCTTTGCCTTAATGAAAAAAAAAAGCTTTACAAACTTTATTTGGAATAACAAGCACCCTAGACTTAGACTTTCCTTGCTCTATTTGCCATATGGCAGAGAGGGGTTGAATGTTCCAAACCTAAAATGTTTGGGTTAGGGTTAGGGTTAGGGTTTAGTAAAATCCCTGATCTTTTTTTATAAGAGGAAACATAAATAAATATTTTTTTCAATATTAATTTTTTTTAGGGCTACCTGGAGAACCTTGATGTTTCTTCACAAGGCTATATGGCGGTGCATAGATATATCATGTTTCAAATGTGGCTTTTGTGGAGATTGTACTTTATTTTTTTGTTCTTTGTTGGTTCTTTTATGTATAATTATAAATAATGCGAAGTTGGTCTTGAAAACTGTCATGACACAAAACATGTTCACAGCATAAATATTTTCCTTTTCTGATTTATGTTCAATGATTACAGAGTACAAATTTAAAAAAAAAATTCAAATTAGTTTGTTATATGACCTCGTTTGGGGAAAAGTGGCTGGGTGTTGAATGGTCAATGCCTTCGGCCCTCTTTGTAGTTTGTTTTATATGAAATAGAAATGGACCCAGGGTAAAAATAATTGGGGTGTCAGTGCTACAATATTAATATTAATTTTTGATATATTCTAAAACGCCTAAACCACAATGTATAGGTTTAAGCTAATGCAATTTTCTTGCATGGTTTTATACCACAAATTTATTCTAAAAAAGCATGCAGAATCTTTTTGAACTTATATTTCAAAATTTCATAACGTGAATTCTTCTTTATTAATAAAACACAAACAAAGGCAACAAAAATAGACACATGAGAAGAGAACAGCCAACCCAAAGAACTCAAGAATGAGGGAAAAGAGTGAGACTGAGGGGGGACAAGTAACTCAAACAACATGAGGATAGAACGCGTGGCCCACAGGATAATGTGCATAGCACGAGAGGGAAAATGAGCAGAACAAGGCAAAGATTAAAACCAAAAACCAAAAAGGACGGACCACTCAAGCTTCTGCTGCTTCCCTTTTTTAAAACCTTCTGCACTCTTATATGGTTAAAACTCTGTTAAGATTTTAGTTTTTTCTTGCTGTATAGCAGAGCACGTGTAGCCCATAAACCAGTGTCTTGTCTCTGTCTAATTTCTGTCCAGATTTATTGTTTGACATGTTTAACATTTATTGTCATCATGCCCTCTTTCTGCCCCTCCCCTCAGTTTGCTGTAAAACTACATTTAGCTGCTTTGCCAGTGCACTGATGTGATTGTCATATAATAACAGATGCAATCAACAATAATGCATATTAAAGTAATTAACCAGGAGTATTAATCTCAACTGTTGTTGGGGTTAAATGAAGAAACAGAAAGATGAAGAAAGCCTACATCCACAAAAAATCTGGTTAGTTCTCTGAAATGTTTTGAACAACCCTCAGTGTTCCTTCAAAAAATTGTGCAAGTATATCATATCTTTGAAGACATGGTCACACCAAACATTGATTCAATTTAGATTTGTCTTGTGTTCATTCACCACATTTCGTTCATTAACTTACTTTTTTTTTAAATATTGATTTATTTATGGCATTTTCCATACATTTCTAAATCTTTTTACAGTACTTTGAGTAGTCTTCTTTTTTTGCATCCTGTTCCAGTTTCAATCTGATCCAAGATTTTCTTTTTAAAGGGTATTCTCTATCTATTCTCAGATAACTTCAAGCTGAATAGTGGCTCTGCATTGCCGGGTTTGCTTTCCCCCATCCCAAAAAGAATTGTAAACATTTGAATGTTTCAGTTGAAAAGAACATTTCCATAAAAGAATGAGTGAATTAACTAAAGCATAAATAGCTTAAACTCTCACGTCTGATCATGTCTTCCCTGTGTGCTGCAGGTCAGCTGGCAGCAGGAAGCTGTGAGATTGTGACTCTGGACAAAGACAGCACTCAACCTCGCAGAACCATCGCAAGGCAAACTGCTCGCTGTGCATGCAAGAAGGGCCAGATCGCAGGAACCACCAGAGCCAGGCCTGCTTGTGTGGACGGTAAGAAAAAAATAAAATAATTTAATGGTTCAAGCAGCAATCAAAGGCTTCTCGTAACTCAGGTGCTTTTGTCCCTCTGTAGCCATTTTTTTTCTAAATGCAATATGATTGGTTCTTATTTAGGGAAGAAATTTTAGGGAAAAAATGGCACATTTAATGTTGAAAACCACTAAATAAAGTGTCAAAATCACCAGGTGGTGTAGTAGACAATATTTTTATCTCAAATGTAAAAAAATAATTAAAGAAGCACCTTATAAATTTAAATACTGTAAGTCCTGTGGCCACCAGGTAGCAATATAACTGATATTGTCAGTTCCTCCATCAATGCACTCAGGCATGGTATCTTAGCACACATGTCAAGTTTGCTCACAATCAAACATTGTATTATAATATAAAACAATATAATATTATGACCACGTCATGTTCATGGCAACATTTCGGTGAAGTTCATGGTAGATGGTCGCCATGTGCACAAAGTCTAAGTTTCAACACAGTTTGAAATAGTGGTACAAAAATGGATATTCCATGTGGCTACTATGTGGTGTTGTAACCCATAATATAGGTTGTTATATAAAAAATAATTAGCGCACAATAAGATGAAGCCTATAGAGTTATAGAGTTCTTTGTCAGCACTCACCTTTAGAAAATTTTTCAACAATTCTGATGTGTGCAAAATTTGGTGACTTTAATTGCACGATTTTTTTTTTCTCACAAATGCTCTGAAAGCCACAAAACAACACTACTGCAAGAGATTACAATCAAAGGGTTATACACACCTTTGTTGCTCGAGCCCAGAGATATCAGTCAGATCATTATCAGTCAGATACTAAGCCAAACATGACAATAATTATTCCTCTTGTTTGTAACATGTAACAAACATCCCTTTCACAGATTAAAGCTAGGTTGTAAGTCCTTGGCCAGAGTTGAAGTGAATGTGAAAGTGAACGAAACAACACTTCAACAAGCCACTTGTGGCTGGACCAAAAAGAAAGCAGATCCTATAGGTAAAGATTTTTAAAACAGAGGGCAGCATGTTTTTAAAAGTCCAATAATAATACTTTGGATTACATTCAAAAAAATGCATTATGTTTCCTATAATCTGGCAATAACACTAACAGGCAGGACTGTAACTGATTGTCTTTGTTATGTGCAAAATATTGCTAGGTACCGGAGATCCATTCAAACATAATATAAGGGAAGATCTTATGGTTTTATGTAGAAGCATCAGAGATATTTGATCACAAAAAAACAGTTGTCTAATGCAACCATGTAAAACATTTTAGAGCAGTTGTAGAGAATAATTCCTTGCGTTTTCCAGCGAGAAGTGTCCAAAGTAGGTTCACTAGAAGGAAAGTAAAAGGAGAGAGGGAGAAAATAGAAAGAAAGAGAATGAAATTCCAATCAGTTTAATCTCCTGGTGTTCTCAAGGTCTCAGAACAATTGTCATATGTGATGAGGCGTGCTGTGTCCTTCAGTGTGTGGAGGTCAGTTCAGCTAGAGGATAATCCACCCACCCACAATGCCTTTCTCCTGGGGTCTAAAACTGAGGGTCATTTCTTCATCTTTATTGATACAGAACGCCTATTATTACATTCCTCCCCACTTTCCTTTTCAGTTCTTAAAAAATGTTACTTTCATGGTTCAAGACATGAATACAGCCTTGGCAATCTGTATTACAATTTTTGATGAACTCCTGTCAGGATTCTCCATCTGTATAATGAAGATCCAAGGGAATCTTTATATATATTGAGATGGCAGACACACAGCTCATAACGTACAGATTCTGAACCAGGTGGACACAATATATCAACATCAGAATATAATCATGGAAGAATGTCAACAATCAACATTTTTCTGCAAATAATGAGAAATGGCTGCTCAAATTTTGGCTGCAGTGGTTGATGGTCTTACAATGAAGGAGATCACTGTGGTGGGGAAATTAAAATACTATTATGTCCAGTTTAATTAAAAATACCTGTTTATGCTTTGATGCCCCAATTAAACTGTGTTGGACGGAGAAGATTGGGGAGAAAGCTGATGCATAAATGCTCTGCCTTAGAAGCAACATAACAAAGTGCATATCACTGACCAATTGGGCCTTTTTAGAGCTGGATCCAATCAATCCAATAAAATAACTAAACAATTTGAGTTCTGAAACTTCCATTAACTCATATATGGCAGAAGATCCAGGATGTTTGGTTTCTCTGTTCATGGCCCCAGCTTAGCTTTTCAGTCAAATAATTTGCAAACGCAGGGTGACGGGATGTTCCTTTAGAGATAGGGTGAAGAGCTCAGAGTAGCTAGAGAATCCAGTTGTGGTGACTTTGGCATATTTAGGTGTTTTAAAATATCCAGCCAGAGGAGGCTTTGGAGAACTCTGGAGAGATTGTGTCTTTAGGTTTGGCATAGGAATACCCTGAAAAACAGGACAAAATGTGCCTGGAAATCTGGGTCTCCTTGCTTAGACTTCTTCCCCAGCAATCAAGCATCAGATAAAGTGTATGACAAGAATGGATTGAAACTCGTACAGGCAAAGTGGTTGTTAAGAGCTCTTGGTTACAAATAATGGGCTATTTGTGATAATCACCATGTCTGAAAAGAGAGAAATAAAACCGTGAATGGTACACTTACTACGAAGAATACTGGCCTAAGCCTCATATCTGCTTAAGTCTGAATTTTATTGATCCCAAATGCCCCTAAAAAGGCAAAGACATGGTGAAAAAAAATTGTACTTCCAAAGATTATCCCTTTTTTATTTGAATTACGCAGATTATTTGTCATAACTCCTGTTATATTAGTTTAGATCTAAAAATATCAAAGCTAATGACCTTTTTGAAACATACACATTATATTTGAAATCAAAATTAAACAATAGCCGGGTCGCATCATTCCAGCCGGTGTGATTAGCACACGTACCAGTGCGGACACTTCTATGGGTTAATAGAAATGGTTAAATCTTTTAAAACATTTTGATTGTTTCATATCCAATTACTTTCTTCCTTTTATTTATGTGCTAGTAATAATAATTAGGTTGATTTTTTTTACTTCGAAAAGTCCAAATAATCTCTTAAATAATAAATTATACAGAACAGAACCCCGTAAATAATACAGAAGCCTGTTGAGTCACTGATAGACTGGATATAATTGTCATATTTACTTCAGTTTCAAACTTGTGAGGACTAGATCCATTGTGGGGACATCAAATCCCTTCAATACCAGTCCAGCCATAAAGATGTCGCCAGCCACCAATGTGCACACACCTTGGATCTATAGTGCTAAATAAGAGAATACTAAAATAAGAGTAAATGACAGGAGAAAGAGCTCTGAGGGAAACACAAAGACTAGAATGATTATCCTTAGATGCCTTTCATCTACCTATCTTTCATTCCTGCACTCCCAGTTGCAGTGGCAATATGTACTGTAGCATTTGGGAGAAACAGATATTGTGCCATGTCGGTTTTGAAGATTACTAAAACCACCCAAACCATTGTAGTAGCATATGTATTCAGAGGAAATATTAGAAGCGCTAAACAAATTTTAGTCCAGATCTTATAATCCAGATCCAGATGAATATCATATTATAGCACAAATTGTAGTATTATTATTGCTATTTTTGTTTTTCGGTGCTATTCAGTGACATTCTTTCATATTCATCATTTGAAGGATGTTGTCATTTTTGACTTTCAAGTTGAATTAATGTGGACTCTGTTTTCAGTAATTTCATGCTTGCTGCTTCCTGTTCAAGTGAAACCATGTATCTTTTTGAAAATTTGACCCTTGATATTGATATAAATAGAACATAGGGGATGCATGTTTCCATCTTAGGAAAATCCCTCATTGAATGTATCGGAGGAGTATAGCATCTTTATATATGTCATTCATCAGGAAAGTAGTGGAGTGTTCTGTTCTATAGATATTTTTCTGGCCATTTTTACTGCATGTTGATACTGTAATGGAATGAGTGTTTTCATTAGAAAACAGAATACTTCATTAAATGGTATTTAACCGTATCGGAAGAGAATACAGAGGGGTCCTCACAAAGCCTATAATTATACATTTTAAGTGAATAAAAAGGCATTCTGTGATAGTAGAGGTAAAATAGACGTCTTGAAGAACAGCAGGGATGTGTGCGTGTGTGTGTGCGTGTGCGTGCTTGCGTGTGTGTGTGTGTGTGTGTCTGCGTGTTTGTGCGTGCATGCGGTCATTTTTGCACTGGCACTCAAGCATATCTCAGTAAATTCTTGGAGCTGTGGGTGGGAGGTTTAGTGAGTCAGTCAATGGCCAAGACCAAAGAACTATTTGTGGACGCTGTACATTAGTCAAAAATGGGCTACAAGACCATATCCAAGCAGCCTGATGAGGTGATCACAACATCTGCTGAGAATATACACCGAAGATAACTGTGGAAAAAAAAAGAGAATGTTTTTAAAATAGCTTTTACGGTAGATCCTTTGTCAGTAACGGAATTATAGTTCCGGAATTAGAGGACATAACAAGAACTAGCCTCATGATGAAAAAAAAATGTTCGATTTTAAAGATGACTTTGCTGTGCTTCTGCTCGAAGAGAAAAAGATGAAATAAAACAAAAAGCCAAACATCTCAGTGAAAGGAACGGCAGTGTTTCTATTTTGGCTGGCATCCTGTGATTTTCCTTTCCTTGTGCTTTTCATTCTGATATAATGGACAATTTTGCACATATCAGTTTGTCATGGGTTATTCACCACTGAGCCAGGATTTGAAAGCAATATTTGTGCAAGAAAGGGCTTTTATAGACTGGAATAGCATTATGTGGCATGAATTAAACAAAATGTTCTGCTCTGTTCGAACATTCTAAGAAAACTTTCTGAAAACACCCTGAACAGATGACTCCAAAAGTTTACATTTTATAAATACTAGTAAAGCGTTGCAATAGACAGATGTGGCAAATGACTATCGTTACATGATGTTAGAACTGTTTTACTATTTAAAGGGTATGGTTAACATGTACTGGCCAGCATGTGCTAGTCTAAGGGTGCTTTCATTTGAGGCAACAACTGATACATTGTAGCATTTCCCTGCCGTTTTGGACCCTTTTCAAAAAACTTTGACTGCCCTGGTCTGACCTATTTGCAGCCATGTGACATCCACTTTGCTCATTCACAAGATATCTCATTTGTCTTATTTCTTAAATTGCCCTTTAGTTCAAATTAACCAGCTAGAAATCCCATCAAAACTAAACTATCAAAGATAAGGGAGGAGAAAATGTTAGGAGAGAACACAATACTAATTAAATTTAACCCAAAAACTTACAAACTCACCAAGTTTATCCATAATTTGTTGCTAAAGCGCCATGCAGCAGTACAAACGTAGAAACTCTGCATCCCTGTTCATACTTATAACACCCTTTTAAAATGAGAGGGAAAAGAACAACAGTGTGATCATGTCAAAGCAACTATGCCTGCCCCAGCCTTCGGGACTTCCACATTTATTCATTCATTCATTCATTCATTTTCCAACACACTTCTTTCCTTTTTGGGGTCACGGGGGTCTGCCGGTAGCCATCTCCAGGGCACATTGAGCGAGAGGCTGGGGTACACCCTGGACAGGTCACCAGTTTATCGCAGAATTCCACATATACTCTGAAAAAAACAATCTACATTTAGAACAGTTTGAGATATTAACTGTCATAAAAGAGGAAGGGCTAAAACACTCCATTACTCCAATAAGCATAGCTTTTTTTTTCTTAAAAGAATGTATTTTCTTGCATTGGTTCTAAAAACTGAAATATGAAAGGTTTTCATAGATCCTCCATCTTGTAACAAAAAAGATACTTGTTTTTTTGTTCATAGCCCATTGAATTATTAGCTGCTCAGCATTTAATTGTTTTGACTGAACAAAGCAATAGATAAAATCACTACAATGTCCCATTTTTAAGTAACTGCAAAAATATCCCTCTATTCCCTTGACACTTAGCTTCTTATAGCCAAAGTTTATGGGCCCTTTAAAGATAAAAGCACTACAGGAGTTTTTAACAGACATCAATTGAAATCAAAACACATTTCAATATTTTGTGTTTTATTTGTGTTGTTGATTAGTAGTGTGCACAGAAAACTAATTTGCGTAGTGTTGTGCACTAATGGGCCACCGTAGTTCTGCAAATACCCTTATTGCACAGATGTCCATGTGTATTTAAACAGGCACCATCAAAAATATATTATTACTATTATTATTATTATTTATTTATTTAAATAGTATTATTTAAAATGTAATGAGGGTAAAATATTAGGTAATAAAAAAACTCAAATAATTTTCTGCACCATCAATGTATGGGCCAAAATGCTGACCAAAAAAGTTTTACATTTAAAATGACATTTACCTGGAACAACCTCTGCAGTAATCTAACACAATTGTTGACCATTACGTCATGCTTACAGTGACATTCAACTGTAAAAAAAAAAGATCAAAAGTCAACCATTAACGTTTCCATTTTTCGCTTAAACAAACCCAATAGTATTGTGAGATAATATAAGCAAATGAACAGCACACAAGGGGAGCTGAAGAAACAGGTCTGGGGTCCAAAAGGAGACACAAATGAACACAAATTACATATCACCCCATGAGCAGGAGGCATAAATCAGATTTGGATTAATATCGGCTGAATTTTTTTTTTTGCATTACATTACATGCACAAAATAGGGGCCATTATAATAACAAAGTTGGTGCTTAGTGAGCTAACCTAATAGTGCGCTCCATCAGTGTCAGCGTTGAGGTGAATAAAGAGAAGCACAGGGTTAAGGAAAAGACAGTGAAAGCCCTTGGAATCTCTTTCAAAAATAGTCACACTTTTTCCAAAATGAAAATGTAGTGTCGGCATGGTTTGCGCAAGACTTTTATTAACAGAGAAAGTAAAACACATATTTGATATTTTTATATGTTCTGGCAGGGTACCCTTATTCACATGCTTGTGCCTTTTACACCGCCATTTTCTTTTCATAAGTAGGGGTCTTGAACTGTATTTTTTTAACTTTGTTCAAAATCATTTTAAAAAAATTCACATCACTTAGCATTATCGTTTTGAAAAAACGGTCATATTTTAATTTACTTCCTATGAAAGGGCTTTAACCTGAACTTCAGAAGAAATCTGGAGCTCTGCTCGCTGATTGGCCGAGCTTTTGCATATTCGTCAGGTCAGACAATCTCTGTTAAAAGCACTAGCACAATAAAATAACTTTACAGATATGGTGGAATGTTAATAAAAAATTAAAATACAGGCCTTTAACTCATAACATTCTGGACACTTGGAGCAGTTTGATCAAAGTTTAATTTTGATAAATGTACAGATGAGCTAAAAAAAAGACATTTACTAATCAGTCTATATTGCTCGTTTTGGAGGATAAACAAAGAGATTTTATGCATATTTAATAAATATTCAGTATTTTAAAAAATGACAATTAAATGTGCATGCAGACCAAAGTAAGCATTTGTCATATGCTCAAATTTTACACATCTTAGTGTAACAGTACTACATTCGCCCATCTCAGCGGAAAGTGACAGACGGAGCTTAAAGCAAAGGTCAGAGGTATGAATGAATATCCATCACATTAAATATATTACCTACAGAAAAGAGTCATTTCCAAGCCCATCATAAACAGAGAAGATTTAGCCTTCTTAAAAATGACTCTTTCAATGTGTTCTTTCGAATAAACCCTAACGCATTATGAGGTATTAAGTAATGTTGCTGTGTCCTCATGTCAGGATTAAACGGTAGCTGCGCAGATGTTTTCATCTGAGAATCCACTTTGAAAAGAAGAATCCAGCAATGTTTCATCATCATTGCGGTTGCTTTTTGTTCTGAGTAAAAATACAAGATAGAACTTTTCACACGGGTGTTTTCATGGAGCTGGTACAAATTCAACCAGTTTTTTTTTTAAATAAATCCTGAATCTTTAATGCTGCCTTTATTGTTCTGCATTGTATTAGGTCTTATATGGGAGTTTAGCTGCAAAAGTTTGAGCAAAGCCTGAAAACTACTCTACTGTGAGCTTCAGAGATGTGCACAGAGCACTATTTAACAAAGACAGATGTTAAATGAACTGTGACCGATCGTTTATCTACTCAATGTTCAAAAACATCCAGTTCTCTATAACTCCTCTGCATTTGGTCTTCTGTGGAACCTGCACATTACAAATAAAATTCAAAACAGAAATCATTTTACATTTGATCATAGGATTGTTTTAGTCTCCAATAAGTATTGCAAAATAGGCAATCTGTATAGTGATGTTATGTCATTCATACCTCAACTCAATAGAACACTTTTCTCAAGAACATCAGTCCCTGAACTGACTGATAAAAATTGCCACGAACACAAACCTTGTAAAAAGCAAACCCAGAAAAGTTGAAGCTGTTACAGAAAGATCATCATCATATTTAACCTATGGATCAAGAGTGAAATGTAACTTAAGATGCATCTAAATTAATTCTTTAGATTATAGTCGATGTGCTTATTACTACTTATTACTACAAAAAACCCAGACTGTCTGGATTTAATGCCATTAGAAATAGTTTAAGCTCTGCCTCTAGCCGAGATATTATCTCTTTCTGAAAATAAACACAGAGATGATCCCCTTCTGTCTGAGATCAAGAACTTTGATGGCATGGTGTGACATGCTGCCAAACGGTTGACCTTTCCAGACTGTTTATCGCACCCAAATAAAATTCGGAAAGAATGCAACAGATCTCATCCTTGTTTGGAACAATTGGGTTTGTAGCAGCTTCTCATAGTGGCCAATTTTACAGCAAAACCATGTAACCAGCCCGGCGCAAACATGTTTTTTATCTTTTTTTTTTTTAGCTAATTTACTATTCATAAAAACTGGCGGCACGGTAGTGCAGTGGCCTTCCAGTTAGAAGGTTGTCGGTTTGAGGCTCATCTGTGACCTTCCTGGAAGGAGTTTGCATGTTCTCCCTTTGCTTGCTTGCGTGGGTTTCCTCTGGGTACTCTGGTCTCCCCCACAATCCCAAAAACATGCGGTTAGGGCAACTGAATAATCTAAATTCCCCTTAGGTGTGAGCGTGTGAGTGAATGAAAACTGTGAGCTGTGTTTAGTATTATTAATTTGGTTAAGCCTTATTAAGACATAAAACTGTGCATAATTAAAGGTACAGACACTGAGGTCACAGACACAGGCATGTGGTGAGCGGATGGTTTCAGTTTTCACACACTTTTTCCACACTGTGGAAAAACACACACTAGCCATTCCAATTCACATGGGGAGCTACATGGAGAAGCTACATGTCACTACACCTGAAGAGTGTAAACCTGAAAACAATCCTTCACAACAACAAAAAAATCTTTGCTCATCATTGTTGAGTTTGGATTGCCCAGCTTTCAGAAAGCACACTAATTTGCTTCTGAATATTGGGTTTTGATGCAAACTAGGGATAATGAATTTAGGTACAATAAGTCTGTATCGTTCTGAATCTGCATTGGGCCTATAGGTGCCCTTAGTACCCCTGGTAAAATTATCTCCTTGATGCATGACGAAAGATAACAGAAATGTACACAAGATATATCAGGTATGACAGAAGCACTATTGCTTTACCCATGCCAGCTTTATTCTATATGTGCATATAATGAACAATTCCTAGGTCCCACTGGAGATTCTCATCTAATCCTGTAATATATGGGAAGCCCAAAAGTGCCTATTGTGGAGGCTCCTGGGTTTGTGGATTGTTGTGCCCTCTTGTCAGCTACGGTTCTGTAGCTATAGCAACTGTGAGATACAGTGCAGTAGGTTTGGTGATTGGACTTTAGGGAGCGAAGCAAGCTGTCAGTTCAGCTTTGGTGAAGATATTTCCTTGTGATTTGTTCAGTAATGATCCTTTTTGACAGTATATGAGAGAGTATAGAGGTTGAAAGTTTGAAATGGACCACGTTTTTTTGTGACAGCAAGCACTTCCAATTGATACTAAATTAAGTAATCCATGTCGGCTTTAACAGGTACTATTGCTAGTATATTTCACACGATATATTATTATTATTTTAATATTAATAATTTTATATAATATTATTCATATTATTTTAGTATTCATTATTCACAAATAAAAATGTGGACTGTTGTGGGTGTTCTAAGAGGGGAAAAAAACTGTTAACTAAGGTTACTGGTAGGTTTGCCGCTTTTCAATTCAAGGGATAAGGAACTCGTAGACTATTATTCTACAATATTTTGCTTTAATTGAAATATATTTTCTTCTTGCCATTTCAAGAACAAAAAAAATACAGCTACAGAAAGTGTAAAATGCAATAATACACAATTGAAATCAAATGCAAGGTAATCAAATAAAGTGCCCCTTTAACATTTTAGCTACGTCCTGTGTTAAACAAACTAATTGAAAAGGAATTTAAGTGTAAGCTTATAGTTGAGTTTGAACAATAGTTAAAGAAATTAACTATTTTTTGCTCCAACAGCCTTTTTCTTACTGGGACTCAAGTCCCGCCCCCTTTGCATCCTGATTGAATGGATCATTAGTGTCTTCTAATCAAAAGTCACGGTAGATGTAAAGACAATGCTTTCCATCAAAGTTTGCTTCTTGTGCACGAGTCAAACAAAGAGACAGACAGAGCTAGCGACACAAATGTCAATAAAGGATGTTGGTATACCATAATGAAGCAGGCTTCATCCTTTGATGCAACTGTGGCGAATAGGACACTAGAAAAATTTGGGGCTGAGCCCGAACCCTGATAAGCAACTAGAAAGTGTTGATATGCCAGATAATAATTACAGATTACAGATTCAAGAGCACTTACCTGCTAAGTATAATTGGCACAACCTGTAAGGACACTGATGGTTTGACGACCGATTCGAATCCTGGTAAAGGCTGTTTCATATTTTTAATTATTTCATAGTTCTATTTGTCATTTTGCTCGAAAGATTTATTCGCAAAATTAAACAAGAAATATTCCATTAATAATGGATTTGTTTATAATAATTTAAAGCGCGTTAAATGGCAGAATCAGCGAACATTCACACATGTGTCACCACTTAACACTGTCACAACTTGTTTAACAAAATTAAATTGAAATTATTCATGAACTTGTTTCTGCTGGCACCCTGGTAACGTGGGCCTCTGTGGAGGCTTTCTTTAGGTGAAAAACCATAATAAAATCTAGTTTCTGTCTCTCGTCTCTCTTAGAGCGTCTCTGGCTCAATCCAAGCAGCAAGGCGCAGACATTTCAGATCAGCCAATTAAAACAGATGCTGCATGCACTCCTTCTTTCTGATTGGTTTTGGTGTGATGAAGTCATTTATTTAGTGACTCATTAATCTACAGCTCTTGTGTATTTATCAATTCTTCTGGATTTGAATTATCAGAGGTTAATAAAGGCTTCGATGCCCAGGACAGTGTTTGCAATTGATTTTTAAACAATCACCTTAATCTCTCTCATGTCTACGTTGACCGGCAGAAAGTAACTTTGCATACATGTCATGAATATGTAAATCAGTAACCAATAGGTGAGTAATTGGGAAAAGAGATTGAATGTGATTTAAATTAAAAATAGAGACTCATGAGTAACAGAGTCATGCATAGTCCCCTTTATTAGATCGCAGTATATATTGGTTGGCTTTATCAACCAATATGTATGGCATGTGAACATGTAAAAAGAGGAAAATGCATGTGTCATATGCTCAATGTGAGAGACTTGAGTTTGTTCACTTGTGCTGCATTGGTTACTATAGTAACAGACAGCTACAGGAGGGAGATAGCAACAGTAAAACAGAATTGCTTTATGTCTGTGTATTGGGTTTCTTGTCTTGTTTTTAATCTATACACTAATTATTTAGCATTTGGTCACCTAAAGCTGGACTGTATAAATGAAAGGTAATGTTAGCAGCAACCAGGTTTCCTATTGCGAGTTTGGGCTGCCTCAAGTGAAATATCGAACACCAAAAGTTCAACAAGAAGAGATTCGTCCTCCAGCCCATGTGTAAAATATATTTTCTTTTTTCTTTTCCAAAAATCACTTCACATTTAAAAGAAACAAAAAGTTTTATCTTGGCTTTCCTCAATGTATTTTTTAATTTCATTTATTACTTTACATTGAAAATGGCCTGATAATTTGCCATTGACTTTTCAGATGACTTGTATGTAAATGATAAACATCTCTTTGTTTTACCGCTTCTGGAAAAAAGAATTCAGACGGAAAGAAAGAACTCTTAATAATCAACAGGCAGATGGTTGGCTTTCAGAGATACCACTGTTCAAGTGACCGAGCTGCCTCTAAATTTATCCAGGGACATTGTTGTAGTGAGAGGTATAATACACCTGCCAGTCCCAATCAGGCTTGGGTTTCTGACGAGAACATTCTGTTCTCCATTTAAGCACAAAGTGCCATCACTGTGGAACAGAGCTGGAAAAATACTTCCGATGTCCCCGAGTATTTCAAAAGTCTCTAGAGAGAAGGAAAGACAACTCTGGCATATGGAGAGCACATTTCAAAATCTCTGAGAAAGCAGCAGAATGTGAAAGGTACAAGACACTGAAAACATCCGACTTCTGTTTTTTAGAAAGATAACATCTCAGAGGAAGGAATTGATGACCTCATCTGTTTGGAAAGAAAAGTAGAAACTTTTCTCTCTTCTGAAATTGACAAACGAACTGAATTGATCAGTTTATCATTTAGAGGAGAGGTCCCTGGCCATATGACCTTGGCTTAGTACTAGCATACATTGAAAACAAAAAGATATACATTTATAGAAATGTTATTGTTTTGGTTCAAAGAAATCCCCTTTTTTACTTCAATATAACATTCACCTGTATACATTTCTTGACATGGCCTACATAAGGTCAAAAGACCAGCATTGAGTTTTACCTTTACAATTCATTAGGGGACTTAGAAGGGGCATTTTTGAGCATTTTCTTTTTCTCACAATTTTACAATTTGCAGTAATAAATGACCTTTGTGGCAATGCTTGATATAATTTTTTACTCCAACCCCAGCTTCTATTTTTTTTAAATATGTTTTATTTACATTACACAATAAATCCTAAACACTGTTCCAAGCTATTTTTTTGTCATTGTGTTTTTTGTGTCAGATCTTGTCCTCTGATTTGAGGTCTGTAAAAGGTAACTGAAAAACAACAGGTGGGTCTGGTCATTTCTTAATTGAAAACACATTTTTTAAAGAAACAAAGCCGTTTTAAACTCTTTTAATTACTTTGGGTTATTATCAAAATGAAAGACCATGCAGATCATACTGATTTAGGGCATTGTTGTACGCACATTATTAATCTTCAATTGTATTTTTGAAAAGTGTGACTTCATCTGTGATCCCCTTTAAGTGAATGTTATCTCAGGGAGAAGCAGTGAGTGATAGCTAACTTGGTTCAAGAAATCACTGCTTGAGTGTCAAGCTGTTTACTGAAACCAGGGGAACATGACAGGTAAAGCACCTCTGGCTGTTTGGACTGATATACTCAGCTGAGAATTGTCCTTCAAAGAGAAACGGTGATATGAGGGAAAGTCAGGGGAATGGAGTCAGTGTTAAGGGCCCAACCCTGGTCTGGAATCAGCATATTTTTACGGAGAGCGGTGCTGGCATAATGCTGTAATGCATCCATATCAATGAACCAAGATCTGACAGAAAAGCCTAGCAAAGCATTACTGTAAATACATTAATAATGCTTCCCCACCCCCAAAGCCATAAGCAATGCTCATTTATCCTCTCAATAAACCTTGTCCATGAGTATGCTCCAGGTTATCTGTCACAGAACATCTTAACTAGGTCAAGAGCACAGAGAGTGGTTAGTGGCATTCTGCATCTTGCGAAAATGAAGTGCAGGTGGGAACCAGGCAATGCACTGGGCCTAACAGAATCATTTAGACTGAACGTGCTGAAACACATTACATCATTTCATTTTGGCAATAAGCTTATGCACAACAAATTTATGCCCAACAAAATCGCTGAAGTATTCATTTTGAATAATGTACCACATAATTTACTGTCAAATAAAAAGAACAATCAAATAAAGCAAATATTATCATAAATCACACAAACTATTTAGTTGAAATGGAAACAGTCTGTACAGAGTGCAACCTACCTTTCTCCACATGGGAGCTGGAGATCCTTTTGACTCCCTGAGACATTAGGAAACGAATGATCAAATCATCTTTATGGACAAGCAGTGAAACTGGACCCCTCAGAGCACAAAAGGACAAGGGGAGAAGACAGGCCATTGTTGAGAGGGAGCATTTGGAAAAAACTTCCCTCGTCCGCTCCATCTGCACACATCAAGCTATTTCAATCACCATCCACAAGCTTACCATTTAGTGTGTATTAGAATAAAACATCTCATGCCACAATTTTTTGGGTATCTACAAATGTCTTCAGGTCACTGATGTTTAAGCGCATTTGTGGTAGAAAAAAATCAATGTGAGGTCTAAACAAGGTTAGCTTTAGAGTTTTGCTGATACAGCTCAAACATTCAGCCTCTTTAAAAGTAAAAAAGTAACATTTTTAAAAGTGTACATATTGTCCTATTCTAACAACTCAAACTGAAGTCTTCCCAAAGCGCATTTTTAAAAAGACAGCAGCTTTTGGTTGTTACGTGGAAACTTGTAAATGTACAGGAATCTTAAATGTTGATGCTGATAGAGAAGGGTGTAATTGGTGTTTAGGTGATATTGATTTGAGTGTGGAGCGTCTTGCCTGCCACTCACAGACTTTAAAATGACTTGTTTTTGAATGGTTCCTGTAAGGGTGACATTTCCACAGCTGGCTCTCTGCTAGTCTTGCTGCCGGGGGGAAATGTCAGCATGCATCTGTGCGTCCATGATATCAGTCAGGGTGAGCTTAACAGATGCACTGGTCCGCACAGCCCCACGGCACAACCAAACACATGCACGTAGAGACAGTCTTGGCTAACAGTGAGGCGCCAAACGAGCCTGCCAATTAGAGTTCAGTCTGGTATTTACCAAACTCCAGAGAGAATGCATGCAATGATCCCTATTTGCACAGTACTGGAAGTTTGTGGATGGTAAATCGTTGGCAACATACCCTTGATACCAAAATGTCACCTTGCAGTAACAATGCGGAGGTAGTTCTCTGCATGACGTGAGTTTTTAACCTATGTAAAGGGGCTGAAATGTCTATTTGCTGAAATTGTATGAGCAAATAGCAACTAGATGGCTAAAATTTGAAAAAACTTTGATGTTGGCTTCAGAAGGTGCTGTTTAAAAGTAGGTTATAAGCAAATTTGAATGGTTTCCAAGACAGCATTGTTAGTTGCTATGGAAGAACCAGATACAAAGACCACCATACCAAAATACTTTATCTACATTAACCCATATGTCTCTATGATTTCCCTAAATGAGATGTAGAGCTCATAACCTGGATCCTGTGTCACTATGAGTGAAATAAACCAGAGATGAGATAGAGATAGGCCAACATGTTCCTAGGATAAACAGTCTGGTTACTTTATAGGGGTCAGTGACAATAGAATGTACAAGAAAGATATGATAAATTCGATAGAGGGTTGAAAGTTGTCGGTTTGAAGCTCATCGGTGACCTTCCTGGAAAGAGTTTGCATGCTCGCCCCGTGCTTGCGTGGTTTTTCTTCCGGGTACTCCAGTTTCTCCCACAATCCCAAAAACATGCGGTTAGGTGGATTGAATAATCTAAATTCCCCTTATTTGTGAATGTGTGAGTGAATTTTGCCCTGTGATGGACTGACAATCTGTCCAGGGTGTACCCCCTTCTTTCGCCCAATGTGCACTGGAGATAGACCCCTGTGACCCCAAAAAGGGAATAAGTGGGTTGGAAAATGGATGGATGGATGGATGGATGGTAAACAGCCTGGTTGCTACGGAGGGGTCAGTGACATAATATAATGTTGCCTTTGTCACTAGAGGTTATATAAACCAACCCCAAGGTCTCTATCATTTACCAAACCTGAGATATATTTCAGAGCTGATGTCTTAAAAATGCAAGTTATTACTATGATTGACATTTTCAAATCCCGTTCTGGAGACTAATTGCAGAGAATCCTGGGAAATTTTCCATTGACAGCATGGGAAATTTTGCAAATTTAGTAAAATTGTAACTCAAACTCAGAACCTTATAAAAACGTTACCACATTTGTGGATGTCATTAGTTTGTGCAAGAACATGACAAACACTGTGAAAAGTTATTTGAACCCTAGTCTCTAGAATGGGTTAAATATTTGCCATTGACTTATAACGGCCAATGAAAATAAAAGATAAAAGGCAACAAAAATACTTTCAAGATGAACCATCATCTAGGAATAGGGATTTGAAAATGTCAATCATAGTAATAACTTGCATTTTATGCGAAATGCACAAAGATAACCCACTACCTCCGGCATGAAAGATTAAAATAAAAGAAGCTTCTTTTATTTATGAAAACAGTCCCAGACGCCAAACAGAGTGTTTACATTTCACAGCGAGGATGATCATACCCATCCTATAGCATCCATTTATACAGAATGTCAATCACTACAGATTGTCAAAGCAAAAAACAATGTCAATTACACGAAGGTCACTGTAAAATCAACAATGTTTGATTTTACAAACGTTTTTTAGCCTTGGATCTTTCCTTGTCCTTCAGACAGAATTGCAACACTAAACACAACTGACCTTACATAGAGAACAGTGTGTACTGACCTAAAAACAACAGGACAGACAGACAGTTTGGAACAATTAAAGTGACACCCTCAAAGACCAGCCTTTTAAAAAGCACAATATTAAATAAACAAAAATTTAACCATACCGTAACAGACCCAGTTTCCAATACTCTGTGTATAATTAATCTCAATCTTATGGTCTTGTAACTACACTTTAGTACAGTGAAAGAGATCCCAAAAATTATCCTTTTTCACCTCATACTAACAATTTGATAAAGTTGATTAATCCTAAAAGCAATTACTTCAAACGACAGTATGTCTTAAAGAAATCAATAAGAAAATCAACAAATGTATTACTATCCTCGTTTTCACAGATTCCCCATTACTCACTGCTGCTGAACCCGATATCTGGCCATTAAGGTGCATTTATATCAATACTGGTTAAACGCTCACCCATTTTGTTACACTTACATAGAATTAAACATTTATTTATCATATAAAAAAATACATAGACTTGCCAGAAAGGAAAAGTCAACAAGACAAACTGTCCAGTGAAGGGCTCTTGGATGTAGTGAGTGAATGTAGCAGGCAAATTATTATTCTCAAGTGCAAATGACAAGCCATGATCCAAAAAGCAATAAACGTCATTTTAAGAATGTCCGAAGCAGATATCAAAGTCAGTGGTTCTTGTTCTGGGGAATCTAAAATACTGCTATTTCACACATTTTGTTTACTACATGCTGTCATATTTGTTTATTCATAGTTTTCATGCACTCATTTAAAACCTACAGTCGTGGAAAATTGTAACTATTAAAGAAAAATGTGTCCAAACGTAGTGAAAAAGCTTAAAACCAGAGTCTCCAAAAGAATATGCAAACATGGCCCAAATGGGAATGATCATAAATTGGATTGTAACACTGACTGTGGGAAATAAAGATGTCACCAAGATAAAAAAAGATATAAAATTATAGTCCTTACAAGGATAAGCTAATTGTGCTAAGCTAACAAGTTTATCTTGACCCCAAGGCATGGGTTGGAAAAATGAGAGATGAAGGGGTGAAAAAAATCAACTGGCAAATGATGGCAAATTGGAAACGCTTGTGTAAAAATGAAGACTGTAAAATTGGTAAAGGGTTTTAGATCAGTCATTAGCTCACAGTAGTGCTGCTGTGAATTTTAATTTGAATGCACGAGAGCATAAAAGGATAAGATGGGCATCTGGCCAGGGAACAAAGCGAACCTTTCACCAGAGCCTTGCCTAGAGACCTGAGAGTGGAGTTAACCACTGGAGCATGCAGGCACTCTGTTTTCAGATTAATGCAAGGCCCAACATGGCTGCTACATGCAAATTGCATTTTGCAGGTTTAGGGGGATTGTCCCAAAGCATATATTTAAAAATTCTTCAAAATCACCCTGATTTATAGATCTTGAAACCAATGAAAATTGTACATAGAGTGGTACCCCAAGATACGAAATTAATCCATTCCAGGGTGGCTTTCGTATCTTGAACATTTTGTATCTCGAAACAAGTTTTACATGTAAAATGCCTGTTATTTCTTTTATGACACCTTGACTCTAACTTTTGTTATAGCACATTATTGGTAATCTATAAATAATGTTTCGCTTGATTTAAAACGGATTAAAAAGTGTATCAGCGCTTTTTAGCAGTGTCTGAATGGAGCACCAGGACCCGGAAGCGCAGAGCAACGTCAGACTTAACAAGCGGATAATAGAGCAGAACTGTTGGTGCTTTTCGTTACTTGGAACTTTTTTCATATCTCGAGGCAAATTATTTCTCACGAGATCTTTCGTATCTCTAACATTTCGTAACTAGAAGCATTCGTGTCTCGAGGTACCACTTGTTTACAAACATGCTACATTTGTTTATTTTAAAGTGAAAATTTTGTAGATGTGTCTTGATGTTTGATTTAGCAAACAGTTGAATTCTATGAAGACCCATTATTTATCTGTTCATAACTACAATTTGCTAAGCCATCAGAACTCAACCAAACCAAAAATTGCGGTTAAAAACCACAGTATGCCCCAAACCATGAACCGTTGCATGCCTACTTCGCAAATCAATATATTTTGAGCCATTGCTTTACCATTCACAGAACAGTAAGAGCAGTTTCAAGAACATTGAACTCAGCAAACTTAGCTGTCATTCTGTTCAAACCAAACAAATTTGACTTCACTTTCTTGTAAGAAACAAATACTTCTAAAAAGATCTGATCTCAATAGGTTACATTTACATTTTATTAGTGTGCAGCAACAACAGTGTCAGCTACCAGCGCGCACACATTTCCTTTGTGTAGTTTTTCTACATTCAACTTTTAATGAACATTGTTCATTGTTTTGTGGAAAAGAACAAAAAATACAACTACAATTTTCTGGAACTACAATTCCAGAAAATCTTCCTAAAAAAGGGGGAAGGAGACACTGTAGTTTGTTACCTTGGACTATTCTTTAACCATTCCATGAATCAAGTAGATCCTCGACTGATTACCAAGTAATCATCCTTATTATTCATATTTCAGTTGAATATACCTAGTTTGCATGCATTATAAACTATTTTCATATTTGGGTAGGCTGTGGGTGAGCATTTGTATATATGCTTTCTCCTGCCAGACCTTGGATCTCTGTAGTGTTAGATTTATTATCCTGGGTTCCTGGCTGTTGACGTGAGTGTGATAAAGCATTTCAACAAGATGAGTGTCCCGGTGTGGGTGTAATGATGTTATACCTTCTCTTATCGCTGCCAGATGAACTGTGCGTCTAGCCCCATCCCAGAGGTAGATTACTTCCAGGTTGTTTTTATTTTATAACATCGAGTTGTCCTTGAAATGCTTTCCCTTACACATGAGAGTAGACACAGATATTGATGGCCAGATTGTAGGAGTTTGAATAAGAATCCCTATTGTTGTTGTAACCCTTGATGAAGTTGATTAGATGTTATACCAGCACAAATTATCTTGGACGACTTGTGTAATTGTTGCCTGGTATACGACCAACTGTGGTGCACCATATGAATTGGTTTTAAATGTAGCTTTCTATAATTAGATTGTAGCATCTAATCATTTCCCACATAGGAATCTGAATCTTGTCAAACTGGCTATAGACAACCAGCTTTTGAACTGAACAAAGATTTACAGTACATGTCTGGGCCAAATCTGTATTACAAACAAGTACCACTACTGTCCAAATTGCACCACAATTAAATAACCTTTGCCACACTGTATATCATGTCCTGCTGGTGCTTTGTGTGCCGCATTTAAACCCATACCATTCCTTCCAGACATGGGCCATCTATGGTCCATGTAGCATATGCCAGAATAAGGCCAAACTTTTCCTAACGAAACAAGTAGCCAGCAATTTGATTATAATTTATTTGATTAATAATTTTCACTGAAAAGATATTTTAAATCAATTTGGCTATAAAATGTACTAATTGCCCGTTAGCATTTTTATTGGTAGGGTTAGATCTGGTGGGGAAAAATTTAATTAATTTTCAATTTTACAACAATGAAATTGTTGAAAAATAAAATAGAAAACTCTTGTGTCACGTTAAAATACTTTTAAACACAAAACATGCTAATAGTTTAAAAGTACTCAATAATAAACAAAAAATATGGTTAATAAACACCATTAATGAATGCCAGATTGTCAGTGAATTTATACATCACCAAATCAAACCCTTTTCTATTCCTTTTGTTATTAAGTTAATATATATGTTGAACAATTCACTCAAACCAAATTAGTGATATCTGGGGAGTAAATTTCTGGCAACCATACATTCACTAGGTTTCACTGTATCTGGAAACCTTGTTTGGTAAAAGAATTATTTGCAAGGAAAATTAGATCACAAGTTAAGCTTCAATGTAATTTCTTAATATTCAAGACCTGTCCATCTTTTTTCAACAACTATGAGAGGAGCATTTTTAGCATGGAACCTTCTTCCAGTAATAGCATTTGAGGTCCGAGGTGTTCACAGCCCCAGTTTCCCTGGGTTTTCTGCATGGTCTCGTGCGAGCTGGAAATTCCTGAAACAAATATCCATTCTCAATGCGTGGAGGAAAAAGAGCTTTTCTTTAAGGGACCACACTACCACTCTGCATTCAACTTGTTTTAGTTGATTGCATGATGTCTAGCCTATGGCCAGCTTTGCTAAAAAAATTATTTTGGACTGAGATCTTCCTTAAAGACTTTTTTCTCCACTTTACACACTACTGGTAAATGGACAAATTGCTGCAGTCAATGCACAGATCCATGTGTCAATATTACGCTTAATACCATCCTTACTTTAAACAAAGCCCTAAGATTCCTGAACCCCTCAACATGAGACTGCATCTCAGGATTTACAGCATGTGTGTTGTCAAAACTATGAAAGTCTATTGTTTATTTTTTTCCCATTTTTATGTATCCCAGCATGCTGGCTTCTCTCAGCCACTGTAGAACAGAGGACCAAGAAATAGCTTTATATGTTTGCTCTACTCCTATTTTAAATAAAGTAGCAGAAACAATCTATATACCACCTCATAATCATTTGACAACCAATCATAAACATGATACTGCTTTTGCAAGTTTGTACTGGTTTTTACTATAGATTAGCAGAAACACAAAGACATTTGGAACATGTACAGAAATATGACATTTTCCTGTGTGTATTTCCATGAAATATCACGAATGAAGGCTTGAAATCAAAGAATGGAGGTAATGAATACATGTAATTGTTACAAAATCATGTTTGACCTTATTGTAATAAATATGCATTGATCCATTTTCTTCAACTTAAATCCTCAAATAATCTGCAGCTCAAAGTGGGCAAATGGCCACATTTAGTTTTCAAGGGGAAATTTTAGATAAACCAATTCACTTAAAGTATATTGTATTTTGGACTGTGGGGACAGGGAGGAAACTCACAAGCACAGGGACATTATGAAAAAGTTTTTGTCAGAACAGAAATCAAGATCTTTGAATCTGACTGGTTTGTTCATATTCCTCCATATCTGTTTTTCTACCAGATGTTTTGCTGAATAATCCATTACAATTCTGAAACCAGAGCATGCTGCTCTCTTTGGTTTTGGTTTTCTTTTCCGATTCTAAAGTTACTGCTAAACAAAACAGCAGAAACAGCTGCAGCGGTTTTAAATCTACCTTTTCAAACATAGTAGCCTCTTCACTGTATATGATCATGGGGGAGGTGGCACAAAAATAATAAAGCACTCACTCTAAAGTAACACTAAATTCCAATGGAAAAGCAAGTAAATCATTCTGAACTAAACCATGATATACTCTGTACAATGCCGCAGGAATTAAGGAAGAAGACAAAACAAACTATTGCTATAAGAACATAACACAGACCAAAATATATCTAATCTGACTGAAAACGGTTTGAGATGACACAAAATACAAGACTAATGCAAGACCACAAGTTACATGGTGAAAAGAAAACTTCTGGTCTTCTGTTTGTTGTATTATGTCGTATAGTAAGTTCCATTCGGAAATACTAATGTCACAATGACCGTTTGTGGAAAAAACGTTCCGGACCTGAACAATTGAACCTAACTGTAAGTATAAACCACCCTAAAATGTGTTTTCTGCTATTGATCCACAGCTCGTATTGTGAAGACCAGGCAGTGGTGTGATATGGTGCCCTGTTTGGAGGATGAAGGATGTGATTTGTTGGTGAACAAATCTGGCTGGACTTGCACACAACCAAGCGGCAGAGTCAAAACAACAACGGTGAAGATTATGGTCTTTATTTTCTTTGTGTACTAGTGTGTATTAAGGAGTAAGTGAGGGAAACATGATGTACTGAACATATGATAGTATTAAGACTGGTGATAGATTTTCTTGAATCACTTATGCCCAGGCTCTTTGGGGTGTCTTTGAGAAAAGTGAATGGAACATATGTTCAACTCACCTTGTGGAAAATCCAGCAAGACCAACTCAAGCTGTGTTTTAGAACAAAGTGGTTTTTAGCTAATTTTAACAACTTAAAGCAGCTACAATGTTCCATAGCTCAATATATACTGGGTTTCCACTAATGTAGCAGAATGGAACAGGTCTAATGTTCTGAATGGAAACAACTTTATAAGTCTTCCTAAAGTAGCAAGTTTTCAAATGGTATAAGGGCAAGGGCAGTCACTATTGGCTGCAAAAAAAGTCAATAGTTTGATGTAATCACTTATTTTTAGGTTTCATGATGTGACGTATATGAATTGTGTCCTGAGCTTTATTGAATGAAATAAAACACATTACTTTTATATACACATCAGTTGCATGATGAAAATGAAAATTTCAATTGTATTCACATTTGAAGTTGTTTTTTAAATTTTGGTTTACACAAGCTCTGTGCTTTGGATGACCTCTGTGACCTTTGATAGAGCCTCAAGTGCACAATTGGAATGAGGTCTTCTTATTTCCTTTGAATGAATATATGTGTGTATATATATATATATATTCATTCACAGGAAATAAGAAGACTACATTCCAGCTGTGCACTTGAGGCTCTATCAAAGGTCACAGAGAGCAGTTCTAAACTTAAACTGAGTGTTTTCCATGAGAGCAACACTGGGATGTATTTATCAATGGTAATTAGATCATGCTTAAGGCTGATTATGTGAACAGATGGTTGATTATGGTTCTGTGTGTAAACAAGATGTAGAGGAATTGGGAGAAAATAAAGAGGTGGGCCCACAACACTTAAGTTATCTGCATAGTGGTGTTCCCTAGCAATTATACATATGCAAGTAATATATTATTTCTGAATGGTCTATGAAGGTAACATTTCTTTTGCATCATAAAATACACATCAATTACTGGTGAAACCATAGCAGACGCCTAATAGATCTTTTAGACCGAGGTGATATTTTGTCAGGAGCAATATACCTGTAAAAATTACCTAGCAATAAAAGTGTGAATGGTGATAACGTTGGGATCAGATTGCATTTGAAGGATAGAGAATCTTGAAGCAGGTAAAATATTTTATGAGACGGCTTACAATGCAGCATTGTTAAAAATAAAAACAGATAAAGCATTTAGTGAGTTATGAATGATCTCTTGCCATGATCCAAACTGGTTGCTTGAGATACATCATAAGATGTGTCAACCTACCGCTGGAATGTGATCAATCAATGGATTGCCGCTTGGGTAATTGTAATTGGCAAAAGGTGCACAGAAGCTGGATGTGGGGAATGTTTAATCTTATGAAAACTTGTCATTTATAGTCCTCATAAAAATTGAGTAATAAAAAAAATCTGCTTCCTCTGTCGTTATGAAGGTCAGAATAGGTGAAATTGGCTCCCAGATTTCAGTGTATTTTTCTGTATTCCAAAAGCACTACCACGTGTCAAAAGGAATCAGCTTACTGCAGCCTCAAGTGGCCAATTGATGAATAACTGATGGGAAAGTAATAGGTTGCTTCTTGGTTTGAGAAGAACAGTACTGGTGTCTCATACACCTGGACCAGCAACAAGTGGTGCCAACAAAGAAGTTTTGGATCGCCTTATTGGATTGCTTTTCACACGTAGATCGGCCAATGAAAGTTGGCTCTTTTGATGACTTGAGTAGGATGTAAAGGAAGTGCTTGGAGGTGCTCAACCCACCTTTTCATAGCGACTTTGCACAGAGAAGAAATTCCATTGCACAAATCTTCATGTCTTCACGTTTTTGTTAAACAGCCATTATTTTTTTCTTTTTTCTTTGATTTCTTCTTTGTCATCATCTCCTTTCCTGTTTCCCCGTCTGGCATGGAGTGCATCTATTGTATCACAAACACCATCTTCAGGGAGGGAGCGTCATTGCATCACTATTTCTTCAACCCAGATGAAGAAAACCCTGATGAAAATCCATCCAAGGATTGTATGTAGAGGTCTTAGTGTGAGCTGCTCAGTGAGGAATTTGGAACAGGTTTTGTCAAAGAATATTAAATACAGTTAAATGCAGAGCAGTGAACTGTAATGCTAGTCACAAATCATTTTAAATTGTATATACCTTGTAACAATGCAGTGCATGCTCTCATGAACAAATAATTGTGATTCGTTATTAGGATTAGAGATTTAAACAGGTAGAATGAATACTATAATTTTTGCAGCAAATGTAGTCTCATTGTAGTTCAAGATTGAACTCTGTGTCCAGTGTTTGGATGATGGAACAGTAGGAGGTTGTAGCCAAGGCAGCAGAAGCATGTAGGATGCTGCTGTCGAGGGTCGTCTTATGTCTCAGAATCCACTTAAGCAGATCATTAGACATTTCTGGAGCGTTTGTAATTAGATGCAAACTCCATTTCTACCATAACATTATGTTTGATTAAAAAGAATATCTTCAAACATTTCTACACTATTTTGGATAAGTAATCACATTAGCAAACAAAATTCAACAGTCAATTTTAAGACAACCTTGGAACACCAGTGTATCTTATTAAGTTTAACATGTTTAACACCAGGTAACAATATTGACATAAACTAATAATAAATTATATGTTATGCGCATATGTATAGTAATAATATAATGTTATAAAATTGCCAGAAATATCTCATGTTCTAAGTGCTGTATTGCATCTTTGGCGGAGCGCCCTCTTCAGTTCGGGAAGTTAATTAAATTGTCTTTGAATGACAAGAGCCACAGCTCCTGCAGACAAGAGGTTTCCCCATTTTTGATTGCAGGTCATTATTTCTAAATACTTCAGAAAACATATCCAAGTCCCCAAATACTGCTGTGAAGTCAATCACCAGTGAGGGGCATGTTTTATGATGTGGGGAATGGAGCAGTTACAGAATGTAACATAACCAACTCCAGCTTACATAAAGCAATGATGCTAACTTGTAATAACATAAGTCCCTGAGCCTGCATCATGTGCACATGCTCCAAGTCTTCCATTACATTATCTGCTTGAAATTGAAAACGGCTCACTGTCCAAAACACAGAACCAAAAAAATGTTAACACATTGCTAATTTATGGAAGATGATGCAGCAAATACCACATATGGACGATCATTGTCTTTTTTTAATGCTATGTGCGAGCTTTTAGCTGAGCTATCCACACTTTTTTGGTGTAGAAGCACGATTTTTATGGTCAATTCAAATGTAAACACATGCTCCCAGAAATGCTACCCTGCTTTAATGCTGCCTCTTCTGCACAATGCAGCTTAGAAAGGTGCACTTGCTACAACAATCAGATGCAGGAGTATTCCAAAGCATGTCATCCCATCAGAGAATCTGTGTTGGAGATCCAGTCAAGCTTATAATCCAGATTCACCCACAGATTTTTGTAGGTCCTTTGTTAACTTCACACATGTAACATTGATGGTCATTGTCTCGTGACATCAACCATACTTTTCCCTGGTCTTTTTGGCATTGATGTAGATAAGCCCATACCCTTTGAGACATGTCAGCTTTGGCCATGTACCAATTACAGACTAAAATAAATGACTTTATTGTATATAAATTATGGTATAGAAAGGCAAAAAAAAATTGAGTATTTTTCACCAACAACATTTTTATTAGCAATACTAATCTGCTGATGTGGTTATCCTTATCCTTAACAAACCCGGTTTATGTTCCATCAGATCCATGATCCAGCTCGATGAGTTGCTGCTTTAAAACTGCATTCATGTACAATTGCTACATACTGTGATGGTTTTGTTCTTTCCCATTGTTCCATCATTACAATGTACATGAAAGTTGAATACCCCATTCAGAATCTTCCTTTGAAATATGAACAGCTATGCTATGGTTTTGGTGTGGGGTTGTATGTTTATAATAGATTGTCATTAAAGGGCCAACAATTGGATATAGAACATTCTAGATGTGTCATTCAGAGACAGTTTATTTACATGCTGAAGTTTTTGAATAGTCTTTTTTACCTGACCAACAATTGCCAACAGGGAAAAGAAATCCCATTAAATTGTTTCTAGGAGGCTAGACTGAATGGGTTTCATCTATTCTGCAAGAAAATTATCTCTAATAAAGGGGAGTCCCTGTGGGCCCATCCTGTTTGAATAAACACTCATTATCCTTTTGAGTAACTCATTCTTTTCATTCCCTCCTGGGTGATTCTTATGACTGTGAACACCTTGCTTTCAACCGCAGATTAAACAAGCAGCGTCTTAAACTCTCTGTTTGAAGTTCTGGTCATGACATGTAAGTAACATGACATGGGTGCTATTATTATTGGTGGCTCAGGAGTGGCTCAGCATAGAGTAGATAGAGTTGAAAACTAAATTGAAGGTGTCCAAAAGGAGGTAGATTCAGAAAGTATTATTTTAAAAAAGCATATCAAATTAGAAGGAAATAGCCTTACCACTGTTTTATTTCTGTTGTCAGTTACAAAAGCTTAGCAATAGTTAATATTCCATTTGCTTGCTGGCTTTGATGATAACTAGTGAGCTGTAGTCACTCATATCTTCAGGAAGGGAGAGTCATTGCATCCAGAGGAATAGTACCCTGCTGAGATTTGTACAATTCTCAATTCGGATCGGTGTGCAGAGTCTTCCGCCAAAATGCCACTTTTAACATTGCTAACCTTGTCACTTTATCTTCATTTAAACTCATACACAAAAACTCATGCAACCTAAGTCTGGTTCTTGAAGTGCTTTCTGTTGAGATGCTATTGTTAGCTCAGTGCTGTTCATTCTTTGATATGAAGTTATTCCAAACAACAAGCAATCTGTCCAGGGTGTAACCTGCATTTCACCTACGGCCTACTGGAGACCCTGACAGAATAAGCAGGTAAACAGACCAAGGGGAACAGTGACAAAGCCAATGAAAAAGCAAGACAGCTATAGAAACTGTCTGGGATCAACTACCCAACCATCCATTTTCAATAGCTGTCTTCTGGTTTCCTTCGCTTGTCACTTTTCCCCTTGGTCTGTTGTTTGCATGACTTTTACTGCCTTAAAACAGCTTCTTCTGGTTTACAACCTGGAAGTTGTTTAAACAGACAGGAAGTGATGCATCAGTGTGTTTTATTTGAATTATCAGTCATTGCAATTTTAATCTATATATTTTTGTAATCGTCTAAATCTAATCATTTTATGATAAAGCCCTACATGGATCAAAATTGCTAGTTAACATGTTTAATAGACAAGGCTTAAAGTTTGTTCAACCAATACAAACAAATGAATGTTTGTCCAGATGAATACAAGATTCTGCTGGATTGATGTGGTGCATAAAATATAAGAAATCGAACACAATCTGGAAAGAACATATTTAAGATACATTTAAAAAGGTACCAAATTATTTCTTAAAGGACATTTAAAATGATTGGAATTCTATTCTGATCATTCCAGATTCTTTTATCTCTTACGCAGATTAGTATGTAAAGTGTTTGCTTTAAAATAGTACTATTTAACTCTTTGATTACGCCATCAGCTATTCAACTATTAATCAACTATTCTATATTATATAACTGTTTTGGCAATTAGGTTGGTTAACCACAGAAAAAGAGTACTTGAGCCTGAAGTGTTAGTTTAGTTTGAGATGAAAGAACTATTGATTGCAGTAATCAGCAATCTTGCAGAGAAAGTGTTTGCTCATCAGGGGCACCTCCAAAAGGCTTAGTGTATGGGTTTCCCATGGTTTTAAGTGCAGCAAACAGAGAAATGCTTAATAACAAATACACAGAATGATTTCATGACTTCAGTTGATCGTAATTTCTTAAATAATTTAGTGCTGACACTAAAGGTACGAACAGGTTTTTTGTTTTGTTTTTTGTGACAAATCTCTGCTCCAGTAGATTTATTTAAGTAGAACATTTTGGCAACAGTAATGACATTTTTAAATGAAAGACATTCTTTTGTATAGAAGAATGTATAAACAATTAGTTATATACAAGTGAAATGAGTATTCGAATAATTCTCAAAGGTTTTTTTTGTGTGTCTGGTGATATATTGTGCTCAATGAAACCTGTATAAGAAACACCTGTCCTAAGAAGTTACCAATCAGTGATTCATGTTCTAAATGCAACTAGGACCAGTCACCAAGAAAACAATTGGCAAAACACCAAGCCATTTTAAGTTTGCCAATCAACATCTAGATCATTCCAGCTCAACTCATTGCATTTGGAGAAGACAGAATACTGGCTTCAAACTTTAAAAAAAAGAGTACATTAAAGTCAAACATGGAGATAGAATTACTGTACTTTGAGGATGTTTATCTTCAAATTCAGCTTGATGTCTCATAACTATTTCATTATTGTGTCTCTGCCTTTATTACCATGCTTTATTGCTTATCTGATTGTTTGTAAAAGTTAAAGAAAGCAGAGATATAAGTAGGCAGGCAAAATGCTATGCCTGGGCACATTTAGCATTCATTAGCAACTCCTTTCTTACAGGATATTTTGAGGAAAGTGCTTAGGATAGCATTCCCCTTAGTACAAATGAGTGCTACAGTCATGGGACTCACAGATTGATCTTGATGAGGGCATAGAGTCAGCATCAGGCTTCTGTCTTTCTCACCAATGAGATCTAGTGCTTTGTCCCAAGCATTTGAAGGACCATTCAAGTTTCTCCATGTCAGAGTGGTCCCTATACTCCATCTATTGGGACCATACAGCTGCAGCCATACAGGTTTTCTTTCCAGCTTTATTCATTCAAGAGGAGCTTAATTTCATGAGATTGATACAATAGATATCTGAGTGCATCAGTACGCAAACGAATTTGGCGAGCATAGGAATCAAGCAAGCTGTCCAAGAGGAAGCGGGGCCATACTAGGTGCCTGGGCACACTAAAACTTCACATCACAATGTTGGTAATTTGAACTCGTTTAGTAGGCAAGCAGATTTTTTCAGAGCATAGTAAGTGCATGGAAGGATGCTGTTCGAGAAGATTTTGGATCATACTAAAGTCCCGGGTATATAGTCCCTAAAGCAGAGTTAAAAGATATCTACCACATTGACTCAACAATTAAAAGAAACCTCATACATTGATGCATATAACTTCTTGACTATGACTTGCACAGAACCGTGAGAGACCTCTAGCCATGGAGAAGTGTTCTCAAGCTTGGGCTCACACCAAACTTCAGAGGCCAACTGGATGAAGGAGAGTAAGCTGTTCTAAAGACATATGAGGGAAGCATTGAATAAGTTATATTATAGTGGAGACAAGACGTAAAGGAATAAATGTTAGGAGTCTTTACTTTGGGATGTACAATTGCACTCCACATCATAGGGGTAATGTACCATCTAATCTTTGGTCAGTACAAATCTTGGCATTAAAAAGAGGTTGTGATTGAGTTTTCTAAAAATATAGCAAAAAAGAAGTGCCTCAAGAAGAAACAAATAAAGGTTCTGGAGAGGCCTGGGAGCTTAAACCCAAGGGAAATCTGTTGTGGGAGTTGAATATTAAGTTGGCCAATATTCTGCCTCCAAAACTTCATGACCAGAAGATGATCTAGAGAATCAGGACAAAAATCATCAATCGAAATGTGTAAACCTGATGGCAACTACAATAATTGCCTCCATGTCATGCAATCCATGAATAACCTTTTTGAAATGCATTATATCTGGAAAGTATTTGTTGTAATTCAATCTTTCACTGCTGAACTAAACTAAATGTATGGACCAATCATTTATTTGTATGTGGGAAAAAATTCACAATCAGCAGTGGGTCTGAAAATTATTTCCTTGACTATATCTCTATTTTACACAAGCTCAAGAGTCCCTGAGTCAGACTAGCTGGGTGAGTTTCTGCTTGTAATTGTGTTATGTTCAAGAGAAACAAAAATGTTATAATTTAAAGTGTTCGGAGGGAAACTATGTTAATCACAGGATGATGAAATTATCTCTCAAACAGGGAGTCAAAAAAATATCTATATTTTGCTTATTTAAATATGACACAAATGTTAAGTTAAATATTTCATATTTAAATACTTTGGTTTACAGTATTTTTTCTAGTTGTGTGCACGTGAATATTATTCATTGATCTGAAATGACATATGTGCTTCTCTTACATTTTCTACACATTCTATACACACTCTTTATTGTTTAGGTGAAACCGTCCATCTCATTCAGCAGTATGAAATGGTGGTGAAAGTTTATCTTGTAAGTTTACATTATATAATGAAACTGAATGCAGTTAATATGGCAACTATAAAAGTAGCTGTTAAATGACTACAAAATACAACCTGAACTGTGAAGTGTTGTTGTTTTTCTGCTGAAATTGATAGTTCTTCTGAATTGCATCTTGTGTTTCTGATTGTTTTAGGTGTCCTAACAGTGGGAAAGGTTCCTGCGGTGCTAGAGGATGAGGCCTTTGCTGCTGTAGATACTTGCTCTGTCTCATTAGCTTCACGCCTGCTGCTGCCTTCTTGTCAGTGTCACAGCTTTGTAAATGGGCAGATCCCTCTTGTGCCACGAAGAACACTGACGCTCGTTCACAAAGCCTTTCATGGACCGCAGCCTTGAGGATTTAAAGACAATATCATTATGAAGACTGTGAGGAATCTATCCCATCTGACACTTAACCAGACACTGGCTTTTATTGGTCTTCGCTGGAGGTTCTGACCAAGACTGTGAACCAACTTGCTATTTCAACAGCTTTCCATTGGAGTACACTTTAGGCACTCATTTTTTTACAGACCAAAGAGGAATAATAAAATGATACTAAAATTTAAATAGCATTGTCTATATCAGTGCACACTGAGGAACAGTGTGGCAAAACCGTGCGGGAAAAGGTCAATGGAATACATACATTTAAATGTAGAGGTAGATATAGTTAAGAAAGCTATTATTCAGTGGTCTACCAACAGAATGAAACCATTGCCATTTATCACAATCTGACAATTTACAAATTCCCCTGAACTGAGGCATCCATAGTGTGTCATTGACAGAAGGAATGTGTGTACTGGACATTACATTTATAAAGCAAAATATTTCAGCAGCAAATTTTGGGGCGTTTTAAGCATGGAAGATGAAAGGGACATTTCTCATTGCTTATTGTCAAAAGGTGTTTAAACAGAACACAAATGTTATAGTTTCTGGTAACCATGAGACACTGTAACTCATGATATGTATTTTGACAGACCCACGAGTTATATATATTTAACAGTTTTATATATTGTATCTTTGTAGAGAATCTTATTTAACATGAATAACTTGTGAAACTGAAAGATATAGGATGTGGGTGATGCTTTGAGGGCCTGTCTTATTTTTTTATGTTTGAGCCAAGTAGCAATTTTGAACACAAAATAACAGAGAAACAACAAGGTACAAAATGATTATTTGTAAAAAAAAAAAAAAAAAAAAGACATCAGTTTCACCCATCACTCATGGAATCACGGCAATTGCTTTGAGCTTTTGTATTGTCTGGGTTCAGAGAAAAGCCCTTGTTTTGGACTTTCTGGAATAGATTTTTGTGCTTGTGTTTGTTTGCACAGTGCTCACCACCACATCTTCATTTGCAGTACATGAGATACTTTTTATAACAAGATATTTTAAGAATAAATTAAAATGAAAACACCATGTTGTGCTGACATTCAAGTGAAGGTATTTAGTTTTTTTCATGTCTTTTTACAGGAATTTTTGTGTTCAATATTAGCAATCTGTGAGAGGAAATGAGAATTAATTCACAAAAAAATTTGTTGTATTCTACAATTAATTAATTCATTAATTTTCCTGCCCGCTAATTCTCTTTCGGGGTCACGGGGGTCTACTGGTGCCTATCTTCAGCTTGCATACAAGAGGCAGGAGGACACCATGGACAGGTAACCAGTCCATTCACATTCACTCACACATTAACACCGAAGGGGAATTTATATTATTCAATTAACCTAACAGTATGTTTTTGGGATTGTAAGGGGAAACCGGAGTCCCCGGAGGAAACCTACATAAACACAGGGAGAACATGCAAACTCCATCCAGGAAGTTATTCTATAATTCTTACAAATCATTATGCTAAATACAAAATATTTTTTAATGGATTATTATACACTATTATGGAGTCAAGCAGTTATGAGTGATAATAAAATTAGACCATTACACTGTTGGGATTAAGGCTGTGCAATTTTTAAAAAAAAATTGTGATTTAAACGCATGCAATATCTAAAGCGCATAAGGCTACAAATTTATCTGTGCAGGAGCAGGAGATTTGATTTATGTTACGTTGTGTGTCTGTGTATATATATATATACAGCCCTAATCCCAACAGTGTATTTAGTCCATATTGCACAGCCCTAGTTGGGATTGTCAGACTAATTTGAACAGAATGAAGAGATAATCACATGATTATTGTCAGTTTATAATGCACAGCAGATTCTGACCAAAGTGTTGTACAAAAGTGAGCTACAAAAAAAACAGATTCAGACCATTTATTGAAGGAGCTACAGAAATCTAATTTCACAAAAAAGTGATAATTTTATGCCACCATGTTCGTTGTTAAAATTGGTGAAATAAGACTCTCTTAGAGTAATATTTTTTTTAAATGTAAACGGAAATGCAACAACATTAGTACACAGAACGTTTAGTCATAGTTGAAGTAAAATTGTTATTGTTGTTTTAACAATGATCCAAGCAAACAGTAAATACAACAGATTAAAACTAATGTCTTGATAAAAAATGGAACATATTGCTCCCCAAAGGAGGAAACTGAAGACGTTAAAAGGCGAGGAAGACTGGAAAGTTCTTTGAGCGAACACATCATACTACAACTATCTTCAAAGGGCCAATGACAGCTCTTTCATTGTGCAGTTTGTAATAAATGCATACATCACCCTAACTAAGGGTAAAAATACTAGTGCTTGGTCTGAGGCCCTGCCTCAATATCGAACATCTCAGGTATTTCTTTTTTTTTGTTTTTTGCTATAAGCTGTTGTCTCATCTCCTGCTTTTTCATATTTCCCCATTGAACAGTTACGCAGTCTGGCCTAGTGGATCAGGATCAGAAGTTAAGATCACTGAATCTGTCCCCTTCCAGAAATTACCCATCATCAGTAATCTACCCACACTCCATCAACATGGATTATCTACATTAGTTTCCTAATGGTGATATCTTAGACAAGAGAACACAGAGATATTATAAACATTGATGTAAAAAGATAAAATCAGATGATTGCCACTGTAGCCCAACTTTATTGATTTACCAAAATTCATGCACATTCAGTAGCTTTTGAATTTGTAAACGCTCACTTGTTATCAATTCTGCAATCAGCAGAAAGTGCATGGTTTTGGACTGTTGAAAGAAGCTGGAGTAACACAAGAGTATAGACACAAGGAAAAGCAAGGGCATTCTACTCAGTGACGCTCTCAGACTATGAATTGAAAATTCTACCTTCTAAATGACAAACATCCTTAACCACATCCTCTTCTACAACCTAGTTTAAACATGTCTAGATGGTAATAAAGCACAGGAGTCACTTGAACTCAACAGGGGGTGCATCTTTGTCTCACACTGAGGTTCAGAAGAAGTCAAAAGATAATAATCATGATGCTATCTTTTCATTAGTCTAACAACATGTGCCTCACAATGTGTTTGAACATTTTAGAGGACCAAAGAGACACAAGAATTGTTATGAAAATGTGGTCATTTCTTTGCCCCATGAGGTGCTGGGGATGTTCTGTCCATTTAAATTATCTTATAAAAGCCAAGGTGCTGATTAAGCTCAAAGACTTGTTATGTCACATTGGTTAATATGGACACTTTTGGCAATGTCAAACTTTATAAACAATGGTATTAAATTTACACATCTGACAAAACTCCTATTCAAAGTCATTAACTACTGCATGGCCCAAAAAACTAAGAAATTACTTTGTATGTTGCCAGTTAATAATATCTGTTGGATTAATCATGTACACTTTGAATCATTTCTCATTAGCAACTGCTATCAATTAAACTTTAGATTTGTGTTTAAATTACAACAATGTACTGTTACTTAATATCACCCCACTTTGCCAAGACATTTCAGCCAAGCTATCCTTACACTTCTGAAACTAAGCAGTCTCCCTCAAAAAGAGTCAAATTAATATATCCCAAGCTTAAGTCGCTTGGGAGTCCTGATCACACCATGGCAATCGAAATCCTCTGTTATTCAGAATAGTGGGTTCTCTGGCTGGAAAGGGTTTGAGTAGCCTGCCCTTTAGATAGAGCTCCTACTTCATTAATCATATACCAGTGATAGTACTGGTTCTCAAATGACAAACGGGCCAGGGCCCTTTGAATCTCATGAGTGCCCGAACGACCCAGAGCTCCTACCTTGAATCTCTCAACCTCGAGGGGTTCTATTTCTGAGAATCCACAGAGAGGTTGAATACAAAGCTGGAAACTCAATCTTGAAAGCAGTCTGACCTCCTTAAATAATATTTTAGGATGTGAAAATTCAGCTTACATTTCTTCCCGAACAAACATTGCTTTTCCTATTGAGCATATCCTAAAAATCGGAAAAATTAATGGAGATAATTTAAGAAGTGGCTAAATTATCCCCATTAATTGTTCCCATTAAGTCCAGACATAATTGACTGAATAATATGAAATACTAATAACAATTCTTCAAATAAACTATTGTCAAGAAGGAGTCATATGAGAGGCAAAATGCCAAATGGCAGGATCTTCACTCTAATTCTCCAGACATTTGCATGTTCAAGGTCACCATATTTAAACACCAATAGACAAAGCAAATAGAAAGGTGTGCCTGAGTGAAAAAGTCTTTTGATCCACTTTAAAGATGGAAGCAATGTGCTGTCAGGTATTCCATTATTGGTGGGCTTTGTGTGGCTTCAGAAAAGAAAAACAGAAAAAAAGCAACAATGGTAATCAGTGCCATCCAATGAGGACTGGGTTGGCTCAGTCTTGCCATATTGATACTGACCCTGGCCAAAGCATTTTAGTTTATGAACAGTTTTATCATAGAGTTCTGAGTACAGTGGTTTGCAATAGTCAGTTTGTAAATAGTACTTGAGTAGAGTCTGTCACAAAAGTGAGAGATAATCTTAAACTATAAATGGAACGTATGTGAAAGTAGAAAGACTTGAACACAGAAGTTGATGTAGGACTTAAAGGATATAATCTGATTAAACATGTTTTACCTGTTTAAGATCAGAAAATGCAGTCCAGTCTAACAATATTGAAAAGAATGGAATTGATGATAAAATGTTTGGGCCTGATAAATGTTGTTTCAATCATATTACTGTTGAGCTAAAGGACATTTGATTCAAAATTATTTTAAATCAACAAGACATGATGATAGAGTTGGCGGAGACCGGAACTGACTGAGTATTGTCCAATCCAATATGAGTTGTTAGAAGATGAATGTTCCTGAATTGCTTGGCAACAGCTCTCTCTCAAATGTTTTGGCTACAACAAAAAAAAAAAAACACAAGTTGGAATGGTTGTTAAAATCGATACATTCACTGGGGGATTTCTTCAAAATTGGAGTGATTATAGCCTTTTTCAAGGTGACTTGGACAGAACCAGGCTGTAGAGATGCACAAATATGCCACCAGCAAGTTTTATAAGATTATCATGTTATGATTTGGAGAAAAAATCTAATAATTTTGTATTATTGTAACATCTGATCATGCAATTACATACAGTATGATTCTTCAAAAATACATGTACAATACCTTAAACAAAACTGTGTCCTTTTATATAGCTGTATTTCTGAACCTAAAGTACCGATAATGTGTTCTGTTTCTAGCCCTTCATTATTCCAGCCTTGTTTTTGTACCCCGTGTCCCTGTAACAAGTTGTCTTCTTTATAAACAGAGGAAAACTATTCACTATACAACACACAGTACTACCAAAAAAACAATTGAACTGTTTCACCATAGTAGCACGCATTGTTTTCACTTATTGATGACAGCATAGTACAATGTCATGCCTGAGGATTATAGTTTCAGTGATTTATGCAAATGATATTTAGTGAAGGTTTGTTGAGGTGGCTTCAGAACGATACATTGAATCCCAGAAATCATTCGCTTTTTAAAATAAATTGGTTATGAGCAATGTGATAACACTGAAATCTTTACCAATATAAATAGATGTCCTGCAAACGATGACTAATGCACCCTAAAGGCAAATATAACTTTTATATACCAATAATATTAGCAATATATATGCTTTTATAGACCGATAACCGCAATTTTCTTTAAAGACTTGAATTTTGACTGTACTCAATTCACACAGGTACTGAAATTAACATAAAACACAGATTTCACCCTTATAATCCTTAACCAGTTATCCTTGTTAACACAAGTGAACTACTGCATTAACAATACACAAACAATACATGCATGTAGACGTTAGCATTTTAACCTCAGTAATAATTACTTTGCGTAATGAATTGACGTTATGCAATTAACATTGGCATATCACCATACGATTAGCATGCGATAGTATAGCAGTCATCATGAACCAAAAACACCTTCAAAAACTTGAGAATCATTCACAAACACTGAAATATTTTAAAGATACACAAAAGTAAACACCAATTTAATTAATAGTCCTAAACAATCTCCATCAGCTGCATAACACAATGATGTAACACATAAGCTGCATAACACATAAGCACTAATTAGCCACAGCTACACTAAAATAGAGATTTCAAAAGCAATTACTCACCAAGAAAAGATGAATTATTATCAAACGAAGAGAGACGATTTCTGGATAAATGCGGGAGGCTCACATCTTACGAAATCATCTTATTTGTTCTAATCCACCAACCACTAATAACGCATCTTTATGTCAGTTTGGTCGTTTAGAATCAAATTAATATTTTAATTGAATTTTTACATAATACCTACTGAAATAAAATTATTTATAATTACAATAACTATTCCGAGCAAATAGAAAAAAAACTCTCAAACTCTTTCTGTTACTTAACTATGCCAATGTCAACTTTTACTAATTATTGGTTATCAGACGGGTTTCACAAATATTAGCAACACCTATCAATTGACGTCTGACCTCTGGAGCTCGGATTGACCTTTGCTGACTTGCATTGGAGTCTACATACTTTGAAAAGCATTTGCTCGTAAGTTGACATTACTTCTGTTGTATGGCGAGGTGCTAAATGTGTATTGAGTTTGAAATGTTTTCTAGACTTATTTTAAGAATTTGAAGAGATAAGGGATCTAAGCATCTTCCCTGGTGCATCACACCTTAGTAATGGAAGCAACTGAAACGATTATCAGAGTAACAGGTCAACGCATCAAGATTAGTTCCCAGCAGGATGAACAGAATGCATCTGTTGAGGTGAAGATATCCTGAGACCCATAACTGCCACTTGGGCAATATGGCATTAAGCCAGAAAGATTTCTCTGACCTACACAAAGGTCTGTCCAAAGAGATAAATCTCAAAATCTAGATTAGAAGTGTACATATTTGATGGTCTCAAACATTTTGAAATATGTTTCTTATATTTTTCTAACCTTGAAGCAAATTATAACACAATCAGTACTGTTTGGTTACAGTGTTGGTTACCATCAAATATATTTGCAATATCTTGTAAATTCATTTTTAACATGAAAACCATTTACAGTTCGGATTTAGACCTTTCTAAGAAAGAAGTAAATTATGATAACCCTAATGGAGTCTCACAAAAATGCAAGAATAAATTCACTCCACTGGCAGAAACACATTCATTAATTCTGTTCTAATTAAATCCGTCCTTTTCATTGGAGAAAACAGTTCCAGCTTTTCCTGATCTTTTGGCACGGTCATCATTCAAACCTTCTCTTTTCATTGGTGTCTTCATGTAATCCCCCCTAATCCCAGAAAACAATGGGCCTGCTTCGAGAATCATGTGGTTTTTATCTGGAGCTCAGGGGGATCAAGATTGTATTGTGATGCCTCTGCAGTGATGATGTTGTCCATTTATTCCCTTTTCTGGCTAGAATGGGACGCAGGTACTCCACCATCTTGCACGGAATGTGTCATGAAATGGAATTTGTTTTTAGTTATTAAAATAATTAGGGTTAGTGATTAGAACAGGCCGTTTTTTAACAATAAAATAGGCCATTGAAATGTGCAGTGCTGTAAGAATTTTTTTGGCCACCTGAGCAAAAAACTGTAATCAATAAAAATAAATTATGGATTGTTCTACTAATGCAACATGTTGAAAGTTATCACAAAGGCTATCAAATTTTAATTTGAACGGGGTCATTAACTGGATTTTTTTTTTCCAAAATTTTTCTTGGAGGTCAAATTTTGATATCTTTTTATCCATTTTTACTTTTTCATCATGGTCTGTCTGAGAGGCCACTAATCTGACCTTAAGAAATATCTCAGGTTCTTCACTCTGATTGTCCAGATATTTAAAGTAAATGTTGATGAGCCATCATTTTAACACTAGTTAATCACTCGCATAGTACTTCATATTTAAATGTGAACATTCTCTGATCTAAAAATAACAATTAATTGTTCAGATACCAGAATAGAGTGTCATTTTTACATGTAGGAACAACTGACTGCATTAGCGGATAAATAAGAGAAAGAAAATATAATTACTTAAAAAAGAGAAATTCCCTTCATGTCCATCAGTGAAGACCATCAGTTGAGCCTTGTTTGTACAATACATAAACTGTGAAAAATATTACTGCCAATATCATATAATTAAAAGAGGATGGTAAGTGCCTCTTTGATTCCAAACTAATGACACATCTTGAGAAATGCAGTTTGTCTAACCTTAGAGTTTTCTTGTTAAATGATAGCTGTAGGAACGTAAAAACAGTCAGAAGGCCACAGAGAGATGAATGGGCTAGCCCGTGTCTGCTTAGCCCTGTAAGGTGGCTCTCAGGCCTCTCTTGGAATTTCACATAGCTCCCCATTTGATTTAGAATTGTTATTTTTTACTCCAGAAACTCAGAAACTTTCCCCAATGTTCTTTTGTCTAAAGAATTTTAGAATGACCGAAACAACAAATGGATATTGTGCAATGAAATCGGTCCGTTGGTTAGTCTATTAACGCCCCAGAAATATACATTGCCAGTGCATTGCGTTCATTCTCCAATCCGTTTATTCCCTTTCGGGGTCACGGGGGTCTCCAGCACACATTGGGCGAGTGGCAGGGGTACACCCAGGACAGGTCGCCAGTCCATCGCAGGGAAACATTCACTCACACATTCACACCTAAGGGGGAATTTAGATTATTCAATTAACCTAACCGCATGTTTTTGGGATTGTAGGGGAAACTGGAGTAACCAGAGGAAACCCAAGCAAGCGCGGGGAGCCCACTCCTTCCAGGAAGGTCACCAGCCGAACCGAACCAACAACCTTTTAACTGGAAGGCCACAGTGCTACCCACTGAGCCACTGTGCTGCCCTCATTGCATTGCACTAGGATTTATTCTGTAAATGCATTTCCATTTCAGTTTATTCACTTTTTTTATGCACATTAGCAAAATTCATGTTCATATTGGGGTTTCCATCCTGGATTCTTTTAAGCGGTATTCCAAGAAAGATGCAGCTATTGTAGGTCAGGAACAGTTTGTAATCCACCAGTGGAGATCATGAAGCACTTGAGAAAAGTGTTCATCTTGGCCACATTTTGAAGTGTAGCATATGACTTGCATTACAATAATTGAGGCATTAAAGTAGGAGAGCATGGACCAGCTTATTCTAGTACTGTAATTGAAAACAAGGACACGCATAAATGCTTAATATCACAAAAGTGGATGATGGCAGGGCATTATGTGAGACTACATTGATTTTGAGATGCACCTGTCGAAAAACAATTACTTATTTAAGAATAATAATTTGACTGTGTCAAGAAATAATTAACATCCGCATTATCTACACCTTTATCATATTAAAAATAGAAAGATTTGATTGAATGTTCAGCAAGAGTTTCTCTTCTTAGCTTTATTTGGAACCATAACAAGAAATCTCAACAGACAATGTATTGCTCTCTTCCAGGTTTGTGAACTCACTAACATGATGATTTAAATTTCCCTGTCCTCAGCAGATCAGAGAAAATGCTTTCACAGTGCAGCCGAGTAGTGCCAGCTTGCATTAAAATCTAAAATATGTTGCTTTTAACAGACCATACGGTAATCTGAATGAATGTCACACCAAGCTGCATTTGAAAATGACTGAAATAAATAAAACAGAAGAGGCAGATGCAGAGGTTTGAGGCAAATTGAGGAAGTAACTGATAGAGATGAGCAAGTGAAGTGCTGTATAACCTAATTTTCTCCCCTTCATCTTCGTTTAGTTTAGCTCAAGCCACTTGTTCTACCTGTGAAGCTGATATTTGAGATCTGAAGGACTAACACATTTATCGACTCTTGGATTGGACTATTATCTTGTAATAGAAGCAAATGCCTCTCATATAAAACAATATTTATTTTTATTTCAAAAAGGGTCAGATCAGATTACCCAGGAGAGACGAGATGTCGTACAATGTTACGACCACCCACAATGCGGTATGTATAATTCAAAATAAAACCAATCGTAATCTATTTTAAAGCAATGCTCAAAGCTTCGTATTGAGTTAGGAAAACTCATGCTTTCACCCTTGTAATTGGTTGCTCAAGTCAAGTCAAAAGAAGTGTTTGGACATCTGCACCAGTTTGCATTCCATTCAACTTAGCTGATTTGTGGTAAATATTCTCTGTATTCTTTATCTCATGCAAATTAACCAAGTAATTTAAAAGGTTTCATTTCTTCTGCAAATTACCGGTACCTTCTAAATTTGAACAAACTTTAAGGTCCTGACTCAATACTTTTTCAGCTTGAATTAACATTTTTATATGACATGTGTGAACATTTGCTACAAAGTTAGGGTTCAGATAAATGTTGTGAAAAAAACCATTCACCTTCAAATTAGCCTTGTGACATTTATTGTACATTTGATGATGCTGATAATGAAACAGAATTGTGTGCTCCTGACCATAATGTATATTGGAATACTGTCATCCAAACAAAGTAATGAGCTATTAATTCAGAGGATGGATTCAACAAGCCCTTGTTTTGAATCTATATTGTTACTGGATCTAATGAAGGGGTCATGAATGCCTTAATAGCGTTCATCTTTAAATAACCAAACATTTTTATACTACAGTAATACATTAATGTTTAAAGTAGCTACTGTCATTGGAAAGCAGTATAAAACTTGAGGAAAGTGCCTGAATCTACGAGTGTGTCCTCTGACAGAGACAAAGCGGCTCAGATCAGCCTGACCTGCTGGAGTCTCTCTCTGCATTCCTCTGTTGCTCCCAGTAGCAGCTGTGCTCCAATTACAAACTCATGACACTGCCTGGCCCATATTAGCATGTAATTAGGACCCCCCATCCTCTCCTGATTTAAACAGGCTTCGAAATCGCTACTGACCACTCTATGACCCTAACTGCATCTTAATGTTTCCTGCTGCAAGGTGCATTCAGGAATCAAAAAGAGTAAAGCCACCTGGTTTGTTCTCCATGACTAATTTAAATAAACATTTTTAAGAGGGTACTGTGACAATATCCAGGAGATCATTGTCCCCTGTTATTTTATGTCTCCATGCACTCAATTGCATGAACTCTGATGCATGCTCTTGATTGATTGAGGCTGGGGGGGAGCAACCTGTAGGAGAACAGGTTCCATGGTCTTGAAATACATAGTGCGTCCTAAACATCATTAAAACTTTTGAGACTTTTGAGAAGGAAATTATTGTGACATGATTTAACTTTACGTGTCCTTTCTCTAAACATACACTGAGGTAATTACCACCTACTGGCTTTAAATATTAACCCAGAGACGAATAATTTATTAGTTTAGAATTGTAATGGTTTATGTCAGCCATGTGTGGTTTGACCACCCATCAATGAGCAAAGTTCCTAGCTCTTAAGTGTATTTTACAGGTACCTAGCTAAGGTCAGGATCCTTTCATAGAACTTATAGCACTGTAAAAGACACATGATCTCAGAATGTTAGGACAATAAGATTGTTTGGTGGAAGGCTGCAAATGACCCCAAAAACACCATCCCAACCATCAAACAAGGTGCTAGGATGGTTGTTTTCTTGCAAGAAGCCCGGATGGACAAAGGAAGGTCTTGAGTACGAACCTTCTTTTGGGGCATTTAAAATAAGCCATGAATGGGTACCCATAACACACCTCTAAGACAACAAGGGATTGGCTTCAGAAGGAGCACATAATGGTCCTGAACTGGTCTAGTGAATTTAATTGCACTTTCCATGGTACATGATACTTTCCTGTGGCTTTCCTTGCAGCACAAAGGTCTTGCTTCGAAACCCCAGGGAAAGCAAGAGCTTTGGATAAAAGCATCTGCCGAATGCATGTTTACAGACGGGGGCAGAATGTTCAGTGTCTCTTTCTATAAAAACTCTAACTATCTCCACAAATGCATCTGCAAACTCAAGCCACTTCCAGCCTCAGCTCCTCTTAATTGATACTGGATTTTATGCTGCATTTGTGTTATGTCGCTCATTTTAGTTCACATTATAAAAACAATTTATGAGCCAGAAGGTACCCTCTGTAACGCCTGCTAGAATGCAGTAGATTCAATGTATGAATAAAAATCAAATATTGCGTATGTAACCGGTGTATCTGCGTTGTGATTTCTCTCTTTAAAAGTGAACCAGTCGAACACTAATGGTCTTCACCTCCGTTTATTCCTGACATGGGAAGACACAAAAACACAGCATTCGTCCTCAATTCGTCTTGGTTCTCTCTCGCACCGATGGCGATTGCCAAAAGGGCAGAGGAGGCGGGAAGATGGGAATTAAACAACAATTAACATATTAACAATACATAGCACACCTGACATGGGAAGACACAAAAACACAGCATTCATCCTCAAATATCTTCTCTCGGTTCTCTATTTACACAAAGAAATAAGATCATTATATAGGTGGCTATAACAAAACAAAATAAAAAGATGTTGGAGTCCAGGAAACACCTACCTCTCGCACCGATGGCCATTGCCAAAAGGGCAGAGGAGGCGGGAAGATGGGAATTTCCCCAAAATGAAAATGGTACGCTCTTAAAGGGGGAGGCACCCACTCCAACGAACCAATGAAACTTTAAATACAGAACTTTCTGTGTAATTCTATATTTACAGGGTATATATTTACTATATTTATATATGACAGGTTTTATACCTGTTACACGTAAATGTTAATATAATAGGAAAGACACACTTTAATATTTGAAAAAAATGACCTTATCTGGGAAACCAATAGGTGGAGTAGGTACCTACTGAACCATTTCAAAGGGTTGATATTCATATAATGGCATGTTAACATCTAGAGCTGGTTATGTTCCACTTGTACTGTAATGTCTGCTGGTGTAATTTCCTCATTGTTTTGTTATATTAATACAGCCATTACAGAAGAACATTATGTGAAATAAACATTAATTATACTAATAGTTTCTCAAAGCCAAGGTGGTCATGAATTTGGAGCCGGATTCATTTCAGTGTGGCGCAGATACATATTCTGACAACAGTGTGTCTTTTCATTTATTGCACTGCAGACATCCCAAGGGACTACAACGGCCCACAATTCCCTGCTTTCCATTGCCCTTCATGATGGATGTGGAGTTTGAGTGCTGGACTCGTCCCCGGGGCCTGCATCTACCTCTTTTCTGGGTTAAACAGCACCCTACATCACACCCATCTATACATTCTCAAGCCCATCATGTTTACTGGAGTGTAAAAGCACAGCAATCCATTTCCTGTCAACATCTCAAGATAAGAGAGCCAGATGAGAAGGATTTTGGACAGAGATCTGAGATGTGTTGAAATTGACATTCACACCTGGAACAATGAAAGTTTTTTAAGCACAAGTTTTCTTTATTTGTCTCAGAATGCAGTATCCATACAGCACGTCGCTAATAGAAGACAGAAAAAAGCACAAGAGAGAATAACTGGTATATATTTAATCATTCAACTACTGATTGAAGTGATAAAAGAAAATTAATGATCTGTTCTTGTAAAATAATTTATATTTCTACTGATTGTATTGATGTGATGGTGGTGTATTGGTTACATCAGCTAAATCTTATTTTGGGGGGATCGTTTCTTTATACGCAATTTGATTTGACAGGATAGCAGCCAATGCCTGTAGAAAAAAAAATGTTGTTAAGGCGGGTTGAAGTAAAGTAGTGCAGTAAAAGTACAGATACAGAAGTAGAAATGTAGTCGAGTAAAAGTATACATTTTACATCTACTCACTAAATAACAATTTCTGAGAAAAACTACTCAATTACACCACTGATAATTTATAAACTGTAGCCAGAGCACAATGTTACAACATCTGACATGACAAAGAAGAAGAATCGGACTGGGCAGACAGACAAAGAGATGCGAGGCATGATGGTGGAGAGGTTTGGAGGCAAAGCAGAGGAAGAGGCAGAGGACATATGTATGTTTCTGATGAGACAAGAGCTTCACCTCATTCTCGATCATGGACACACATCTAGTCAATACGTTTGCTCTGACTTTTGTATACCTGAACAATGAGGGCTTTACACTGGAGTGGGTGCAGTTTAATGTGGATGCAGCGTCACTTGATGGTGCTCTTGTGTTGTTTGTCACATAGCTCGGCTACCAAGAAAATAAGCAGCTCTGCATCCATCTTACCATGTTGCATCATATTTTTCTTCTTTTCAATATCTTCCTGTTCTTTTTCTTGTGAGGTCATTGTGAGAATGTGTATCGAGGACCACCCATCGGGATTAATGTCCCAACAGCAGTCATTGATACGTAAACAAAACCGCCAGTTTCACTGGGCGACTCATCATCTAAAGCACATTAGCAAAGCCAAACTTTGTTTCACTTTTTGGGCAGTGATGAGGAAATGTGGTTTTATCCAAGACGTGCTCCTCTCTCTTTCGTAATGAATGATGATTTCCCTGGTAGTCCCTGTTTTCATATGAGTGGCACAATTGTTTTTATCTTCTTTTTTTAGAAAGAAATGATCATGCATTGTGCGCAACACATAGCTTTTATTTTGCGGTGTGTGGGGGGGAGGTGTGTTTGTGTGAGTTCAGCAACACCACTATCACACACTGTTGTCACCTAATTATTCCTCAGGAGACACAATTAGCCACCGAGTGGCTGTGCGCGCCATGTGACTTGAAACAACCTTGAAACACATCCTCACACAAAATCACTCAGCCGTTTGTCCAGAAGTATCCTGAGGAAAAATAATAAAATAAAAAGTCCAAAAACGTGTGAGTTACTCAGCTACTGAAAATTCACATTTCCATAATGAACAAAATACATTCTGTGTTCAATAGACCTTTGTCTTTGTTTTTTACTGTTTTAAACAGACTATTTTGAGCAAAATTCAAGGTTTAATCTTGATGTGCTATGATATTTATCAAAACACATAGGTAATTATACATCACAGCATCTGCAAATATCTATATTTTAACTTCATGACTACAAATAGCTTTTTCTCCCTAATGAGAACACAGATAATAGGGCGGCAGTGGGTAGCACTGTGGCCTTTAAGTTAGAAGGTTGCAAGCTCACAAAGAAACGATCAATTCATAAATGTAACAAAGCATTTATTTATTTTAAACAGTGGGGGACAGAAAAGTTGCAAGAAAATCCAGTAAAAGGCAGTAAGAAAATAAACTAATTTGCACTTATATTAGTTTTTTTTATTCCCCTACCAATCACTGAGATATCTTTTACCGCTAACTACCACAGCTTCCCCCATCCCCCTCCCTCAATTCGTATCCACACATTGTCTGCATATAAGAAATATTGTCGACATATGTCGTTTTGAAGACATATTGACTCCAAAATCTCCACCAAAATCAAAGAGCTGTCCAAGGATGGTTGTGTATACATATATATATATAGTGTATGTAAATACAGATGTACAGCCAAAAATCCCTCCTGAGATTATAGCTTTATGAAGTTTTAAAATTATTATTTCCCTTTTATGATTGCAAAGTTCAAATACTTTTGTTTTAAATAAACACACACATTCAGAATTAGTAGTTTGTATAATGTTTTTTAATAAGAATTGTATGTGTTTGTAATTGTCTTCATTCACTCCATGTTTCAGACCATGTGTCCATTATAGTGGACACAACACATTAACACAAGTTCATTTTGCTTCTAGGAAACTGCAATCAATTTAAAGCTTTTTTTTCAACAAGACGTTTACAATTTTGAAACAAGGCAAGTAAAGTAAAATTATGAGCTATTTCTTTTTCATTTATCATTGTAAAATTATGCTTCAACAATAATATATAATATATAGCACAGGGGATACGCCGGTAAAACAATGGAGTCTGTTTATCAAACTTCAATAATTGTATTAGACATTGTGTTAGAAACAAGCACAGCCCAACATAAAAACCATGGCAACCATCTCACACATATTTCTCAGTATTTCCCTCTCTTCACAGGAAGTCCCATTAAGCTGTTCCTGTGCAATATTGCATATCCCTGGCAGGAGTGTCAGTCTTAATTTGAGCCATAGGAATCTCTCTCTCTCTCTCTCTCTCTCTCTCTCTCTCTCTCTCTCTCTCATACACACACACACACACCTTGTTTACAAGGCACGTATTTTACAGATGTGTGTGTGAGAATTTGAATTCCTGGCAGGCATATTTATAAAGGTTATTAAGCACTTGGCGAAGCATCTATTTGGTGCTGGCATAACCACGGCTGTGACATTTATCAAGAATGTCCTGTGAAATGTCACGGGAAGAGGAAACGTCCTACTCTTAATGAGGACCTAAGAGTCTTTGAAGAGTCCTCTTGTATAAAACTTCGGCTCTATTCTAGCCTCCATCACACATCTTGTTCTATCTTGGTTCTAACTTTTCCATTTACACAGCAAAATTCAAAGAGTGTGCGCTAGCAAACTTAGGATATAACAATTGATAAAGGGACAGTGGTTAAAGCACAGACAAATGGGGAAGGATGTAGTTCATCCATCAAGCCAACACGAGTCATTGTTTGCAGATTTTAACCTATAGGAATCCAGCTTTTCTCCAATGTGTGTCCCACAAATCATAGAGAACTGCAAGCAGGGCAGAGGTCTGACTTTAAACTAGATTCAGCTCCAGAGGGGGTAGAAGGGCATCAGTAAATGCAAATAATAAAGCACAGAAAAATATGTACTTTTCTACTTAGGTAAAAATGACAAAATACATTTATTTTCCTACAGACAATAACCAATAAATACACCATATTTTTTGCTGTATTACATTAAAGTCATGCGGAAGTTTCATTGGAGTGCACTTGTGGTACATTCTGTTTTAGAGATGATTTTGAAAGGCACACATCTGTGCAGTAGACAAGGTTCCAGAGTTCACAGAACATGAAGCATGAAGACAAAGAACTTGTTTATATACTTCAGTAACAGAATTGTGTGGAGGCACAAATTTCCTGCCCGCGTGGCGGAGTAAAAGGATGGAAGCCACTCCTTAGGAGAAGGTGCATGGCAGCCCATCTGGTTTGCCAAAAAGCAAGATTGATGAGACTAAGACTGAACTCTTTGCTGTGAAAAACAGGAGGGAAAAATGCATGTGTCCTCACCCTGCAAATAATGTCCAATGAATGGATGTTTCTCGGAGCAAGGGAGACTAGTTTGGGTTGAAGGAATCAAAATGAATGCAGCAATGTACAGAAAGAACCTGGTTAAAAACATGTTCCAGAGTACTCTTGAAAGATGGTTCATCTATCATCAGGAAAATGACCCTCAGTGAAGATATCAAAGCTGAGGCTTCAGGACAAGTCTGAGCTCTGACTTGAATCTAATTCAAGAGAACCCTTGATACCTAATCTGTGGAGATGATCATATCCATCTAATTGGCAGCAAATACTTCAATTTGATTTAAACGTGCATGTCACTACAATACAGATCATTCTTTCAACTGAGAAATCACAGAAATTGCTTTGTTGCATGTAGTCAAAAGTGGAAACTTAAGTATGCACAGTTTATCCAAACACATTTTTTTTTCTGTTCAGCTTTTCTTGTCACATCAAGACGAAGACTGTGCTGGGAAATGACTTCAGAGGTGTGTAGATTGTGCTGCATTAATGTGTCATGGGCAGGTCCAGCAGCCTGGTTGGAGACAGGAGTGTCTTGAGACCTGCTGCAGGTACAGAGAGAACTAGAAGCAGTAGTGCGGACTCAGGGGGGTCCTGCTCTGAAAGATAAGATTGATGATACCAGGGACTGTACTGTAAATGCATCTGTATGGTTCTCCCTTGAACTTTAAATTTCACTTCGTCTTTCTTTTATTTAATTTTGATCCCATACCCAAGGAGCCCTTGAACCTTCCAAGGCTTTTCAACTGTTCTGTGCAAGAACACAAAATTTGGCTCCCTGACTTATGAATAAATAATTTCTTTAAGTTTGATGCTTTCAAGGGATGCAATATCGTCGCAGAATTATATATTCCCAGCTTATAGTTTTCCTAGTTTTTAGAACATTTTTCCAATGACCTCACTCATAGAAATGCTCGTGAATTACTTTCTCCCATGACTCCTCTGGCTCACCCAGATGATCCCTAGCAAACATCAAAAAGGCCTGGACATGGGTAAACAAAATTTCTCAGGAAACTGCTAGCTTTGTTCACCCATTGACCAGCTCCACCCGTGTAATTCTGGGCTGATTCTTATACAGGAAATGCAACAGAGTTAAAATAGCTCAGTGGCAGAGTTGAAGTTAATGAGGAATTAATAAGAATATTCACTAGTGATGATTCATAAATAAAAGACAGACATTTCATTCACAGATTTAGAAAAAAATGTACAAAACAAACCAATTAAAAAGATTATTAAATAACTCCGTGAACTGATTTCATTGCACAACATCTGAAATTTAGCTTTGGCCATTATAAAATTCCTAAAGTCTGTCATCAATGCTGCGTTCCCAAAGAGCAGTCTCCCGTCTTCAAAATCAAGATGACATGACTGCGTATACTGCGCTTCGTCTACGTGTTCAAGTTATTATATACGAAAAAATGCCTTCTCTTCATGCAGCAACTTTCATTTTTATTTTGATGGATGGAATGGATGGATGGATGGATGGATGGAATGGATGGATGGATGGATGGATGGATGGATGGATGGATAGATGTTTTGCAATAACTTCCTGCTTCTCTTGCTGCGTTTGACTGCTGGTTGTCTTTTCAGCTGGAGCTCAAATTTAGATGAGTCATAATAAGCACAACCAGCAGCCGTTTTGCAGACACAGACCAAAGCAGGATAAATATTTTTTTAAACATGTTTCATAAAACATAGAACTATTTTGTTTTAGATTTTCTAGCTGCCTACTCCACTAAACTATTACTGAAGATTTCATCATAAGACACAGTAATTATGCTGAACAGAACAGTTTCAATGTAGCAACAGAATACATTATTATGTTGCAAACAGACATAAAAAGAGGAGCTACTTTGTCTGGAAAAGGAGAAAACCCACAAACGTAACTGATCAATCACTGAACCCATTTCTAAAAATTGCTGAACAATTTAAGATGTGACCTTTAACATTTTGATTGACACCATGAGATGGAATAGGGTCCAACATAAGCCCTTTGATGGAAGTTTGCTTTTGAATGTGATTCATAAAGCCAAAAGAGTCGTTCACCATTAAAGGAGGCATGAACTGAGAAACCAATCTTTTGATTTAAAAGGACTGATAGAACAGTAAAACAACGAAAAAATTCAGAATTCAAAATATCTTTGTTTTTTTGCAAGTGTTTATAACCGTCAGGTACATACATTCACTGTTCCTCAGTAGTCACATGCTGTACACAGAGCTTCTACTTCCAGTAAACTTAAGCCAGGTGTTGAAGGTAGCAGTCAGTCCAACCACTTTTGGAACATGTGCAAAGGATTTAATAGCCAGAAAAATGTATTTAAACAAATCAATTATATTTTGTATAAATAGTACATCCATGAACAAGTAGAAATATCCTATTGATTATCCCTTTAAATTGCCTAGAGTGCATACATTAATGTTGTATTCAACAAGGTCCAACTGTTGATACTAAGAGGGAACAATCATAGGCAAAAACTGCACCAAAAAAGTAATAAAAACACAGTAAAAATGAGGTTCTCCAAACACAAGTACAATTAGTGTTCCTCCACTGACAGCTCAAATAATAAGAAATGACTAAAACTAAATCTTAAGCTTATCTTTAAACTTTAAGGCTACTCCAACTCTTGCCCATAAAGAGTGGTACACTCAGAAAATTATAGTGAGCTAGGCACAGCTTACCAAAGAATGAGTTATCGACATCAAAATAGGTCTCTGTAGGTAATAAAAAGTCAAAGTTTTTATCGTAAATTGCCCTGGCATTTACTATTGCACAAAAGAGGCTGTGCAAGGAACAATCTTCGATAACAGATAATGTAACATCATTTATTTCTCATAGACAGCGCTCATTCAGTGTTTTTCTCTGATACCGGCATGGCACTCCAGAGGTCTCACCAGAAACTGACTGGCTGGAGCTTGTACTCAAGGTACATCAAAGAGAGCCGTGATGCAGGTTCAGAATCATTTGAGGAATTCTCCTCCGCTCTGCACTGCAAGTGAAGTTCACAGCATACATCATCTAATGCTGGTCTGAGACGTTTGTCCCCTAGCTGCCATAATACTAATTATAGCAGTTTCTTAACAAAATCTTCCTCTGGATGGAAGCAGTGAATTTATGTGGTTTTAATTTATTTTTCCCACAGGCCAGTTTCGTCAGGACAGGAGGGTGTTAAAAGGAAAGGGGGAGTGGATGAGAGATGTAGGTGAGGGAGGAAGGTTCACGAGTGGGAAGAATACTTACCTGAACATACCATATAAGTTTGTTACAGTCTGAAGTTTGATGCAACACTGTACCTCAATCAAAAACCATGGGCACCAATGAGACATCACACATCTGAACAAATGAATGGTGTAAAAAAGAGTTCCACAGTGCCATATCGGATCCATTTCTCACAAGGAGAATAACCAATGGTGGCTCTCTTGATGGCCTGAGTAGTCAAAATCTCACATTTTCATAGCAACTTTGTACAGGAAACAGGAAAGAAATAGGCCGCCAAAAATCCACTCATTTTCTCCACATTTTGTCAAACAGCTTCCTGTGATCAGCCACTAACTGTCTAAAATGTTCATGATTTTTTTCTATCTGTTCTTCGATTTCTTCTACATCATCTTCTTCTTTCCTGTTTCCCCATATGGTGCGGAGTGTATCTGTTGTACCGCAAATGAGATCTTCAGGCAGGGAGCGTCAATATTTCCTCGACCCAAATAGCCCCCTGCTGAGTCCCTGCTTGCTCTCATTTTTGTGGTGTATGCACATTGGGTTAGAGGTCATTTTTTTCACAGCATGTCTTATAGTTTTACACTAGTATATAGATTATATATCTGCTTGTGACACATAGGTTAGTTATTTATAACTCTGGTGTTCCAATGTCTGTGGCCAATTTTTTTCCATCACTTAAACAATAGATGCTAAGTATTAAAAATTTATATTTTAAATTAGCAGTTTTAGCATTCTGCTTCTTATTGTCTGACTGTTAAATGAATGGACATTTGCTATCTAGCAGCTAAATGCCCTAAAGGTGACAACAAGGACAACCACAATGGATTTGCTTTTCGAAAGTAAATCATTTTCAAGAAGATCTATTACTCTACAAAGCAGAGTGGACAAGTTGTTTAGATATTAATTTACAGCTTGATTCATATATTTTAACAACCAACTGCACATGGCACTGGGTGCATTAGGTTTGATTTAGATTTATTACTTTTTAGGAAAAAAGAGACTTGGAAGAAAAATGCAATAATCTGGTTCAAAGCTTGTGATTAGTGTGGTTCCAGGAAAGGCCATTGTGTCAGAACATAAGAAAACATAAACATAAAAAACAGCAACGACTAGGGAAACACCTTTGTCATTTAGACAACACAATTACAGACAATTCTAACAGCTCTTACAAAAAAGGAAATCCACTGCCCATTCTCACAAAACACAGAAATGTTGAAACTGCACTGCGTCTTTTCAGAGAACTTTCTAAAGCTGAAACAAGCAGCATATCAGAAACCTTTCAAGAGGACTCAGTAATGTGATGAACCTATGTATTCTGTTGCCTGGCAGCAGGTTTAGCCTGAAAGGTGGGCTGTTTTTCTTTATTTTATCATCCTTGTAACAGGGCTGTTTTATGGTGGTAGAGGGGCAAATGAGGCATGGACACTGAAAGGGTACAACATCCCTCGAATGCCTTTAATAAGCATTAGTAGGAATATAAAACCAGTGGCTTTAGTAGGTGTCATTCTCTCTTCTGCTCAAGTGCAAGCATTGGATGAAAGATGTGATGGAAATACTCTTGGGGTGTCCGTCCTCCTGTGAGGGCCTCAAAGACAATCCACAGCCATTGCTGATGGTGAATCAGACAAAAGCTGGAGCATTCCGGAAGGTCCTAGTGCTGTCGGCCAAACTTGTGTTTGCTGCTTCGTACTTTTTTTTTTCGACATTTGACAAAAGAAATGTTTGACTAAAGAAATGTTTTTTTATTATCTATTTTAATATTACTTTGATCTTTTTTATCACTCATTATTTTTTGTTACATTAGTGACCTTATTCTTCATGACAATAAGGGCGACACAATTGCATTATTTTTGTCATATCACTAATAACCATTGTTGCTCTTGCTGTGTTGGTAGGTTATGATTAGACAGCAAATGTGCCATGCATCACAAGTTTAAGAGAAAACGACTCCACCATTTTTCGACCACAATGTGGACTAGTCAGACTGTTGTGGCAATTTATACCCAACATAGTGTTTGCAATTATATGGACCTCTGACAAATTTAAAGACAGCTTTATTCTTCCTCCAAATTATCTACAATATCTTTCATTTCACTTGTTTTTTTTGTGCGTGTGTATTTAGTGATAGAATTAAATACATAAAACTGAAAAAAAATACTCATGTGAACTACTTAAAGGTAACCCTTAGACATCTGGAGAATTTTTTAGCTTTTTTTGATGTCTTTACAATTTGTTCTAATGAATTAACTTTAACACCCCAGATTTTTTCAAACATTTTTTTAATTATGTTGCACCATAATTACACAAAAAAAACTGAAATTGTAGAAGAAAATATAATTCTAAGTATTAAAGTTTGTCATTTTTTTCAACCGCAAGAATAAAAATAAACAATTCCAGAGTTCACATCTTTTTTTTATGTTTTATAGCAAAAATCTAAAGCCTTGAGACAAAATTCTAATCCATAAATATGCCCAAAAATACAAAGACAAGTTCAAAACAATGTGAACATTGTCAAAAATAACAGGAGAACGTCTCCTAAACCTTATACACTGTTCCAAGCCCTTTATGTGCATTGTTTGAACTTGAAAAACACAAGCCATAGCACATGTATTGTTCTTTCAAGAGATATCACCTCTAGATGGCTCTTATTTGGGGTCTGTAAAACTAAATTGAAAAACAATCACTCATTTTCTCACATTTTAATTTGAATTACCTCGCAAATTATTGTCATAATTCTTGCAATGTTCATTTGAAACTAAAACTATTAAAACATACAACCTTTTTGAAACCTACACATTATATTTGAAATCTAATTAAACCATAAGTGGATTGCTGTTATTCCTACTTAATTGAAAAGAGCTAGTGTGATTGGCACATGCACCAGTGTGTGCAGACACTTTTCAGGGTAAATATAATGTTAGTCGTTGTGCAAAAAAAAGAAAATGCACTAAAATACAGTTTCATATAGGTTTTACATTTATGAATTTAAATATAGGTTAGATCTAAATTGATAATTCAAATGGTTCCTGCATCTTACAGAGCTTTTATCAATGTAAAACCTCATAGCATCAATAAATAAATATTGATTTCTTTTTTGCCATACGTCAAGTATAAAATTGTTTGCATTGTGTTTCTAAAGACAAATTATGCCACACTCCAAAATCAAAGTTATAGACAGTATAGTTCTTCTCTTCTTCTCTAGTTCTTCTTCTTAAGCCTCATAAAATTTTATCAAAACCGATGGGTGACGTAACTGACACTATCTATGGATTTATAAAGCCTATGGTGTTATTGTGCAATCTACAAAAAAAAATAATGAGAACTGATTTGAACCATTTAAAATTCCAGTGGATGCAACCCCTAAAGTTTCAATACCTGGGTCCCTAAAAGACATTCAGACTTCCAGGAAAAAATGAAAAGAGTTCAAGTTCAACCCTGTCTATTGAGAGCAAAGCTGTATTTGCAAGAGACTCTGTGAAGGACCAAAATCATTCAAGCAATCACTGGAGAAAGCCTTGCAGAGACATCATGACCATGATAGAAAACAGGGTCTCTTGATACGAGCTTACTGCTGAGCATCTGTAAGCTAAACCTTTTGACTTCAAGAGAAACACACACACAAATTCAATTGCAGTGACACAATTATAAACAAAGAAACTAGAATATGTCTATTGTGCGAGTGTGAGAAGGTAAAACCTAAATGGAGTTGCAGAGGAAATAAACTTTATTCTGCGAATCCAAAGGAAAATCTCAAATGGACTATTCTTTAAAAAAAACTCTCCTTAACAGCAGCAGAAATAAACGAGTGGAGACCTCACACCAAAAGTTACCCAAGCAGCAAACAGGGGAAAAAACTCTTACAGAAGACCAAATAAAATGACTACTGAGACGGGATAAATTCTAATAACTCTGTGTCTGAGCAGGGCACCCAAAAGGCTTAAAACTTCTGCAGATCTGGATTTTTTTTAGCTTGTTAAAGAAATGTGCCATGTAATATTTAAAAGCTTACGAAATGTAGTCAAGCGCAACCCTAATTTGCTTAGTAGAGTGTCTAGCAGGGCAAATAAGTATGGTTGTGACAGTGAAGTGCTCATTTGGATAAATATTTTAGTTAGAGATGTATGTAATGTTAATGCAATGTGATAAGGTTGCTGTGCCTATTGAATGGGGGCTTTCCAGGCCATGCATCCTAAAACTATTAACTTTGCCCCATTAACACTCATAAATCTATAATAACCTCACTATGTTTACCTTTAGGCACTCATGACATACCCTGTCTGCCACCGCGCACTCACTCTGAACTAACCCTGCACACAAGCGGAACTCTCTCTCTGAGCCAAGTTTCAAGGATCTCTCTACGTGAGTGTGTGTTTTTACTCCAAAGGCTCTGTTTTCCCACCTCCGCACATATAAAATAGATGTTTTGGGTTAACTGATTAGTCGAAATTTTAAATGGCTTCATAACCTTCACTTTAACTGTGAACGATTGAGGTGCGCTGATGACCTTCCTGGGTGGAGTTTGCATGTTCTCCTCGTGCTTGTGTTTGTGTCTTTGCTTCGGTTTCCCACACAATGCCAAAAATATGTTTTAGGGTTAATTGAATAATCTAAATTCCTCTTAGGTGTGAATGTGTGAGTGAATGTGTTGCCCTGTAATGGAATAGCGACCTGTCCAGAGTGTACCCCCCCCCCCACCTCATCCAAAGTCCGCTGGACATGGACTCTTGACCCAAGTGAACAATGCACTAAATTTGGATAATCTAACCAAATAAATCTAACAAATTTAGCAATGTGAACATTGCGGGTAAATGATTTATTCCCTCTGGCATACATCCTGTATGATGAAACTGGTCAAAGTTTGATTATTTTAAATTAAAGCGCTCAACAAAAGTGTCTTTATAAAGTATATTGATAACATATGGAGATGCCACGTGCTGCTGTCAGAGCAGAGCTAGCATTAAAATGGAGGGAGAGAAGACATAGACAGATGGAACGAATGTGTTTAAAATGCAACTAAAGTCTCTTAGTAAATTGCAAAAATGTTTTTTATATTTTTCATGATGATAAAAGAGGCCTGCCCTGCCTGCACATCCAACACCCTGATATGTACAAAGTCAGTTCACATTAATTTGCTAATAAAAAGCTGTATAAAAGATTAATAAGAAAATGAATGACTTCCACAATACAGACGGACTTTCTCTATTCAGCTTTTACAAGTGGCAAACTCATTGTTGTAAGATGGAAACAGAACAATCAGATGTATCTAGCATCATTGTGAAAAGCTGTGCAAGCTTCAACGTTGTCTGGTAAAGGTTTATGGTGTGAATACAGCTCAAAGTCCAGGTTAATGCCAATGCTCCCTCGATAAGCCACATCACCAGCTATTAATTACATGCTGATTAGAGTCAGCTGGTGAGAATTAATCACAGCCACAGGAAGTTATTGTCCTTGCACTTTCAGAGGGCGACACAAGCTTAATATGTGATTGAAATATAGAAAAAAGAAAGCATGACAAACAGAGATGCATGAAATAGACAGCAAGGGTTGCAAATTAAAGTGCTTCGTTCTCCAGGAACAATGAGGTTGAAATTGCTGCGTGTTTCATGGACTCATCTGTAATCGTTTCTCATCAAACAGATTTACAAACCATATTTAACACAGGTTCAATTGCAATGTAATAATGAACCTTATAAAAAATGTAATATACAGGATACATTAAAATATATCAAATTAGAGTTAAAGCAGAAATCTAAATTTTGAACTTTAAACACAAATAAAGAATGAGCTCAAGGTCATTCTTGGGGTCTTACAGCCCTGAAACATTAGCTTCAACCTTCCTGAATCTCACCTGACCACGTTAATTAATCTCCTCCTGGCTTATATGAAGCTAGGCTGGTGTGTGTACTGCATCAGGGTTGAAATTGTAACCTGCAGGCTGCATTAACAAACCGAAAGACCTGCAGGTATGTGCACTAAATAAAAGACAGGCAATATGTGCACATAAACATATTTTGAAAAATAGGAAAACAACAAATTCATGGGCAAAGCTCTATATTATTTGCATGTGGTGACAGAAATTAGAGACTAAGGCATTCTCTTTCAATTGATCTCTTGAACATTATGTGAAAAAAATCCCACAGTAGATGCCTACCATTACGTATACAATTTTGGACAGCCTTTCCACTCTGCCTTCAAAACAGGCACTAAAGCAAGAACTGAGCGAGCTAAAAGAAAAACCGAGGGCACCACATGAAACTCCCTTGAAACTTCTGCTCTCTTTTTCTTTGGGGTCACTTTTTTTGCTTATGGAAATACATAAAAAAAAATTCCCCTCATATCTGAGGTTGGTGGAAACGCAAAGATGAGATAACCGTGACAAGAGTTATTAAAGTCCAGTGGAAAAGTTTTGGATCTGCTTCTGGGAATGGGTTTACAGGCTCACCAACAGACTGGATTGTGGGAACTTTTGTGTCAAAACTTAATTTTTTTTAAACACATGCGACTTCAATTGACAGTTGCCAATACAAAATTCCTGCAGATCTTCCACTGTCTTAAATGACAACAACCAACACCAAATTTAAAAAGATGTTTGCGAACAGGATTTGTTAGTCTTTACTCCAAGTTTAATCCACTGGTTTTAAACTAGTCTGTGCCCCATCCACTCCAGAATCTCAGGAAGTGAAGGCTACAAGTAGTTTAAAATGGATGCTTTTTTGTTTCATATAATTTTGGATCAGAAGTAAGAAATAACTGACTTCTTTAGTTAATCATTCAATTATTATGTTTTAAACTCTTGATTGACTATATAACTTGATAATTTCACAGAACTTGGACTTTTATTTTAGTAAACATTTTGCATACTTCTAGTGATATCATCAGTGAGAGGAGAGACTATTTTTGTTTGAGAAAACACTCTCATAGTGCGTTTTTTTATCAGCAAACACAAAACTCCCGATAAAGGTTACCACAAGCCTTTGATAACACCTACTAGACATATCCACAGTGACCATGATGGGATGCTTCGAGTCTTACATCCATCATCAGACACCCTCTCCTGATCAATCTAACCCGTGGATGACCCGACTGTTTTCTGGGTTCTTTATTGCATGTTTCACCTTTGATGCCCAATAATTTGGGGTTCGAGGAAGTGACTGATCAGCAAAACCAAGGCACTCAACTTCAAGTTGCTAGCAGCAGGCTTTCCAGTGAGCTGAATTTATTTTGTGTACAGTGTTCTCAATTACTGTGACATATTCTGTCTACATTTATTCTAAAAATAACTTTGATATCTACAAGTGAAACATTCCATTTTTGTGATGTATTTTAATCTTTGTGATGTTAGCTGCTTTGAATAAAATTAAGCCTCTCACAAATGCTTACATGTAAATGTAAAATTCTGCTATTTTTTTGACAAATAATTAACTTATTTAAAAGAGCATGGACTGAGACAATTATATCTTGTTATATAGTGCCCTCTGCTGTATAATTTTGGAAGCCCACCAGCTTCAGGACATGACGCGTCTAGAGCAACAATGTGGGAATATTTGCATAAATACAGCTTGACAATAAAAAGATTTCTCAACTATAGACAAATATAGATAAATAGCGTTTTTTTGTAAAAAAAAAAAAAAACATATGTTCGTATAGTTACAGTGATACAGTGTAAAAAAAATGGGTAATTTGAAAAGTGAAAAGTGTACTTTTGCAGGACAAAATACTGTTGATCAAGGGAGAGCAGAGGAGATCCTTTCCACTCAAAATTGAGTTTTTCATTTCATCTTCATTGTCGGTCTGATATACGATGTAACGTTCAACACCCCACACAATGATGGTTCATGTGTCAATTTCAACTTTTAGAGTGTGCAGTGCCACTTCACAGAAAATAGCTTTATCAGCTTCTCATAAAAGTCTTTTGGATTAGCTGACAATGTAGCTTTCGAAATCATGCATTAGCAGTTTATCCTGCTACACATACAGCCAGTGTGTGAAACCATGTTTGTTTTCTAAATTCATTACATTTATTTTAGCATCCTTATACTACTTTATATATGTTTGTTTTTTTAGATGTTAGTACACATATTAGCCTAGTTAATTTTATAGTAAATAGAATCCAGGCTTGGCAACGTATTTGGGTATTGGGTGGATGGATGGGTGGGAGGATAAGTGGGTGGGTAGGTGAGTCGGTGGATAAGTGGGTGGGTGGGTTGGTGGATAAGTGGGTGGGTGGTTGGTTTTGAATGGATGGATGGATGGCTGGTTTGGGATGGATGGATGGATGGATGTGAGGCCTGTGAGCATTTATACGTTTGGATGAAATTCGTAATTAGGTTCTGATTCGGCATTATGAATCGGTTTGAATCATTTAGAAGAGGGATACAGGTGTGTTTTTGTCATGAAGCATTATATTAGGACAACAGCCGAGAGACATTGGCAATATTCAATAATTCCTCTCGCTTCTGGAAATATAAGATCTAAGAATTGCTTTTAATTTAAAAAATCAAAAGCATCAAATTTGAAAATCCAAAAAAAGTGTTGACACAAAAAATAAGTAACATTGCATGTCTAAGAATGGACATTTTGTTGTTATTTTACAAAACGTGCCTCAAAGAAATCAGAAAATAAGTTTGTTGTCTATGATTATACAGTAGTTTACTTGTATTTAAGGTACTACTGCCATCTAGTGATTAAAAGAACATTTCGTTCTTCGACAGCTATGTCTGTTAATAAAACAGTAATGTACTATAAATGCTCCTTAAATATACACTTCCGAATTACATAATAAAACCATTATCGCTAAACACACACCCACATACGCACACGCAAACAAACACATACACACAATTGTATATAACTTTGTGAATATTATTACAGTTTTGGCCATGCATCCAAATGGAATGTTGTCTGTGAAGTAGAAATCCAGTATGTAGTGATCAAGTGTTGCACTAATGTTAAAACCAGTTGAATATGTTAACTTATTTAAGCTGGTTTTGTTTGTTGAAACACTTGAAATCCAGTGAAATCTATTATTTGGCTTGGGATATTCTTTATTTGGACTAGACTAGAGCATAAAAATATAGTCATATAGTAGAAATTCAATAAAGTGCATATGTTTCCAATAACAATGGCGTTGATCTAGAACTATTTTTCTTGGAACGTACATCAGCTGTTGCCAGGGTACTGCATTAATGTTAAGGCATACACAAAAATGTTAATTCATTTATTCAGGTTTGGGATGTACAACCAAAAAGTTATTTTAACTGTAGGTGACCTTCAGGATTTCGAGACTTTTTAAAGAAAGAAAAAAAAGAAATACAGTAAGTGCCTGGCTTTCTTCTACGCTGACATTTCCTTGTCAGGCCTTTATGGACATCATACACAAAGCTGAAATGTAGTTACCACACTTTAATCTGATTCTCCAAGCGTGAAGTCAAATGTTTTTGTGTTCAGAGGTTTGTTATTTTGAACTTCAGCAGGCAAATGGGGCTTGATGTGAAGCCTTACATGAATCCACACAGCTCGGCCAATCAAAGAGCAGAGCAGGAGATCTTTACAAACAATCTCTTTTCAAACATCCCCACCAAGAAGTCAAACTGTCCATGGTGCTGGCTGCACAACTATTTCTAGCCAATACAAGTCTATGGGAAAAGTCAAATTTAAAAAACGATTACCTCAGAAAGTATGGTATTTTACACAACGGGTTTTAACAATTTTTGAAAGTTTTCTATACATTTCACAAAGTTCAATAGTTTTTTCATGTGGCTCACAATGGCTCAATTTTCCTCTAAAACAACAAGGCGGGACCATGTGAATTACAGCTATGATTGACAGCTACACAGAACTGACTTGGCGCTGTCAACACGTCATGAGAAAGATCATTAATGATCTTGAATAAAGATCAAATCCAGTTATTCACAAATTCTTGTTTATAATTACCAGATAAGTTTATATAACAGCCTTCGAGGTGGAGCTCTGAAACCAAGACAACTTGTGAGCATGTGCGGCCGTCAATTGCAGCGTCCAGTTCAGCTTGGAAGTTGCCGCATATCAGCCCAACAGCTGTAGGCAGTGTCACGTGGTCCGTATTCTTTGTATTTCTATTTTTTACAGTCTATGACCCCACAGACAGATTATAAATTGAAAGGGGCTATAAATGCCTTGATAAAACTTCAAGATTTGTATACCTGTACCTTGAACAGTATGAACCAAAAATGCAGTTCATTAACCTTTTAAAGTATGTGGGCCCAGCATTTTTGTTATTTTAAAAAACAAACTACTTAGCACTACACAGGCAACTTACTGATTTTCAGAATTTTCAGTCAAAGGAGATGAAGTAACAATACAAAAGAATGGGAAGATTCTTGTGGATGTACACAGTTACGCAGGGCAAGAAATTGCTCATCCTTGCAATAAACTCCCTCTAAGTAACAGCCACAGTGAATTAAACCCCCTGACTTCTACATAGTAATTAATGTTCTAATACGACTCAAACTGAATGGCTGAACAGTTTACTTTTGTAGAACATTTCAGATAGCTGCAACCATTACGTCACTATCAGGAATGAGTAACACATTTCGAATTTAAAAATGTGGGATAATGATGCATTTAAGGCAACCAAAATCAAGTAAAGCCTTAGTAAATACAGTCTATTACTAGTAATTTCTCAGTCTTTTGTGGATATTCTGCAAAATAGCAAATGTTCTTGATGAAATCCAAGCACTAAGCATTCAGCTGACACAGATGTAAAATAGAAGTGACCTGGCTGTCATCAGTGTCTGGGTTAAACAGTCTTGACTGTCCATGTGTGTAATGAGCCTGGTTAAATCACTCTCTGACCATAGCCTCGTGGGTCCTTGTGTCTCTTGTCTTATCAATCTGTTGACATGACACTTGCCTGGAAGGCTGTTAAATGCCTTGGGCTACAGTAGAATACTAATGTAGATGTAGATTGCTTGTTTGGCAATCTCAGCATCATTGATCACTCTGCAGACCTTCGGGAGTGCTAGACAGATGAGATGTCACCTACAAGAGCAATCTTTTGAGGCTCGTCCCTCACCGTGAGTTGCCTCTTTTTATTACCAATGAAACAAGTCACTCCCCGCTTAGGTAGTCCTAGTCACCCACCTAGTCCTTGTGAGTTTTGAGTTGAGACAGAAAGTTTATCCTCACAGGGTGACTAATGAGCTGCCAGTCTTGCAGATGGTGCAGTCCTTTTTGACAGTCATTCCAATTAAAAGAGACTTAATGGTTCCATCTGAAGAATGAATGTCCTATTTATCTTTCACCTAACATGATCATGAGGACCCAGCAGAACTCTGTGACCACAACCAGGATATCCATAAGGTCACTTATTTGACAGAAACACATATTTGACACAAATGTGTGTGCGTATGTAAATAAAGCGACAATAACGCTTGTGTTCAGGGGTCCGTTTTCTAAGGGTTACTCACAACGAACACAAAAACCTAGCAAGCTTTAAACCCGTCTGATCAGAGCGCATAACTTACAGGTGACAGAATAGACAAGAAACTAACAAAACATTGAAATACTGAAATTTCTAGACTTGCCATGATTTTTGCAAAATCAAAGGGTAATCAAATACTTATTGACTCCACTGTATATGGTTTTAATGTCCTCTATGTCTTTACATTTTGTGAGTAACACATTATTTTATTACAGATATCTGTATAAGATATTGAACATATTGAAAGAGTGTGGAATCTGACCTTAGTTGCAAGATCAGAATATGATCATCTCAGAACCATAGCAAGGATCAGATGCTTTGTTAGATTTAGAGAGAAGGGCATGCTTCATAACCAGCAGGCTGGACTACTTTAATAGTCTCCTCCCTGGTCTTCCCTATAAGACAGTTAGACAGCTTCAGCTTATTTAGAATGTTGCGACTTTGATCGTGACCAGAACTACAAACTCAGAGAATATCTTACGAGTCCTCAAGTCTCTACTCTGGCTCCGCAACATTAGCTTTGCACCAAAATGCACAGCATCTCGACAACACAAACAAAGCTCTCAGATCACTCACATCAAACCAATAAGAACTGTGATAAATTCACTTTAAAGACTTGTACGCTTTCGATAAAACATTATTAAAGGTTTTTGAACACTTAAATTAATTTTAATTTTAACCTTATGTCCAGCTGCCATTTTCTATATGTTCCATGTTCACTGTCTTATCTCTCTGTAAAGCACTTTGAATTACTGGTGTATATGAAATGTGCTGTATAACCTTACCTTGCCCTTGTTGATTCTGAATGTTTGCCCACAGACAAGGAAATGGATGTTAACTTCAACATTGAAAGACAGAGAGAATGCTTCTAAAAACAAGATAAAAAAATAACAATAATAATTACAATATCTACACTTTATAATTGTATAAAAAAATGGACGTTGGGTCCAAACATTTGAGCTTCACAAACACACTTTAATGGATTCAAAAATGAAGAAAAACAAATTTTTGTTCCACACTAAAAGTTTATTCTAAAGACAGCAAATTTACTTTATTTGAGTTCACCCAACATGTGTATATTTATTATGAAAATGTTTTGAAATGTATATAAAACTGTAGTTTCAATAAGCACAGTGCTCATTCTTTCCAGGAACTGGCACAAACAAATAATTCACTTTCAATTTGCAAAAAACTCGTTTTTGAGTTTTCAATCAGTCAGTGTAGCCACAGTAGTGTCATAAGTTCACACACCGTGGCAACCTTTTGGATATCTTTTTTTATTTTTCTGAATTGTTTTAGATTTTTCTGAAAATATGAATGATAACAACAAAAGAAAAAAAAATGTGGTTGGTTTATTATCAAAAAACTCATCAGTGACCCACCTCCAATTTCACAATGGGGGATGATGTTCAGTTCATTATAGGCCTTGTTGACTTTTCTCCAAAATGGAGTGTTGTGTCCAAAAAGCTTGGGTCTCATCGCTCCAAATATCTTTGTCTGGAAGTTTTGAGCTTGCTTTTGCTTTCCCCATCGCTCAGAATTTAGAAATGTCAGCACATCACCGCATGAAAGAGACAAAGCAACCTTTTATTCACAGACACTGATTACAAGCAAACCATTACAAGGATGGTCACCTTTACCAGTCACTCCAACACTTTTGTGCCAGTTTTTGTGCATGTTACAGGCCAAAATCACCAAAGTACATAAACTATTGCAGAGGGTCATTTGAAAACTTTCTGTTGTCATAATTTAAAAAGAGTAAAGATTGTTGGTTGTCAAAAATTGTACAATTTACATTTATGTACTTAGCAAACGACTTACTGTTCGGCAGTAAACACAACAAACTGTTTGCTAAAAGGTCAGATTAATCATAAGACATGCATATAGAAGGGGTTCAAGCTGATTTAGAAATTTTTATAAAAAATTTTTGTTTATAGCATTAAGAAAACAGCAATTTGCTTTACGGTTTTCTTATTGCTTCTCTTTAAAAAAATAATAATAAAGAAACTGTTCTGATTACCGTAATTTAACCCCACCCATCGTCTCCACATCCTTTATGACGTCACAGAATCGTTTCTTCCGCCTGACGCCATGGGGCGCTGCTACAGTATACTGTTTACGGATCAGAAGACAAAGCCACCCCGTCAATTGTAACACTGGAGCAGCCGCACGGTTTATTTAACCATTTCACAGCCGAAACTTGATATTGTAAACAGCTGGCTTTAAAGGTAAGCGGTGCGTAATGTATTTAAGAAAGTGTTTTCAATCGTCCATTGGTGAGACATGCCTAATTTTGAGAGGATTCGGTGACCCGCTTGTTCGCCGAGCTTCTGTTTGTACCACCAGGATCCGGTTCTGCCTCATCAGGTTATGTCCTGTGGGCCTAACGCAACAACACAATTGGGTTGTCACTAAGACTCAGACTCGTTTTAAAATGTTTGTGTGTCCGTGTTTTTAAATAGAAGTCGGCTAGGTAAATAAACAGTTTGAACAGGTAAATGTGGTATTAGACTCAAGAACTTCCCTAAGACAGGAGAGAACAGTTATCTGTTTCATCTGCGAGCTAACGCGCTAGCCGCTAGCATGTGTCGCTCGGGCTAGTGCTCATCTCGTGGGGGCGCTGGTTCCTGTGTGGAGGATCCTCGAACAGTCATCACTTCCTCAATAACGCTTCAGATAAATGCCGTAAACGTTCATCTGTTTGCACCTGCTGTTGTGGCATTTTTGTGAATTCCCTATTAAATAAAATTCGTACTTTACTCAAAAAGCGTTCAATAATGTTTAAATTCGACTAACAGTTAAACGTTTTGTCTTAAACTGGTAAATTTTTATGAAATATGTTAGAAATTATTATCTTTGGGTCTGTTAAGCTGTCGTCTATTCCCTGTGTTCGTTTATTTTTTGCTATTTCTAATTGCAACTCTAGAGTAAAGCTGTTTGATAAATGACGAAACCGTTTAAATTACTGCAGTGAATTTAGTTTGCTGTTAAACCTTTAATACACACACAGTTAAGAACAGTTTAAAAATTACATGCTGTTTATTTTTATTATTCCGTTGCTTTTGAACAAAGTTGTTTACAATAATATAAAGAAACAGTACAGTCAGTGTTCAGCTACTCTATGATGTACAAAATCTATATGTGTGAATATTTACAAAATAATTCATGTGTAAAAATGGACTCACTACAAAACATACCCATACTCTGTGTAAGCTACATTTTAAAGATTATTAACATTTGAGCTATTAAAATCATTAATTGTAATGTCTGGTAAAAATGTACTCAATTTTTTTCTTTCCCCACATCATGTGTTTATACATACTTTGCTTAATTACAATTATCCTGTAGCAATGCATATTCAGGACTGGGCAATATTCAGTTTGGTGAAATTCAGGTTTTCTACAAACCATTGTCTGTGAATTCCACCAATACTACCCGACCCGTTCTCTCCAGTCCTTACTACAGACACTTTTCCAGCAAAGCTGGGAACTCACATTCAACTATGCAGACACTTTGTTGAATTTGAAAGATACAAATTATACAATCATCAAAACCGTTAATGTAGAAAAATAATGACAAACAGTATGGCTAAATTTCTCACCGCTGTTTCACCTGTCACCTCATTACATGTGAGATATCTGGCCAACCTGTATGCATTTTACTGTGCTTTTCTGATTTGCAGTAAATTTATCAGAACTGTTTTTGTAATAATCTGATTATCACAAATCAATCAGTTTTATGTTTCATATTATCACAAATTTTATCAAAAGAAAGTTCTACCGGTGTTATTTTGGTGATTTGTGATATTGTGCGAGAGTGTCTAGTCATAGTTGAAGTAGCTTCATTATTGAACTACTTTTACATTGAAAAAATGTATTTGTACAAAAGTGCAGACTCTCGGTCAGACATCTGCTTATAGAATGTGCTGTATATGATTCCATTGAGTAAGCGACATCTGAAATTTGACAACTTAAAAGAAATCCCCTCAGTTATATATATATATATATATTATAATACATAATAATATATATATATACACAACATATAACATTTGCCATTGTCTTGGCTGTAAACAAACATATATGCATTTGTCTGACTCTTTTATCCAAATTGACTTACATTTTAAAGAAGGCTAGGAACACAATTGATCAGTTCTTGCTTTCTCGGTGGTACGAACTCATGGTCTTGGAATTGTTAGCGCTCTGCATCGCTGAGCCACAGGAAAGTCATGGATACATTAATCTGAGCGCACAGAAGTGTATTGAATCTGTTAAGGAATCACATTAGTGTTTGTCTGGATAGTTTTTACAGGAGGCAAATAAGTCTGAGCAGTCTTAATTCAGAAATAAATTCTTTAGTTATAAAAGCCTTCAGTTCAATTCACGATTTGTCTTTAGTGTTTTGCGGCATGTCACGTTTTGATGACAATATTTGTGTATTATTTGTTTATTTTCTACCTTTTCGTCTTTTTACAGATTCTATAAGTGAATACAAGTTAAGTCCAGCATCTGCAGTGGAGACAAGTCGTCTGGGGTCAAAGCTTATGCTTTCAAAGTGAACATCTGGATGGAAGAAAAGTCCAAACTAATGACGCTTGAACACTTAAATATCTTTGAATAGACTCAGGTTTTTTTTACCTTGCAGAACCGCCTTCTGCAGAAATGGATGGTGAGGAGAGCGTCTCACAAAAAACAGAGGTTGTAAACCACAAGCATAATAGCTCCAAAGAGAATCAGAGAATAGACACCAAAGGAAGCTGTTTGAAGATTGAAGGGAAAGATGGTTATGTGTTCAAATCCTATAGAGTTACACCTCAAGACGTGCTGGAAGCGGAACCCCATACTAGTCCCTCTGGGATATTGGAAAAAATCTCTCCTTTGGTGTCTCTATCTCTTGAAGGTACTGAGGAAGATTTATCTTCTGAGGTTGAAGGACTTTCAACAGAAGACTCAAATGCAGAAAGTTTGGAGGACCATGATTCTCAAACATCTCCAGCTTTTTGTAATAAGAGCCAGCATACTGAAAGTGCTTCTTCGGAAATGGAAAAAAGTGTGTGCATCAAACCAGAGCCAAATGAACCTGGTGAAAATTCTCAGGAAGACGAAAAGCTAATATTTGATGGTGCGTTTGGGCCCTTTGCAACCAAAGGATATGAAGAGGATTATGGTAGTCTGTTCAGTGGGTACTCGAGTACTCTTTATGATGTTGCAATGGATGCTGTCACACAAAGCCTTTTAACATCCATAAGAAGTCCCCTGAACCCTAGAAAAAAATCTCCTGCTTGGAAACATTTTTTCATATCACCTCGCGATAGTACCAAAGCAATCTGTATGTACTGTATGAAAGAGTTCAGCCGGGGGAAAAATGAGAAGGACCTCAGCACCAGCTGCTTGATGAGGCATGTGCGAAGGGCTCACCCCACTGTTCTTCTTCAAGACTGTGACTCCTTAAATCATTTGTCCAATACCTCATCCTTAACAGCTCCCAACAATGAAGATCTGCCTGCAAGCATCAAGCCCTCTTCAGACAACCAAACCTTACTGTCCTCTGATTTAGAGGAGGCCACCGACCTAGCGCCCAAAGACTCTTTACACACGTTTAAACCAAAAGCAGAAAAGGGCGTCAAAAACGACTCTAATGCCACACCTTCCCCACATTCCTTTCACAATCATAATGAAGATGCCTCAGACCTGGGAGCGGAACGCACTGGATCAGTCCCTAAAAGTTCAAATTCACGTAGACGGTCCGCTGTGTGGAAACACTTCTACTTGTCCCCTTCTGACAGTTCAAAAGCTGTTTGCATTCACTGCATGAATGAGTTCAGTCGGGGGAAAAATGGGAAAGATTTGGGGACGAGCTGCCTTATTCGTCACATGTGGCGAGCCCATCGAGACATTGTTATTGACGAAAATGGACAAGGCTCAAACATTCCCCCTCCTTACACCACTCCACCAACATTGCTTTCATCCACACAAGATTCCACAGATGTCAAACTAGAATTCCATTGTACTTCCGATCATCCTGATGTCATGTTAGACAATGATGATGAAAACCCAACTATTGAGGAGGAGGCTGATGTTGCTGCGCAAGAGCCCTCCCTTGATGGATCTTTTAGACTGAAAGGTGAAAGCACGGGACTGTCATTCTCTCTAGAGGAGCACAGTATGTCCCAAGACCAGAGCTCAGTTTTTCAGCAAAACAAGAAGATCATGAAACGTGTCAAATCAGAAGTGTGGCATCATTTTATTGTTTCTCCTGTTGATCAACTCAAGGCTTTATGTCGATACTGTCCCTGTGTCATAAGTCGTGGGAAACGAGGGGATTTTGGAACGAGCTGTTTGATGAGACATTTGATGAGACGACATCCTGACGTTCTCCAAACTCAAAAAAGCACAGGTGACAAAGTCTCCTCATTACAGTCACCTCATTCTGATCCTGCTGCTGACGATACCTTAACCTCAAATGCTATCAACAGCCTTACTGCTGAGAACAAACCCCACACCCTGCCAGTTTTTAGCAAAAAAACATCAAAGTTGTGGAATCACTTTTCTATTTCTTCGGCAGACCCAACAAAAGTAGTCTGTTTGCACTGTAAACGCACAATTAGCAGGGGCAAAAAGACTACAAATTTAGGCACTAGCTGCTTGTTTAGGCACATGCAGAGATTTCATGGCCATGTGCTTGAAAACAAAGGTAACACCTCAGGTGATGTGACACCTGCTAAAATTCAAGTTAAGCAGGAGCACATGAACATTTCTGCTTTTAAGGAAAATGCTGAAAAGTTCAGTGAATGCCACCCAGATGCTGTAAAAATCACCAAGCTCGTTGCAGAAATGCTTGCACTGGATCTTCACCCATCAACTCTAGTGGAGAATGTAGGTCTGAACAGGTTACTGGAGTACCTTCAGCCACAATACTCCTTACCTTCCTCATCTTATTTCACCAGCACTGCAATCCCAGAAATGTATGAAAGTGTTAAAGAGGTAGTCCTCACCCACCTCAAGGAGGCAGAAGGGGGAATTGTTCATTTCACAACTAGTGTTTGGGTAAGCAGCCAAACTCAAGAGTACTTGATCCTTACAGCCCATTGGGTATCGTTTGAGTCACAAGTTCTGCCTCAGGGGCAGGATTTCCACAGTTCAGCCCTGCTTGGCATTGCTTCAATTGACTGTGACTTCAATATGCTGAACATACAGAAGCAGCTTGAACTTCTTTGGGACTCTTGGGTTGGTTCCTCAGGTCTAAAAATAGGATTTACTGTGACCGATAATCAGTCGATTAGAAGCATTCTGGAGAGCAGTGGCCACACCAGCATGCAGTGTTTTGGTCATAACATTGATCTGATTGTTAACGAAGCCATAAAAAGTCAGAGGATGGTTCAGAATTTGCTTAGTATTGCACGCAAGGTCTGTGAGAGAGTGCATCGTTCAGTGAAGGCAAAAGAGAAGTTGGTAGAGCTTCAAAAAGCTCATCAGCTGCCCGAAAACCAGCTAGTTCAAGATGTTCCGTCTAAGTGGAAAACCTCTTATTTCATGCTTGAGCGATTAGTAGAGCAGAAGAAAGCCATTGACGAGATGTCAACAGAGTGTAGTTTCAGGGAACTGATAAGTTGTGACCAGTGGGAAGTCATGCAGTCAGTCTGCAATGCTCTTAAGCCCTTTGTTGTAGCCTGCAGAGAAATGAGCAGTCGCACTGCAACACTGGGACAGGTCATTCCACTCATTCACATACTAAACCGAAAAATAGACATGCTTTTTGATGAGACCATGGGTATAGACAATATGCTCAAGTCTTTAAAGGAGGCATTGGTGACTAGAATGTCGCCTACTCTACATGACCCCAGGTACATTTGGGCAACCATGTTGGACCCAAGGTACAAGACCTCCCTCTTCACCGAGGAAGAGGCTGAGCAGTGCAAACACGACCTCATTCAAGAGCTTGAGGGCGCTAGATCGATTTCGGTTGAGGCCAACTCCCCATTGACGAATGGTTGCAGTGAACTTCAACCGTCACCAAACACATTTGCGTCAAACAAGGAAAATCTCTGGGCCCTAATGGATGACATTAGACAGAAGATCAAGCAAGAAGAGAAACCAAAATCACTGGAGCTTGCTGTGCTTGAGTACTTGGAGGAGGACATTCTAGACCAGAGCTGTGATCCTCTGGATTACTGGAACCTTAAGAAGTTGCTATGGCCAGATCTTGCCAAAGTAGCTGTGCGTTATGTGGGATGTCCACCCAGCATTGTTCCAGCAGACACACTTGTTAGCACATCAAGCGTTAACTGTGCCCCGAACCAGTCTCGGCCATTGCTAGAAAATCTTGAAAGACTTCTATTTTTAAAGGTCAATCTTCCTTTGATATATTTTCAGTACTAATGATGTGATGAGGTCAATCTTCCTTTGATATATTTTCAGTACTAATGATGTGAACGAAAGACCCTAAACCTCACCCATGGCCCACTCAAGTAACATTTAGATTTAAATTTGAGGTGAAACTTCAGGGTATTTAAATGAAATGTGTTGATCTTGTCTATGTGTGACTGTGGTGACTACTGTTGCATACACATGATAACTGGAGTCTTATTTCTGGTAAAAAAGTGTGTTCAGGGAGGGTGTGTTATGTAGGTTTGTGGTTGGTGACCGTCTATTGCTGTATTTTTGATTCAGATGCTCTGCTAGTGCCTTATACAAACTACTTCAGGTCTTTATGCTGTAAATATGAACACGTACAAAGCAAGTCAGTCTTCTGATTTAAATAATTATATTACTTTAAACTACATCTTGAATACTGTTTTTATATTTGGATCTGGCCCAAAAGAATTGATGTTTTAAGCATTTTTATTTAATGTCAATTGTGATTTTATTCAACTTATTGTTTGCAGGTTGTGTTTTGGTACTGAAATGTTTTTTTTTTGTATTATAATTTATTCTTTGATATTTTGCTTTGTTAAATGTAAAAGAAAATGCTGTAATTTTCAGGTAAAATATTTTGATCATGCAGACAGCTGGTTTTATATAAAGGATTAAATTATGGGACATTATTGAAATGATACACAATTCATGTATACTTTCTAAAATATAATTTGATTAAAAAAAGAAATCAAGCTGGAAGAATGAATTTTTTTGTGATAAATTGTAATTAAATCTTTACACTTTGACACAATGTTGATTTTTGACTATTATTTAGTTTTAAGTTGTTTATATTTTTGGAATATGGTTAATGCTATAAATTAATTTGCTACAACTATAAGGTGAATGGTGGATTTCTTCTCATTTAGCCATATTGTAGAACCAATGACATTTCTTGCAAATAAGGGTGGAGAAATCTTGAGGTAACCATATGTGTTTATTTAGAGACTTAAAATCTACAATGTGCAGGTTATTATGAGAAAATTTTAAGAATTGAAACCGATAACATTTTTTTCCATTTAAGAAAGCTGTTCTTTAATCATGGAATAAATAATTTCAGCCCTTTATTAGTTTATTATTAGATAATAATTAACAAAACAACATTCCATGCACTTAGGTGATGGATGCATCAATAGCGTAGCATGGAGTCAATCGGTCTTGGGCACTGCGGAGGTGTAATCGAAGCATAACATGACCGCGTCTTGGTTACAGGTAGTGCTTCCTGGACACCAGCGCCACATAATTCAGCCACCCCAAACCTTGTCAAGCACCAGAAAGAATGACTGATCAAACATTTCACTGTAGTGAAACAAACTAGCAGACAATTATCGCAGTCTAAATCATCACTGGACTTCAAACTAATATTTGTGGTCTGTCTGTGCTTACAGGCTCTTGCAGCCACTTCATTCCCCATGAAACTCCCAAATTTTAGATTGTTCCCTACCATCCTCTCAAACCTTTTGCTGGTGGCCTTTCATTCCGCTCAACTTTCAGCTAATAATGGATTCAGCAAACAAGCTTCTTTAGCAGAGACCTTTGTGGTTACCTCAAAACAACCTTACATGCCTTGTCTGGGGTGTTTGTTTTCTGGACATGTCAAGTTAGCACATAAAGCCTACTGACTCACCATTTCAATGCACAGGAAACATGTTTCTTTCACTTTTACATATTTCCTTTAACATTTTACGAAACAATGTGTTCAATTTATATTGCAAGTGTCACATTCTGAAATTAGTTATAATAAATAAAGCTGCAAACATTGATCAAAGGGCTCCTGCACATCCTCTCGATGTACAGTGTGTTGCAAGATGCACTATGACCAATAACTTGTAAGGATATGTAATTAATCGGCAATTGTCAAAATTACTGAACAATACAGGCAAATTAAATAATAAAACCACATCTTAAAGTGTCATGACCCCCAGGTTGTGCTTTAAATTAGTTTTGTCACATACGTTAAAATTAGTCAAAAGAATTACATTACCAATGTTAAATGTTGTATTTTCGTGTGGCCACCTGGTGGCGCTTTAACCATGGAGGTATATTGTAGATGTGCTCAGAGTCAGACGTGAACTGTTAACACGGTTGATCAATTTGGACTGTTCAGACAAAAATCAGATATTCAACTGCCGAGCTGTACGCACATGGTTTAAGTCAAAAAACCTTTGCCATTTAACATCCCATATGCCTTAAGATAATACTGATTTAAATATGAAGAGAAATTCTTAAGACTGCCTTTGTCAAAGTACGCCACGAGTGAAAGTGGGTATTTTTAGAGATTTTTGCAAAATAGTGGTCTTCCTGACAATTTTGGAAACGCATTTTATAAGACTTATTTTTAATTGTTGGTACACTTTCATTCAGCACATTTTAAGCTGAATGTGTTAGGTGGTGGTATATAACCCACTTATAAAATCCCAATCGGATGTCAATTTTTATTAGTTCTGAACTATGTGCGAAACCCTGTGACTTTTCCAGCACGTTTAGCACCTCAAAAATTCACTGAAAGCCTTGAAAAAAACTCTGTGCAAATACAATAGTGTTCTAAGCACTAAATAGTTTATTTGAGATGCAACTCAGGCCATCAACTGTAGTCGGAGGTATTCAAAGGCTGAATGTGCCGTCACGTGGGCCATTAGTTGCAAAAAAAAAAAAAAAAACTGTCATATGATAGATGGAATTTGAACCAAATTTATAAATAATTTTTTACTTGATATATATTTAAAAAAATCATTTATTGATTAAATCACATCAATTTTAAACTTAATTGTATTACTTCACAAAACAAAATAAGTTGAACACTTTAATCCTGAGTAGAGTAGTCCTGACAGGAGTACCAAGAATTCACGAACCAGAAGAACCATCGAGGAAGTAGTAAAATATTTCAATGCATGTTTACGTGTAATGTTCCCCATAGAGCTAATACAATATGAAATATGTTTCATTTAACTCGTCCCTTGAGTTCTTTCAAGTAGAACTAGTTTATCATCCAGCTGGATTCTGATTGGTGGAAATTGCAGTGGCTGCAGTACAAACCTACTATATCCAGGAATGAAGACTAAAGGTTTGTGAGAGTCTTTGAGCAGCAGAATCTTAGTTGAATTTACTTCCATCAACAGATGTGAATATGTTTTCATTTCTGGATCTTCTAATGTCAAGTCTTCTCTCTTGTCATATCTAGGAAATAAATAAAACAATTACGACAAATCATTCTTGTTGCACAAAAAAGTATGTTTAAAGATACCCACCTCCAGTTACTATGGAGCTCCAGAAAGCGTGAGACTCCTGTTTGTGCAGCAGTGACATCAATGTGCAGTGACACATCTTTGCAAAAAATGTAGACATTAGTCAGAATATTTGAATTGAAATAAACCCCATTAATCTATCACCAGACCTGCAGTTGATGGGATTAATCGATGCAATTCAGCCATGGCTTTTCCTCCAGGGTAGTTGTGATGGGAAACATACAGAGAGACACTAGTGTACACTCCATTTAGCACCAAATGTCCAACCACAACCAAAGAACCAATTTTATACATCAACGACTTTTGGTAATTCTTCAAACTAAAACAAAACAGATAACAAGGCACATATTAAAGCACTTGTGAACAAAAGGATCAAATAAAATGACTTCTAAAATAAACAAACATTAGTAAAATAAACCTTTTACAGGGAGCTTAGATGAGATCACTTTTCCGGGTGTTTTAAACAAAACGCTCATCAATGACTGCACACAACCAATGTTCTACATAATTTCTCACACAAAGTGACATCACAAACAAAACAGGTGTATGAAGTTGATCTGTGGTACCTCCTTTTTGTTTCTAATACCTCATGTGTTCTGAGTTTTGTGACGCAAACCAGAGCAAAAATGGGCATGTACATGTAAAAAAGAAACAATAGAATGTTACCTTGCAAAAAATAAATTGTGGTATTGGGGGGAAAAAAAGCGATACTGATATGTAGTTGTTTAAGACATTAAACCAGTATCAGAAACTCACTTCAGACCAGTTACAGAAACCTAGTTTTACGACAGGATATAACTCGCCTTACTGTGTGCATAACTGTGATTTTGTGTGGAAGAGCTTAACTGACCCGAAAGGAGTCAATCCCAAAGTCAGAGATTCCCCAAAAAACCATTCTCTCAGGTTCAAATGCATGTCAACAAAGCGTCAAAGATAACGCCACTAACTCAATGGTATCGATGTAAGTTTGAGTCCTGTAGTAGTTTAAGCAAGCTGACCATTTTCCACATTCAACTGCCACTTTATTAGGTACACCTGTACAACACAGCCAATCACATAGCAGCAACTTAATGCATTTAGGCATGGTCAAAACATAGCATCAGAATGGGAAAGAAAGGCAATTAGAGTGACTTTTAACATGGCATGGTTGCTGGTGCTAGACGCGCTGCATTTCGGAAAATGCTAATCTATTGGGCTTTCCACGCATACTAGAGTTTACAGTTTTGTTTGGGATGGGACTAAAGATTCGCATCATGAATGTGCAGCAACTTCATGATGCTATCATGTCAATATGGACCAAACTCTCTGAGGAATGTTTCCAGTACCTTGGTGAATCTATACCACGAAGGCAGTTCTGAACTAGCAAAGTGTACCCAATAAAGTGGCTTGTGAGAGAATATGTTGATTATGTGGGTTTTCATCTTGCTCAGTTTTCAGTATTCATGTAATGGGACATCACATTTGGAATAAGTTTAACTCACATGAAGGAACAGCCACAGGCAGCAATCATGTTGAACACAGGAAAGGTATAGATGATGAAACGAAGCTCCTTGTGAGGCAGAAAGGAGTACGCCATAATAAACCCCAGGGTTACCACCAGCAGTTTTATGGTACGTCTGTCCAACAGACCAAGTAGGATGAATGGTAAGGACGTGGCAAGAGCTCGAGGGAGAGCAGAGTAAAAGTACCAAAGATACGGGAAGGTTTGAGGCACATTGTTAAGGAACGGAGAAGAAAATATAAACCCAAAAGTGAACACCGTCTACTGACAATTACACGATCTCTAGGATAAAAGTGTAAATTACTCCCAAACAAGTCGCATCAATGAAATGTACTGTAGAGTTACTCCATCTGCACAACCATTTACAGCTTATGTTTATCCTGTATGAGAGTTCCATGTTGGTGGTTTAAGAAGGAATCCCTTTAAACCACCAAGAAAGAGAGTTGACAAGAACTATTTGTGCAAATGAAAGCATTACGTAGAAGGATATTCCCCAGTTGGAGCTTTTGTTCAAGACAGTGTTGTACCACAGCACCTGACCCTCTGGCCAGAGCAGCTTATTCCAGAAAAATGTGTCAACCATCACAGTGACACCTGCAAAAATAAAGCATGTCGCAGTCTGTGGGAATACTTTGATGTGGAATAAACAACTTAACTTGGGGAACTTGACAATTTCTTACCCAACGATAAAAGACCAGCAGGTACTGCATGGAAAAGCAGCTGACGTATAGCAATCTCTTTGTTCCAGAGTGACATCAGCAACATGAGGCCAAGAAGTAGACACAATTCTGAACGGAACACTATGATGGCAAATGCAGACAGCCAAATGAAGGAACCACTTCTTTGTGCCATCCAGGAAGTGAACGCTAGAAGAACTAGAAGCAAACACTGCATCAAAAGAGTGGCGCGCTGTTAAACTTATGTAATTTAAAAAAAAAGGCCATTATAGAGAAAAATATGGTTCAAAATGACCGCACTGCATTAACATGGTTTCATGTTTATTTAGGTTAAAGTTTCAGCACATACTAATGCACTGCTTAATAAATTAAGGGAGACAATACATGAACTAAATATTCTGATTGAAAAACTTTATAGAATATAAGGGGAACAAAATAACATTGGAATGTTAAATGGAAACCAAACATTCAAGAGGAACAGTCAAATCACAGGCTGATCCAACTACTTTGAAGATGTTAAGTAGTGGTTCTAAATGCCTCTGGAGGGTCCTTCCTACCCTTCCTGCCTCTTATTCTTCTTCTGTTGTTTTTGGCAGTTTGCTTTATGGTGCATTTGCGCCACCAGCTGGATCCATAGTTTGGTTCCCGAATTAAATGAACGAAATACGTTCTTGTATTATTAATATTTTTCTTCAAGTTATTCTGTTATATTTATGTTTTTTTGTACAATAAAGTTTTAAGATCACTGTAAGTTCTTTCGTTGTTTAATTTATTTCTAGGGTTTATTTTTAATTGTTCTAATTATTTCTTTTTGTGTTTTTTTTATTTTGAATACATTGTATTAAAACATGGTCTGTGTTTTCGTTTTGGTTGCATTTGTCAGATTTCCCACATTTATTTTCTATTTTATGTTGTGTGTAATTTAAACCAGTATGTTGTTCTAGTATTATAAACTCCTTTGTCTGCATCTTAAAACATTATGACATCCATCAATACTTAGTTAACATTTGGCTGTGTGTGGCAATGTTTACAATAAATGTTAAAAATAATTATCACTACCACCATTTAATACGTGAATATACTGTTTGTTTGTTTATTTAAAAAACACATTACTTACAAGTAAATACAAATTCAAGTGTGTTTTGTGTTGATTCTAATGAAAAAACAAAGGCCACGAAGGATGGTCACGATGCATCCTCGGAATTCAGGGCAAAGTAGGACGCATTTCAAGGATGCATTTTAATAACCCTTCAAGTTTTGCCGAAATGAGACGGCCTTGGCGCACCGTTGTGACGCAAGTGGCCTTAAAATGCGCACTCGGGAGGATGCACACTTCTGGATTGAGACACAGCCCATATGTCTGCATGCCCTTCCTACAATGTCTGGACCTTATCTACTTATCCCCCCTCTTTGAGTGAACCATTGAACAGACGATGTTGTGGCATGACATCAGTGTATAGAACGATACATGATGTCACAGAGATGCCGGATTGCTGATATGCTCTAGCTAATGAGGACCAGCCCAAATGTACAGCAACTGTTAATGACTCTGAGGATCTCCACAGAGAACCCAATCCAGGGCTGTCTAGCACAGAGTTCGCTGACACATTGCCAAAATAGTCATGATTAAGGATGTCAACAGTCCCCTTAAGATGCTGTTAATCCTTGAGCAGTTCTTTGCCACATGCTCATGGTATAGGATGATACTCTTCAGAGAGTATATTCACTTACATAGTTCTGCAGTAATGCTATACCTATAATTAATGGTTATTACCTGTAATTAATTGCCTATTTGTAATGAATAATATCTGTGAAAATGATGCAGTGTGTACCTAAAGGTAAAGCAAACACATTTGGGAGTGTTCTGGTAATGTAGAACATCAGATGAAATTGTGAGATGCAGATGAAGTAGAAAAGACTCGCCACCATTGACCCAAATTGTCTCCGGACTTCTTTCTGCATCTGCCACAGTGATAAAATAACACACAGTCCAAGAACCCCCCTCGCTGTGGAACACAAATAAACATAAATTGTGCACACATTTAAGATTATTTTAGATAATGTAGATGTTGTGGTTTATTTTACCAAGGATTTGTGAGTAAAACTTTGAGGCTTGAAGAAGTTCGAGTCCATATTTCATTGGTGCACTGATGGCAGATATAACCAGAGGTCCCAGAAATGTACGTGGAACCACGCCAGGAAACTCATGATGATCATACTGGAAAAAAAATGATTTGTAACAAGGGATTAATCGAGAATTAATATAGACCATTAGTTCTTACACACAGTTACACATTAAAGATACGTCTGGGTTTAAAAAAATATGAATGTTTGGGCACAAAATACACAAAGCTGATAAAAAAATTCGCACTTACCCTTTTTAAATCAAACTTGTGATACAGAATATCATGAACAGCTTGTAAATTAAAACTTTCTTCAACTTTAGTGTAGGGACATATCAACAAATGTAGAAATGCTATTCCTATAGAACAAATAAAGAGACAATTTTCATTTACAATACTCTTACTCGCCATCATAACACACGTTAATAAATCCACGGAGCAATCTCTTCTTCTGATGTCAAAGACACTGGTCGTTTTGGAATGTAGCGTTACTGCCCCCAACCGGAGTGGGTGTGTAACACCCTCGTCAATATGTATTTTTTAACGTTGCATAAAATTAATACAGTAATAACAATTCTAAAATCACAACAGTTAAATAACCCAGGTGCTTTCAGTTTTGAATCTACTTTTCATATATATATATTCAGTTTTAAATCTGGCTAGACTGTGTTAACAGTTTTAAAAAAGGGTAGACAGTTTTAAATAAGACTCAAATTCGGCCATAAAGTAAATGTAACCCTTTTTTGCTTGTCAATTAACATATTTGTTTTAATTATAAAACTAACATTCACAATACATTTAACAGCTTAACGCGTTTGGTTTCAAAATAAAAAAAATATAACATATTTATTTCGCAAAGTGACGTTTCCGTAGTGTCTGAACCGTTCTTTGTTGGCAGTATTTCATTGGTTCGTTTGTCGACGTCCAGGAAAACCGTCCAATCAGAATGCAGAAAATATTGCGTATGTTCAAACGCGGAAACCTGAATGGCTAACCCGGTGACTAGACGGCATGGACGTGTGGAAGTGGGACGTTGTACATATTTGTGCAGTTAACGTATCAATCTTTGTTTTTCAGTAGTTGGCGAAAGCTCAAATAGTGTCTATTTTCTAACCAAGCAGCAAAAACACTTAAATATGTTTATGTCATGCAGCGTTTTTTACGTCATTTCTATGGTCTTTCTTCCACTATTTCGACCTGTTTTTACGAAGGACTTCACCGCATTATGCTCAACATGTCGACAATTAGTCGAAGAATTTGACAAAGTAATTATATATCTGTCTGTAAATTACTATTCATATTTAATGTATAAATTTCTCTTCTGAGCTTTCTTTCTTTCAAAAGGAATATATTTCAGTGCTGAAATATTAGTATTTGCACGCAACTACTGTATGTGTTTATTTAGGTTCAGCGTTGATGTATGTCTTCATGTACTACCCAGGGTCTGGAGAGGACATCAAAGTTTAATTTTGGTGGTGGAAATACAGCATGGGAAGAGAGGAAACTATCAAAATATGAGTCAAGGTGAGTGTCAAGAAAAACATAATTCATCCAGGGCTCTTATTTTGTATTTTCTAAAAATGTTTCTCATTTTGATTAGTGAGATCAGGCTGACAGAGATACTGGAAGGCTTGTGCCAGAGCAACAGCTTTGACTGCAACCACATGTTGGAAGAAAATGAGGAGGTCTTAGAAACCTGGTGGTTCAAGAGGTCAGGAAACATCATGGATGATATTAACTGGAGATTATTTCTCAAAGCTGAGGTACACTTCATTTTCCCATGGGCGGTACAATGTAGTTATCTTAAGTAGACATTATTTTCATTTTATAATTTGTAGCTTTTATTTGTAGCTTTTCTTGTTGGTCCCTTTAAAGGGATCTCACAGTCTAACCTTTAGTTAGTTTTCTGTCCCATCATGGTTACAAAGACTACACACAGAGATGCAGACAGACAACACAAACCTCTAAGCAAAATGACTGTCACTAGCATCTTTTGGAGCAGTTCGGAATCAACCAGTTGGAATAACCTTCGGGTGGCAGTTAAAAGTGGCAGCTTCATCCAAAATTAAGGGCATCAAGGACAAGATTGTAGACCTGCAAAGCCAATAGTTGAAAAGCTCCCCCTGTCTGGGACTCCACAAGGTTCAGTTCTTGGTCCAATTCTCTTCCCAACCTACACCACTCCTCCTAGGTTTGCTCTTATTGCTATCCCTATCCTCAACTCCATCTGCCTTTTCGTCCTGATAAGTCTATGGTTACAACCTGCTGTAAAACAACTGTCTGGACTCATCTACTGCTCAACATGGCAAAGACTGAGCTGGTCATTCCAGCTAATCTCACTGTCTAGATGCTAACACAACCTTTATTGGTTCTTCGTGTTTTTTTATTTTATTTATTTATTTATTTTTCAAAAAGAAAATAAAGTATGGTTCTATAAATTAGTTTAAAAAGGCCCCCAAAAACAGAGTCTTGGTCTAGTCACTTACTTAACCAGGAATTTTATACCTGTGGTCAAATTAAGAAATTTTCAGTTCTTTACAGAAAATAAAAGTGTACACGGTCAAATCAATGGTGAAATAATTTAGATTTAGTGGGAAAGAAAATGAGAATAGCTATTGCAATCTGGTGCAATTCTGCAACAAATTACTTCAGTTACAGGAGGGCAACCTCTCTATATCGTATCCAACTGCCAGCTGTAGAAATGTTTCAGCTACAAAGTTCCTTAGCATTTATTAACTCAAGGGGGTTTGAGTGTTCCCTCAACCTTTATTAAAGGATGTTCACTGTACCTGATTATAAGAGAATTTTATTTTAATACTATACTTTTTTTCTATATTGTTTGCTTTTTGCAGGAAAACGAAATACCCTGATCTGTTCAAGTGGTTTTGTATTGAGTCCATCAAAGTTTGCTGCCCTAAAGGCACATTTGGTCCTGATTGCAACTGTAAGTACTTCAGTACTTCACTGCAACGTACTTGCACCATAAACATACTTTGTGTTATGTGCAGAATGCATGACGTTTGTGTGGCTTTCCAGCTTGTGTTGGGGGATCGGAACGACCATGCCACAGTAATGGTAAATGTGATGGAGATGGAACTAGGGCTGGAAATGGGAAATGCAGCTGTGATCATGGTTACGAAGGGGAATTTTGTCTGGACTGTGGGGATGGATATTTTAGTGAACTGAGGAATGATACGTTCTCCTTGTGCAAAGGTACAGTAAACAAATGCTTAACAGTAATACATTTTATTTGTTAAAATTACACTTTCTCATGTTATTTTAAAATTCTGTTTGTCCTCTGGAGAGTGTCATAAATCTTGTGTTGGATGCATCGGAGCAACCAGTAACGATTGTAATCAATGTCGGAACGGTTGGGAGAAAGGCCAGGAGGATGGATCATGCATCGGTAAGATTAGTTTTGTGGAAAGTAGTAGTGTTGCACTTTTCCAAGATTTTTTTTATAATGTTTCCTTATTTTTAAATGGATTATCCTCCTCCTCAAATTTCGTCACACTGTACCCCACAATGAATGATTTGGAAAGGACGGCACAAACTGAACATAAAGAAAATGCTCAGTGAGGCAAAGATTGAGCTCTTGGGTATGAGTACAAGGCAATTGAAAGAAATCAGGTAATGCTAATCACCTAACCCATTCCATCCCTACGGTGAAGCATTGTGGTGGCAGTCATTCTGGGAGAAAAGTCAGGATTGAGGTGAAGACGAATGCGGTAGTGCACAGAGACATCCTGGATGAAAGCTCTTGACTGGAATAAGTCCCGAGCTAGAACCTAGACTAGAATTCTACTCAACATCTCTGGAGAGACTCTTGAAAAGGTTATAGCATCAGAATGACTGAATGTAATCAACAAATTGAAAAAGGGTTGGTTATTGGGGGTCCGATGCCCATGAATGATTTAGATTTGTAACTGGTCACTTAATTGGTGGCTGTTTAAAATACCCACATCTCTTTCTGTCTAAATGCCGTCCTGACATATCTAATTAAAGGCTAAAAATCCACAAAAAAGTTATTATAAAAATGGAGTCCTGAAAATGCTTGCTATGCCTCACTGTTGAAAATCTCTCAATTGCAGACATCAATGAATGTGAGCAAGAACCACATCCATGCAGAGAGGACCAGGAGTGCCTGAACACAGATGGATCTTTCTCCTGTAAAGGTGTGTGGAAAATGGATTTTGTGTTTTTGGGGAAGGGGCAATGGCATTCATTGGTTTCAACATTATTTCCATAATCAGTTAAACAATCTTTCTTGATAAAATGAAGTAGATTGCATGAACTATTTGGAGATTTATTCACCTAATCAAATAGTTTTTATTATGGATTTTTGAAAGATGACCTTTTATGCAGTGTTTAAAGTACATTATCTAGTTAGCCAAAATGAAAACGTGTATCACGTTAAGGTCTTTAGTCAGTAACAGTCACTACCACTCCATGCATCAAGCTAAAAGGCTTTTATTAAAATGTGGATTAGTTTTCAGTTTTTTTTTGTTTTTTTTCGACCAGACTCTTCCTCCCAGTCACACCCATTAAGTATGATGATCATTTGATGAAATAATGATTGAGTCAACTTCTGAGAGGGGAGTTTCATGAGTTGGGAATTCTGTGAGCATTTACATGTGAGCCAACAACTACAATCTAATAGAGATGGACTTTATGCCGTTCTTTATCCTTAACTTTTTTCCTTAACTAAAGTTGTCTGTAGGTTATTGAAATGAAAAAAAGAAAAAAAAAGATTATTGGTGATGGGCAGTGTATTATTGTTCAACATTAGTATGGTATTATTATTATTTTTACAGTAAAGGGATTTTTCCTTTTCATTGAACTACTGGCCGTTGTTTTAGTCATATTCCTACTTGTTTTATCTTGTCAGAGGAAGAAGTACCTGCATCGAACTCTGAAGATGTTAAATCTGATGACTTGCCTGAAAAACATGAAGACCTCTGAAGCTACATGGCATTCCTTGGGCACAATTTTTGTATACAAAACACCCTACCACGTGTATGCACCAGTAAAATGCACTTACAGCAAAATCTGGGAAAACTGCCATTTTTAAAAGAAAGTATTGAAGATGGGTGGTGTTGCAGATTAAAGTTTATGTAATACATTGACGTTTTTTTTTTAAAACTTCTACATTATGCTTGTCCAAATGGTGACCTCCCAGTTCAAATAGCTCTGTTTGGATGTGGAATAAAGATGGGTGAAAAATTATTTTCTTTCTTTTGAAATGGGCTGTATTTTAGTCTTCATTATTTCTCATTGTGATCAGTTCTGTTGAGTACATGAAGCGGAAAAAGCTATGTGTAAAGGAAAGAGGCAACAATGTTGTCTGATATGCTTCACAGGCTCCTGTTATTTTACGTTAATGACTTGAACCTAACAATCATTTTTAGAAATGTGAGATGGGTATATAGTCTGTAGAAAATGCACAGAAAGACCTTTTAAAGCAAGTAAATTACACATTGGTTTAAAACCAAAAATTACCTTTTAGCCATTATTAATGTAAAGAACTAGTGTTCACCCACAGCAAAAACTTTAATTTAATGTATAGTGTATCTTGTACTTATGGGTATATTTATAAAAGGATCACATGTATTTCCCTTCAAATTTTAAATTAACAAAGGGTATAATTATTGTATGAAAATATAATCTCTTATGTTTATTTTTGAGAAAACATTGAGTTTGTGGTTTTGTTTCACCACCTCTCTGCTTTTGTTCTGCTCCAGGACTTTTTATGGGATATGCTTTGCAAAATGATGTCATTTTCCCACAAATATTCTACCACAAACTCAAATTCATTCCAAAATATTAGCGATCAAATGCTAACTACACATTTTTCCATCTCCACTGCCCAGCTGTTTTTATCTTTACACTTTCACAATTTCCATTTACAATTAAAACAGAACTTAATTTGGTAAAAATGGTCCTGACTCTGGTTTTATTCTTGGTTGAATCCAGTAACATCTGACACAAACACAAGCAAGTTCAGGCTGAGTGTTTTATTAAGTAAACAAAAATCAATGCTGAGATCAGGAACTTTCAGATTTGATCGACTAACACAAACTACCATAGACATACAGAGAAAGGGAGTACATTGACTTTTCCTAATAAATACACAAACACTGTCCTCAATGTTCAGCAGGGATGGTGATCCGGCACCCGCTTCCTGAAACGCAAAGCAAACGCTTTCAAAAAAACCTATACAGAATATATTGAGGTGCTGGGGAGGCTGGAGTTACCTGGGTGCTGCCTTAATGATGTTATCCACACGCAGAATCATTTCAGCCGCCTCAGCTGCACTCAGGAGAACTTGCCTCTTCACCTGGAAGCTCTCTGTGATTCCCAGAGTTCCCATGTCTCCCACACAGCCCTGGGTCATGTCTGGAACGGACATAAGACATTAAAGTTCAGGTGTACTGAGCCATTCCGTAAACAGCACAGAACCTATCCTAAAGGTCATCAAGGAGACACTGCAACAAACCCTGGTAACCTCAACAGCTTCTTGTTAATGACTGGAGTCTTTTGCACCTAAACTGGATTAATTTAGTACGGCTCACACCAGTTTAACACTGCATCTGCATGTGTGTCTGTTGCGTTTGCATGGTGTCTACGGAAAACCACATTTTGTCACAATTTATGTGAAATTTTGCCATCCGTCATGCTTGCAGCACATCAAACATGCGTGCCAGAAAGAAGATACAATGCAGTCGGAAGCAGTGTGAAACTGGCGCTAGCTCTATTCACTAAAGATGCATCACTACACTTTGGTGACATCATAGCAAATATTATAGTGAATGCAACAGAAATGCACAACCCCACCATAAAAACACACAACACTGAACAATTATGCATTAAGTGACAATTCTTTTTGGCCAGAAACAAACAGGATGCTGCTATCAGGGTCTCGCCAGGGCAGGCTACATTAGGACCCTCACTGAAATGGGTAAGAAAGGACTACAGCTAAAGAGCACAAGTCAAGCCATGCTGTTATAAAACAAATCAGTGAAAAAGCAGTCTCCCACTGACTGAACGAGAGCCCAGGAAGCTCATTCGAGATCTACCTATCGCTTTTCAAACTCCCAGACATACCAGAAGATAGGGGACTGAGCTTTCTGTTTGCCTTATACACGCACAAGCAGACAAGAACTTGGAAATGTCATTTCTATGTCGAGAGTGTGGATCACTGACCCAGACCAAAGGTGTTCTTGTTCTCCTGATGCGCTGCTCTCAACTGAGACACCAGTTCTGCGCTGTCATATCCCGCATTATCAGCGATGATGGTGGGCAGCTGCAAAATACACACACACACACACCATCAGTCATCTACAGCGAGTCATTCCAAGGTGAATCATATACAGAATACAATTTAACACCAAACCTGTCGCCGGCGACAGAAAAATGACATGTGCAATTCAAACTACCGTAGCTCTGGTCATTTACACACTATTGAAAAAAATAAAATAAAAATCAACAGATTCTGAAAGCGCAGACCTTTCAATTGATACTACATTTATTATGGTAATGATGACATTGCTGTGTGCCATGGGTGGGAAGTTTGTGAAGCGTAGGAGAGCCGTGATAAGAGTGATTGATTTCCTGTAATTTACTTAGCAATATTTTAGAAATGTTTTCATTCTAAATATTTTTATGTAACAGTATAAGGATTTTCTAAGTAGTTGTAATAGGTTTATTAGTGTGTTTTATGTCTGTGATTCCTCTGTGACTTCCGCATTCGCGTCTTTTCTTCCTTATTTCCTTGCATTCTTCAACCATTTTTTGGCACACGTAGTGTTTGTTTTCAGTGCCAAAACACTTGTAAATAGTGAAGAAGAGGTTTAGATGATAGTCAAGAGTTGAGGGAAGCCCTGTGAGTTTTGTGGAAGAGCCCTGTGAGTTTTTTTTCTCTATAAAGAGAAACTTGGTGACAGTTCAAATACTTTTTTTTTTTACTTTTCTTCTGTCACACTGTCCTGAGGCTTAATAACAAAAAAATGGCAAATATTTGCCAGATAGTGAAAGTTTTAGTTCCCCTGAAAAGAAAAACAGGTAAAAAAAAAAGTTAAAAATAAAGTTATACATTTTGACACAATGACAACAATACCAGGCGAACTGTACTGTAAATGGTTAACTGAATCATTTTGTTCACTTTCTGCTTACCATTCTGAGGGCTTTGGCAAAAGACTCCATGGCTACAGCTTCCTTCCCTGGTGTCCGATTAGCCAGATCTGATACGGCTTTGGCCATTAGCATCTCTGAGCAACCTGGAAGCCACATGCAGAAGCATCACACACAGCTAACACACAAACACTCAGAGAGAAAACACAAACCCAGGCATTATCGCTCACCTCCACCATAGACGGTGCGCGTCTCTTTGACAGTCTGCGCCAATACACACAGGGCGTCATGGAGAGATCGCTCAGCCTCATCCAGAATCTGCTGAGTAGCTCCACGCAGGACAATGGTACAGGCCTCACCTGGATACGAAGTCATAGAAATACAACCATTAGACGGAAAGTACAACAGAGATGTGCTCATCACATGTCTAACCAGCCCTGCTGATACAGAATAAAAGTTCTCCACTCACCCATATCCACCCCAGAGAAGTGTATGAGTGTATCCTCCCCGATCATCACCTCCTCGATCAGCTTACAGTGGCCCAGCTTCACAAGCTCCGGGTGATCAAAGGTAGAGGTGATCTCTCCTCCTGTAGATACACCAGGAAGTCTAGTTACAGGATGACCGATCTCTTTAAGAGTAGAGGAGCTGAGCTGTACCTGTGACGAGAGCTAGGCGCTCCACCCCGACGAAGTCTGCATGCTCGATAGCCATCACACCGGCTGCTGCGAAGAGCTGCTCTGGGTAGTTATAGATCAGCTGTCTGCACGCACACACGCACGCACACAAACTTGTTAGCTCATATTAGCAATGCTTGGTGACTTTCATACGGCCATCTCAATAGTTATGGAGTAAATGTGAAGGACCTCATTTACCTGTTGATGAAGCAGTTGATGCCATGCTTCAGGATTCTCTCCACTTTCTCTTTCATCTTCTCTTTCTCCGCCAGCTCGATTTCTGCTACTTTTGCTGTGGAGTCCACGCGGACCCTTGAGCCGAAGATCTAATCATACAGACAGAGAGGATGAGCAATCAGTTCATATATGATTTAAGGCTAGATTATCATTCTGCATTGTAAGTTCAATTTGATCGCATTAGTCCAGATCTGTTTGTAAGTCACCACATCACAATGCAAGGTAAACCAGGACACTGGACATTACACCAGATGGCATAGATAAAAAATGTCATTCCTCACACCAAAGGCCTATTTACAGAACCATCTAAAAATCAACTTTGCTGTTTCAAAGCTGAGGCGTTGTGGAAACAAATCGAAATCATGACCACAAGCTTAATGCTGACTAAAGGCCTCTACACATTAATACGAATTGAGATTCAAATGAATGGCAGGGTATTTTTCATCTGGGTCAAGGAAATTGTAATGCAATTTTAATGCCCTCTGCGCCACACAGGGAAAAAGAAAAGAAAAATCATCTAAACCCATAGGCGTCAACGGGACATCACACTTTGGAGTGGTGCCAGAGGAGAAAGAGAGAAAAAAAAAGTTTCTGAGAGCCATATTGTTTGTTTTTCGAAAGGAGAATAACCAATGAAAGCTGGCTCTTTTGATGAGGTAAGTAGGATGTAAAAGCGCTGCTTGGTGGCACAAACCCTCTTTTCTCCACATTTTTTGTCAAACAGCTACCTGTGATCAGCCACCGACAGTATAAAACGCTCGACATCCATGATTTATTTTATGTTCTTTGATTTCTTCTCCATCATCATCTTCAGCTTTCAATACCATCGAGACATGGAGCATCATTGCGCCAATATTTAAGACACATACGAAGAGCACCCTGCTAAGAAGTCATCCAAAGATTTGTGTGTGGTGGCCTTTAGGGTGCTTTCAAACCTCTAGTTGATTTATTTTGGTCCAGATCAACACGAAAAACTCAAACATTGTTACAATTGTAGGAGGATTTAATCCTAGTTCACACTACACTGGTCGCTGTGGTCCACACTGCTTTTACCAGCTCGGTTGACTGGTACTGAGTTAGCTGGTGTTACTTTAACCTCTTAAGCCCTGAGGCCTATTTTCCGAAAATCCTATACTTTTACTTTTTAAGGCATTTCTCAGCTTTTACAAGGCCTAAACTGCAAATCTTGGTATCAAAATGAAGATAGGTTCTTGGGGAGTGGTGTGGATGAGTTAATTTGACAGTCAAGAACACAGGGTAAGAGTAATTGATGTTGGAATGGCCAAAAAATGAACTCCGCCTAAAAAAAAAACACATGTTTCCTCCAATATCTCCTTATTTTACTTATAACGAAGCAAATAAACACAATCAATTGTAACCACTACATGTCAAGAACATCTGTAGCAAGTTTGGTGTTCATACTACAAGAAACTAATATTCTGTAAAGGTTTTGATTGAACAAAGTTCAGGCGTAATCCATGTTGGCACAGTTTGGCACAATTTGGCACAATAATTGAAATATGGAAAAAATCTTGTCCAAAGCTTCAGCTACGTTAATAGTCTTCTTTTCTTGCTTATGGGACATGATTTCAGCAAAAAAAACTCCTAAAGAAACGCTGTAAAAGGGGGGTAGAAGCTCATTTACGCCATCTTGCTGCGCTTTTGGGAACGTTTCACTCACAAACGCTTTGACGTCGAGCTTCTGCGTGTCCCTACCCCCCCGACCATCTGTCCAATCCAGAAGATCTATATATCGACGGAAAGCTCTGATTCTATGGAAACCAATCAGCTCAACCATTTTGAGACTGACGGGATCGCCGACGAATCACACGACGCGCAGCGTGGAGAGACGTGCTCTTACGCACGGGGAGTCATTCCATATTTGGTGACGTAATGACGCCACAAAGCCAAAGAAACAATCCAAAATGGACTTTTCGCGAAGCTATCGACCGGACATAACAACAAACAGACTTTTATCGCTATGGAAATAACTTTGTTGAAAAAACGGCAAAGGTAAGACAAGATTTACATGCTTGCTTGGTTTTCGCTGGCGTTTTTTCGTGGAACTTTCGCTCCCTGCTCTGAAATACTTCATGCAATGTTAATGAGTTGCATATCACTGGATTCAGCTGGTTGTTAGCTTTCATTTAATGTAATGGTTTGGGTGTTTCCGTTTATATTGTGGATACATATCGCACATAAACAAAAACGTGGTCATGAATTATACTCCGGACATGTTGTTGTTTATTTGCATGGCGTTCGAGCTGTGGTTAACGGATATGAAATTGAATTAGATACGTTTTTAGAGGAGTTTCCGCTGAACACAACAGTATTTAATATGTGTGGGTTATTCTCAGGGTTCGTGAGCTATGAGTGAAAATGTAACGCACAAGGGGGCAAGTCCCCGGTACCGGGGACTCTCGGGCTTAAGAGGTTAAGTTAAGATGCTTTCCTGAGAGGAAATCCTTGGTATCATCATTATCTTCATATACCTTGATCTTGTCAGTGTCCATGCCGGTGTTAGCAATCAGGATGTTGGCATTCTCAATCCTTTTGGGCTGGTTAACCCCAATGCGTTTGTCCAACAGGAAACCTTAGAAGAGAGCAAAGAGGAAGAGTATCAGTGTAAGAGCGGTAAGAGGTGCGTCAGTGTGGACGTACCTTCATCCAGGTAGCTGTCACAGAGGCTTCCTCCCAGCTTCTTGATCACGTGAATGCTCTCCAGGTTGCCAGATCCTTTTAGCCTCAGCACTGCTTGCATGGCCAGGTTGGAGAAGTGCTCTTTGTGGTGTGTGAGGAGCTTGGAAGATAGAGTGGTACGAGCAATATTCAGCAAATCTTCCTGGAAGCGCTGTTCATCGCTCCTGAACACAGACACTCACATGATTTCTGCTCATGTGAAAACAGAAGGAATTCCAAGGCCCTCACAACTACATGATATGAGTGACGAGTCATATTTGTCCACTTTCAATAGGCAAAACTATTCTTAACCTCTTGACCCCTAAGGCCTATTTTCCGAAAATCCTATACTTTCACTTTATAAGGCATCTCAGCTTTTACAAGGTCTAAACTGCAAATCTTGGTATCAAAATGAAGATAGGTTCTTGGGGAGTGGTGTGGATGAGTTGATTTGACAGTCAAGAACACTGGGTAAGAGTAATTGATGTTGGAATGGCCAAAAAATTAACTCCGCCTAAAAAAAAAACGTTTCCTCCAATATCTCCTTATTTTACTTGTAACGAAGCAAATAAACACAATCAATTGTAACCACTACATGTGAAGGACATCTGTAGCAAGTTTGGTGTTCATACTACAAGAAACTAATATTCTGTAAAGGTTTTGATTGAACAAAGTTCAGGCGTAATCCATGTTGGCACAGTTTGGCACAATTTGGCACAATAATTGAAATATGGAAAAAATCTTGTCCAAAGCTTCAGCTACGTTCATAGTCTTCTTTTCTTGCTTACGGGACATGATTTCAGCAAAAAAAAAAACTCCAAAAGAAACCCTGTAAAAGGGGGGTGGAAGCTCATTTACCGTGCCCATCACCGTGCGCTTTGCGTAACGTCCCTATTCACAGTGCTCCCAACGTTGCCCACAGTGCATATCCACCGTTTTGAGATGGACAGGATCCCCGATGAATCACAGGACACGAAACATGGACGTGACTACTTTTACGCATGGGGAGTGTTTCCATATTTGGTCATGTTATTCTTAGAAAAGAGATAGGAGAGGGAGCCAAAATGGAGTTTTGCGAAGCTAAAGACCAGATAAAACAACAAACTGACTTTTATCGCTTTGGAAATATTTTTTGTTGAAAAAACGGCAAAGGTAAGACAAGATTTACACGCTTGATTTTTTTTGCTGCTGTTTTTTTTCGGGGAACTTTCGCTCCCTGCTCTAAAAGACTTCATGCCATGTAAATGAGTTGCATATCGCAACTTAGCGAGCTATGAGCGAAAATGTAACGCACAAGGGGGCAAGTCCCCGGTAACGGGGACTCTCGGGCTTGAGAGGTTAATAAAATTAAGGGAATGCAACCTTTAAACTTGAGGAAAAAATGCATGACCAGCTTCAATTGCTTGACAGAAGGAGTGAAAAGGCCAGACAAGCTGTGGAGGAAAATTAGTAGCTCTACAGAAAAAGTCATCAAAGTGGTCTCTAAAAGGAGGAAATGGGGATTGCGTAGCCAGAGAGGGAACTGTAGCTAAGGGGGAAGAACTGAGCTGTAAACTCTGTATCTCTACTGAATTGTACACACACACAGTGTAAAACAGACGTAAGAGTTGGTCAAATTGGATCTTTTAGCTGATCTAGTTACCCATGATCCACAGCGGCATCTCTGAGTGCCTCACGAGCAGCCTGTGTGGCCTTTCTCCAGCCAGCGATGATAATCTGAGGATGAATCTTCTTGGCGATCAGCAGCTCAGCCTCCTGAAACAAACACACCGCAGACTAACATGTAAAAATAATCAGACCAATATTTACCATCACCAGTGTCACACAAACCAAACACCATCAAAACAATTCACCACCAAAACCACGCTCATCATCATCAAACTCAAACTAAGTCTCAATGCAGCAAGATGGTGTCCTCTTTTAAGCTCAGAGAAAGAGACGTACCCGCAGTAGCTCTGCTGCCAACACAGTAACTGATGTCGTCCCATCGCCCACCTCATCATCCTGAACCTTCGACATATCTAGAACAGAAACACAAAGATATACAACCACTCATGATACTCACATGAACTTTAAACAACTATAGGCAGCGGTGAGCGTGTAGTCTGATTAAATTTTCACTGTTTTGTGCATTTAGATTCTACTGCTACAATTCATGAAATATAAAAACTGGCTACTCAACAAGCAAAAGTCTCTGGGTAAGCAACCAGTTTCCACGTGTGGCACACTAAGGCATCAAGGTTTTGCAAGAGATTGTATAACAGTGGTCACATTCACTATGAGGTCACTTATCTTGACAGAGCTGAGCACATTGGGTGACACGTTTAAAACAAACCACTCAAGAACCAATAGATACAAAAATAAAACGTGGCAAGTAGAGCTAAGCCATACCAAGTCTTGCAATTATTTTTGCAATCAGCAGCACACTGTACAGTAGGGCTGGGCGAATAATGTTCAGTTGTTCATTTAGTGATGAGTACTATTTAGTTATAGATAGTCAGTGAACTATGAGAGCAAAAATAATTATTATAATAAAATATTCCTGATTCAGACAAACTCTTCAATTAATCAAGCTTTTGGTTTTAGGTCAATCCCCCTAGAAAGAGTGGAATTTGTGCCGTTGAACTCACCCACAAGCACTTTGGCAGCTGGGTTGTCCACTCCAATGGCCTTGAGAATGGTTGCCCCATCATTAGTGACTGTCACATTGCTGTCCTTCCCACTACCAAGAAGGATTTTGTCCTGAGGAAACCAGTTTAATTAGGCTGTGTCCGTAAACTGTTTTTCAAAGTGATTATTCAGCTGAAAGACTGCTGAACACGCACATACAACTACAGTTCTAACAGAGCATCTGTAGAACTATTTAAATTACACATATACTCAACCAAAGTGTTCACAATAGCCATAGTTCTTAGTATTGTAGCATTCACACCATTCCTTTGGGTCCCAAAGTGCTTTTCACAAGATCCCCAATAGCAATGGCACCAATGAAGGACGACTGCAGGAGAACAAAGACAGAGAGAACCACTCAAGGTAAGATGTTTGATTAAACTGAATTAGGAGTTCACCACAGATTAGGAATAATTCATGTTGCTTTATTATTCTGTAAGAGTTCTGATTAATCTGTTGATGCAATCAAAATCTAATTTTAAATTTAGTTGTTAAACACACACACAAAGTATCTTACCAGTCGAGCAGTCTCTGCTTTCTCCTCATCAGCTCCATGACGGAAGATGTTAACTGGGGCCATTGACAGTGACGCCTGCAAGAGGCAAAAAAACGGACAATGTGTGGAACATCTACCCACAAAGCAAACTATAATTTCAGGTGACTTTCTAGGGCAGAACACAGAATGTGTTTCATTTCTGCAATATGTAAAATACATTACAAGTAATTAAAAAGACTAGGGTGCATTTCACAGCTGGAGTGTGCAATCGTTTGTATGTTTAATTAGGAATGAATCTCAGGAACTTTCTGAGCTAATCCATGGAAAGTGGCATCAGTGCACACCCTCTATTGCATTGTGTGCCCTCATTAAGCATGTGATTTCCCATTGCCTCCCAAATCTGATTAGTTTTATTGGTTCTAAAGAACTGTCCCCATATCTTCAAATCAACAGAACCATTGAGGACACAGTGGACATCTTTTATTCATTAAGGAAATGCAGTTAAACGTTAAAAATTGATGTACCAACCTTTACGTACCCTTTCACTATTGTTCATATATTTTAACTCATAGCAGACATAGGCAGCGTGAGCAGACTCAGTAGCCTTTAAAAGACTGGGCATTTGAATCGACATTGAAACTATTTAGAGGAGATCTCGTTTTATCTTTATTTTAAGAAATAGAACAATTAATGGAATAGGAACATTTAATGCAACATCTGAACCAAAAGAAAATAAATAAACAAAGACGTTAACCATCCCCCTGACCCCGGCATAAAAAGCAAAACATATTACATTTATATAGACGACTTAAAAACAATCTCATCCTAAATAGGCTTATCAGTTTAGTCGGCTTTTTGTTGTTAGCTACGGCGGTGACGCATATAACGTATGCAAAAAAGTAGCAGTGGCTCCACCCACTGCCGAAAATACTAGAAGGGCCCCGAAAAGCGCTCGTCTACGGCAGAACCACACCGCCGAACTCGAATTACACTTTAACGTTACATACTTCTACAACTAGCCTTGATGCAAGGCAACAATTTTTTTAACCAGAAAGACAGTACGAAAACACTGGAAGGCGTGGTAACTGTTACCCGCGAGCTCACACACACACACACGCACGCACACAATTGTTTAACTCACTTTAAACACATTAACTTACAATAAGCAATTAAACCCGCAAGTCGCACTGTAAAATACATTAAAATAACGGGTGAATAATAAATTTCAGTTGCTACTGAGATGCTAGGAGTTGCTGCAGCTCATTGTTTGCGGGTGTGCCGCTCGAGATGCTTCAAAGCCGCTAGGCACAAACGTGAACGTCAACCGCGTCTGTACTCGCACATCACATCCATAATATGAACGAGCAAGAATATTTTATCCAATATTCACTCACCATGATGTTTGAGAAGTGCTGAGGAGAAGCGCACGCGACCGGAAAAGAACAGGGAAGACCGCGACAGATTAACTGCATCCGGTGTTTTCAAAGTAAAAGTCTCTGTTAGTAACGTAACCATTTTTTTAAATAGGCATAAGCCTTGCCTGATGCGATGTAGCATATTTTTTATGTTTAAAACATTTGCGTAGATAAATGAAATATTATTTTTTTTGCTGTAAATGTACCGTTCACAATCACAACATCCATAATTACACTATTGTATCGTATAGCCAATGTGATATAATTATTTTATTTCCCCAAATTGTAAAAGATTAAGAAGAGCATGGTTAGTAGTGGAACATGGTTCACTTTCCATAATATTATAAATTGTTGAGAATATAGTAACATTCTCATTGTTAGTAGAATGTTGATTCCTCAAAAACAATTGTCTTGTAACTTATTTATTTTAGTGCATTAAATTGAACTTTAAAAAAAATCACACAAAATGGACACTAAAGGAACACAACCTTAAACACTGCTTAATGAATAAGAGCCTGTACTTTAAGTCAAGTCTTATGTTAAGGACCTGATGAGTTATTCCTCTTTTTGAGTGCCCCTTTAAAACTAATAAACCCACATGTTCTACTTTTCATGTTATACACGTGTACCTTTTATGCATTAAACTGTTCTGCCTTCCCTTTCTCTCTGCAAAATTGTCAATAACTTCACAGTGACTGACTTTTCTTAGCTGTAGCCTGCAGAATTTTGCCTTCCATGCAGTGCACCTCTTACATTCCATTCCAACATGCAAAGACACAGACAATGCCAATAAGAAAAACCCTACTTCACTAAACTGAATCTTACAGTTTAACTAAATGTAAAACTTGAGCTAACCCAATTTAGATCATCAACTATCCCTCTGTTCCCAGATTTAGAAAACAGAGATGAGGTTGAGCAGAAGAAGTGACTAGGAAACTATGTTAAAATGCAATTAAGGTTTAATGAGGAATTAAAGCAAAAGCTTAAAAAAAAGTCATGACAAATTAAAAGAGCGCCATCCTGAAACCCTCGCTCAACCCGACTCAGACAAGTCTGAGCCTGATCATGGTCCTCCAGCGGTCCTTCAGATTCACAGCTGTCCTATTATTGAAGGGGAAGGAGCTTCTGATCTTCTGCCACTGTCCTGCGCCATATCGCTTGACACCCTCCCTGAGCCACTCCGACTCCTGCTCCGTCCAACTCTGATGAGCACATATTCTTGTTAGCTGTTATAGGAGAATCTAATAGCTACATTCTACATTGGGGAGACATGCACACCTTCTTGCTTCTATACTTTCTGTTGGGTGAACCTGAAATAGAAGAAGAAAGAAGCAGTCATTGTGACAGGAAGTAGATTGATGAACAAATTCTTAGAGCTATATACCACATAATAATAATGATAGACATTGTAAGTTTTTAGCCAATGTGTGGCTAATGCTCTACTCTATTTCTCAGTGTGTTGCTGATGTACATTACTGTGCAAAAGTTTTACGCAGGTGTGAAAAACATTCAGCAAAAAAAAAATGCTTTCAGAAACATAAATTATAATTATTTATCTTTGTACATTTACTAAATGCAAAGTAAGCATATAAACAAAAAAAATCTAACTACCTTTTTTTCTTCAAACCAGCATCAATTCTCATAGATACCATTGCACAAAGTCAAGGAATTTGAAGCCAGGTGTATCATCAACTAATTAAACCAAACAGGTGCGAATAATCTGGGTTTGAAACCCAGTCATGAGCTGCACAAGAATCAGCCGTAAGGTAAAAGTAAGGTTGAGAAAGATGGTTTCATGGCAAGACTGAAAGGCAAGAAAGGTAGTTATGTTGCATCAACAAGGTCTCCGCTAGACAAAGATTTCAAAGCAGACTGGGGTTTCAAGATGGACCGAAGAAGCACAAAGAAACAGATAATGTTGAGAATAGTAGATACAGTGGTCAGTCAAGGAAACGTGTTCAGCAGATCACACATCAAACTGATTTCCCTTTGAAAACAGAAGATCTGCACCGGGTTGTCAGAACAGAAGCGGTACACCCAACTACTGTCCAGAGAACTCTAGCCAAAAGTGGTCTTCATGGAAGCTTTGGAGAGTGGTAAAATAATGACTGTCTCCAGACAACAGTGAAGTATGGTGGGGGTTCCTTGATCATTCGGGTCTGCATTTCAGCAAACGTGGTTACCGATAAGGACAGGATTAATGGTGTTTATAATGGTGAGAAATACAGGCAGATACTGCTGCATCATGGAATACCACCATGGAGGCGTATGAACGTCCCAAATTTATTCTACAGCAGGACAATGACCCCAAACATACAGCCAAAGTCATTGAGATCTATATTAAGCTTAAAGAGGAACAAGAAGTACATCATGTGGGTTTGCATGAGGAGGGGACGTGATCGATTAGTTCTGGACATGTTTGGAAGATGTCCAAGTGTACTTAGAAATATTACTGCTGTTTTATGGCAAAGTTCTGATTTGATTTAGATTTCTCTTTTGTTCATTCACTGCATTTTGTTCATTGATGAAAATAAATCAATAATGGGTCGATTTTTGAAAACATTTTTTGGTCAGCCTTACACTTTTGCACAGTACTGTAAATCTTCTTCTTTTCCTTTCGGCTGTTCCCAGTTTAGGGGTCGCCACAGCGAATCATCCTTTTCCACCTAACTCTGTCCTCAGTATCCTCTACTCTTGCACCAACTACCTTCATGTCCTCTTTCAGCACATCCATATATCTTGTCTTTGGTCTTCCTCTTGACCTCTTGCCTGGCATCTCCATCTCCAACATCCTTCTTCCAATATAACCACTATCCCTCCTCTGCACATGTCCAAACCATCTCAACCTGGCCTCTCTGACTTTGTCTCCAAAACAACCAACCTGAGCTGTCCCTCTGATGTGCTCGTTCCTAATCTTGTCCATCCTCGTCACTCCTAAACTGAACCTCAACATCCTCATCTCTGCTACTTCCATCTCTGCCTCTTGTCTCTTCCTCACTGCCACAGTCTCCAACCCATACATCATAGCTGGTCTCACTACTGTTCTGTACACCTTTCCTTTGATTCTTGCTGACACTCTTCTGTCACACAACACCCCTGACACTTTTCTCCACCCACTCCAACCTGCCTGCACTCGTCTCTTCACCTCTTTTCCAGTACTGTAAATAAATGGATGAAAAACAACATACTTTCTCTTAATTCTGATCCAAAGCATTACTTATTGGACCAAACCATCCAACAAAAAAACATTAAAATAGACACAGACTTCAGTAAACATGCTGATGATAATTCCGTCACTGAAGTTTTCATGAATTTTTAGGATCCCTTTCTTAAGGTCATAAAGCAGCTTTTTTCATGAAATGACCCCCAGATTAGATTTCTGTAATGTTTCAGCTGCAATCTACAGAAGGATCAAAATGAGCCGCTAAAGTTAAAAAAAACTATGATCATATCACACAAAGGTCGGTTAATCAGGGTAAAGATCCTGAAATGTTACATTTAAAAATCCTTTAAATCTTTCTTGTGTGTGCACTGAAACAACACAAAAACCCACTACAGGAAAAGTGCTACGAAATAGCTGAGACCATGTATATGTATCTGAGAGTGGGAGTGAACCTGTGCAGGATGTGAACACGGAATCCTCGTCGCTCCATTGATCCCGTGCCCCGGACACATTTCTCAACCGCAAGCTGAGAGGCACACAGACATTACTCGGATTAACTCAAAACACACTACTGAACTGAGGATATGCGTTAATACACTACTATACTTTTTTAACGTCCGTGTTCAGCTTTACTGCTCATGACTCTGGTAATCTGAAATAGAAACCTGGAACCAAATTCCCATTTCAACAGTAAATTAAGCAATGCGTTTTGGAATTGTTTTCCATTTTTTACAAACACCTATAAGTGAGAGATTTTACGGTCACTAATAAAAACATGCTGCTTAATAAACATCTGAAATGGAAAAAGGATATTTGGTTCCATTAGGGTGCCTGAGGATTCTAACAAAACTCACATCTAATAATTCCGGATTGGAAACTACTGACTGTACAAGTTAAGAACTAAAGTTGGCTTAGTCAAGAAAAGTAAGAGAAGCATTTCCCAGTCTCCTGAAGGCACTTTAACATCAAGATAAGCGCAGGACTCTACGGAGTTGCAAACTACTCTAATGGCCCATTATTTCTTAAAGGCACTCGTTACAAACAGAATAAAGCCTGTGCTTTAAAAGAGAGAAAGGAAATTACCGTTTCTTTTGAGGGGATGTACTTAACCACTCAGACTCTGAACTGCTTGACATGTTGAGATGCCTGCAAAGAGAAAGCAGAGTTTTCCCGTCACAATCGGAATCTCCCATTCTCTAATTTTGCACAGTGCACTACGTCTGTATGTGTGAGCTGTGATGATGCTTTAGCGAGGAAACACTTTGCCTCCACAGGGCTTTTTCCGGGTTATCTGCGTTCTAAACACAGCTTTTAACCCTGGGGTAAAGACATGTTTCACATCTTTAATTTGAAAGTTGGGTTGGCACTGCATTTTACCCAGGGTTCTGAACCCCTGCTTCAGACCAGGAATAGCAATGCAATTGCAGTGTTTACTTTGTTCTCAGTGAAACGTGGCCATGTTTGTTGATGTTGCAGCTAAACGCTTGGCAACAGACAGCCAATCAGAAATCAGCTAGGAACATGTTAAGTCACAAACAGGAAATCACATCTCATTTGCTTTCATTTAATATTATATAAGATCTTCATCATACATATGTTTATCTATCAAACTGCCATAAGATAACTATAAAAGGATTATATAAATCATTGTAAAAATTGCATACAAGCTAATCTAAAAATGTAAACAATTGTGAAATGTGAAAAATTGTGAAATGTGGAAAAACAAAACCTAAATGGCTAAATGTTCTCAAACAACATCTTATAAAGATTAAAAAAGTCCCAGAGAAGTAGATAAGGAAATGCAGAACTTCTGGTCATTTGTACATTTTTAAACATATGTATCAAACATGAGGCTATATTGTGAATCGTTAATGTTATTAGTCTACATTTTTTCTATTAAAACTAGCTTTTTGTGATTTACAATAACTGACATCATAAACAAAATGAAGGATTTCTTAATTTTTCATCTTAAAAAATGCTATGTTTTATAAAGAGGTTGAATAAATTGCAAAATGTTACTGGTTAAAAATGGTGCATTTATCCATGTAAGACTAGTGATTTTTGAAAGTGATTATAAACCGACTATTTTTATAAACTGTCTCAAGCACTTTGGGTGTGTAGATTGTCATGTAATTAAGACCTAGAACAGCAAAATTATTTAAACTAAAAGACTTTTTAAGGCCTAAAATTTGGGTTTAAAACATTAGCACTTTGTAAGACCCAGCAGAAACCCTGATTGTTCTTGGTGAATCGATACAGAATTTCTTGTACAATGAACGCATTATTTGAATAATATATTTTGATCCGGCTGGCGCAGTGGGTAGCACTGTAAATTTCCCTTAGGTGTGAATGTGTGCGTGAATGTTGCCCTGCGGTGGACTGGCGACCTGTCAAGGGAGTTCTGCTGCTCTTGCTCACTGATCTGCTCAACCTCCACACGGTCCTGCTGCTGCTGCTCCTCCTCTTCCTCCTGATTTTGCTCAACCTCCTCCTGGTTCTGCTGCTGCTGCTCCTCCTCTTCCTCCTTATTTTCCTCAGCCTCCTCCTGGTTCTGCTGCTCTTGCTCACTGATCTGCTCAACCTCCCCCCGGTCCTGCTGCTGCTCCTCCTCCTGATTTTCCTCAATCCCCTCAGGGTTCTGCTGCTCTTCCTCACTGATCTGCTCCAGCTCCTCCCGGTCCTGCTGCTCATTCGCCCTGTTCTGATCCACTTCCTCCTGGCTCTGCTGCTCTTCCTCGGTGATCTGATCCACCTCCTCCTGGCTCTGCTCTACCGACTCCTCTTCCAAGGTTTGTTGACTATCATCCTCCACAACTAGGCGTGATATGGTCATGCCAGCATACTGCTTCTCCTCCTGCTCCATCTGTGGGAGTATGGGAGATGACTCAGAGAGCTGCAGGTGCAATTCCACCTCTTCCAGATCTGCCTCCGCCTGTGAATGTGACAGTAAACTTAGTGTCTCTGATTGTTGAAATGGCTGAGAGGTGGAATCAGTCTCAGACTGCTTGGGGAGGATTGTGAGGTTATTTGATTGTGATTTGTCAGCCTCAGAGAGTACTGATATACCACTGTTCTGTGCCCTCTGGGTCCCAAAGCAGTCCAGCTGGATTTTGAGAACGCCCCGTTGAGTTTTTTGGGTTTCAGAGCAGCTTGGCTGTATTTCGAGCCTAATCTTTTGTTTTTGAGCTTCTGAGCAATGAATGGAACACTCAAGTAAATTCTGTTGTGTTTCTTGGGATTTTGAGTAAGTTGGGTGGATATGGAGCCTATCCCGCTGTGTTTCCTGGGTCTCAGAGTGGTCTGTATGTATTTCATCGCTGTCCTGCAGTGTTCCCTTTGTTTTGGAGAGGTCTGGGATTAGTGCAGCACTATCTTGACCAGTTCCCAAAGTCCCTGATTGGTCTGGTTGACACTGCTCCGTCTCTAGGTCCACTTGTGGATGAGGAAAGGGCAAGCTGATGCCATACTGCTTGCTCAGCAGGTTATACACCTTACGCAGGATATTTAGACTCAGGAAAGTGCCCATGGGCTCAGCCCTGGAAACAAAAGAGCTTATGTATAGAACTTGAGGAATGAAATTTAGATATCTACAAACTTGAAACAGAGGTGAAATCAAGCTAGGCTGGAAGTTACCCATGATCCTCTGCTCTATGCACATCTTGTTGAGCATCTTGTTGAGGTGTCCTGAGCTCAGGGTCGGTGGGAGCTCCAGATTGATGCAACATCTGAGAGCACAAACACATGCAAGTCACATGACACTATATAAAAGCTGGGCACCATCCTTGGCCAGACACAGACCTGCAGGAGGAAGGGCTCAGGGATGTGGTAGAGGCTCTGGATGAACTCCACCATGCTTTGCTTGAACAAGCTGTAAGAGCTGAGCTGCAGCAGAGAGTGTGAAGAACGCCGGCGGCTAATCAGATTCAATAGCAGCTTTCTCTAATCGAAAAGTAGAAATAGATAGATTCAAGTTGTGATCTATTTGACTGAAGTACGGAATGTTTTCCTGTAGCTCTACAATGTTGATGATTCAGTTCTCTTGCATGAGAAAAAAAAATGGGTGACTCTTATCTAAAAAGTCAACCCCACTTCACAAATTATATCCACACTTTGCTGAACTAGAGCAATAAGCTTCAACACCATCAGGCATATGGTTTCTGGATCTGGGATACAGGTGCCTGAATTGGGGATTTCAGAGCCCGAATGAATAATGTCTGAACTCAAACAAGTGGGTCCCGAGTCTAAACGAGTGGTTTCCGGATCCGAGAGAGAGATGTCTGATTCTGAACATGTCTTTGACCTACAGGCTTTACTTTTGCTTGAGGCTCAATGGTCTGATGATTTTTTTTTACCTTTCCAGCAGAGTCAGGGCTGTCATTGAAGTGTCTGAGCATCTCCTCTGCCTTTTGGAACTCTCCACTCCGGATGCAAACCATCACCAGCTGCAGAAACACAAAAAAACATTGTATTGAGGGAGTGTTATGTGTATATAAAATTACTGCTGTGACTTTTAAAAGAAAGTGAAGGAAGAAAACACTGCACTTGAGCAATTAAATACCTTCAAACTCAAATCTTCCTTTTATCGCAAAAAATGTCATGGCTTTACAGCTGCATGATAACTAACCATTAACTATTTTTTTGAACCTCTTCAAGATTTTCGTGTCTTCCACGGCAGTGAGACGGCATTGACCTGCTTCAGGCATCTGACACTTGTGTGCGTTCAGTTAACATCTTGTTAAACCTCAAAGCTGCTTTTGACACCACTGACCATCACATACTTTGGTGTAAATGGCACCACCCTAAAATTGTTCAAGGCATATTATGCCGACTGGTCTTATTTTGTTTTGTTTTTTTTTTATGCGTGGTTTCAAGTCTGAGAAGAGAACAGTTCTCACTGGTGTTCCTCAAGGCTGTGTTCTTGGACCTTTTCATTTTAATATTTTTCTAATCTTGGGCCTCTTCCTTGTTCTTTCTGCCTTAACTCTTTCTGTCACTCAATCTCAAACAGTAGCTCTGTGATTCAGGCATGGATGAAGACAAACTTCTTTGTCTGAAAAGTGGCAAAACTGAAGTATATCTGATTGGTTCCAGACATCAAACCTGGGCCCTTATGTCACCCATTTGATAGCTTGCCATTAGAGACTGAGGGAGCCTATAGTTTATTTAATTAGGTCTGAACCAAGAGGAACAACTGATACATTGTTGAAATCGTCTGCAGATTTAGTCGTCATTCGCATTACACAGATTGCTCTGGTCGGCACTAGTTTAATATATAGTCATGTGACATCATACGGGCCACTCATTGGTCACATACATTTACTTGACTGCTTTTCATTTGGTTTGAATGAACACGCACACGGAAGTAAACAACCTGGAATTACGTGATCAAAATGGACAGACTTTGCTGCTTGTTTTGCCGCTCTGGCATCTTTTACACTACAATTTTTGTTAATGTTACAAATGATGCTTGGATTACAAATTACTTTGAATATTAATTTATGCTCAGTGTATACCATTTCGCTGATGACCTGTCTCACTCTCTGGTGTTCTCTTTCAGGGACTCTCAGTTCTTTGCAGATGGATTCCAGGACATCCAGAGCTGACTCCAATGGAGTTTTGGGCTCCTCAAAGGTCAAGTCTGAAGCACACACAAAGGATACGAAGTTCAATTATTTCATGCTTATTAAGGGAGTAGAGATCCTGGATTGTTATGCTCCCATCAACAACCTAATTTTGAAAACCTGGTTTGTAATTTCCTAGCGACCAAAGTTTGGACATTTCTGTGTGGTAATGTACTTAATTTTAATACCAGGGTTTTAGACAATGGCTTTCTGTTCCTTTTTTATTTTTGAGACAGGTGTTTCATGTAGATTAGATTTTCATTGATGTTTTCACATTAAAAAAATGAAAATAAATATTTCAAGATATGTGAGTGGTGTGTTCATTAAAGACTAAACTGTAGTCACCAAATATAAAGAAAAGCTGAACGGAAATGGGTTTATGAGTGAACTCACTCACCGAGCTTGTCCCCGCTATTGATCCGGGACAGGAACTGCATGAAGCGTAGCTTGAGCAGCAGGTCACCATGTCCATGCATGGGCCTCACCACCAGACCTGCACACAGCATGAAGAATTTCGGAACGAGTCTCTGAAACAGTTCTCTTGATTATTGATACGACTTGCTCTGTGTAAAAGTTGATCAATGATTATTCTGTTAAACCCTTACTATCACAGACTCAGCTCTCCTCATATAGCTTCAGCATTTACTTCAGGAGAATTTCAGTGAGTGGTGAGAGGTGTCAGAACATGATCTGGGAAACCTCTACAATCTGCAGACACCTATGTAGTCAAAATGTCACAGATTCCTTGCAACTGGCAATATCGCAGATGCGATGAAAGACTTTATGGCAAGGCATTGTATCATTGTGTAGCGTACACTCCTTATAACAGTTTTCAGCAGGTCAGTTTCAATGTTTTCAAAAGAATCGTATTATATTGTGACAGATTACAAGCTGCAAATTAACTTTTTATTCATTCATTTTCCAACCCGCTTATTCCCTTTTTTGAGGGTCACAGGGGTCTCCAGCGCACATTGGGCGAGAGGCAGGGGTACACCCTGGACAGGTGGCCAGTCCATGGCAGGGCATACTTCATTCACACCTAAGGGGAATTTAGATTATTCATTTAACCTAACCGCATGTTTTTGGGATTGTGGGGGAAACCGTAGTACCTGTAGGAAACCCATGCAAGCACGGGGAGAACATGCAAACTCCATCCAGAAAGGTCACCGACAAGCCTCGAACATTCTAACTGGAAGGCCACAGTGCTACCCACTGCACCTTAAAGTTGTTGTATGAGTACCATCTATCCAGCTGTGGATCTAAATGTAAGCATGTTATTATCCAAGAGTACCTGTTAAAAGTTGTATCGCTGTGGTATGAATGGAAATGTTTTCCTTATAGCCTTATCTAATACTCTGGGGTTCTCTGCATTATAAAACAGCAATTCACACCTCCAGGCTGGTACTATGTGTGTAAGAAGATTCATTATGGGTACAGGGAGGAGTGCAGTAGTATTTTGCACGTTTTAATGATGACTTATTTCAGTGAATCTGTGTTCAGTCTTTTTTTAAAGACAAAAGCTTGACACACAGAGCACTTTCACTTTCATACTGAGAACTAAATGTCCCTAAAACAATATAGGTAACGCTATGTTTCACACAGTATGGAAGGTAGTTTTCCAAGATCCATAAAATGGGCTCGTTTAGACAATTAAAGTGTTTTTGACTTTGCATATGTGCGTCTACCTGATGTTGAGGACACCCAAAACCAAATAATGAAACTTTCAAAACCATTACAATTGTCTCTTAACACTAAATTACAGTAAATTATATGAGTTAATGTAACTTATAACGTGATCTTTCTCCTCGCGGGTCAGTGAGTTTAGAAGGACTATCTGATCCTAAAGTAAAGTTTTAGCGTCCGTTAATTTTATAATGTAGGTTTCTATGCCTGGTTACTTAAGAGTAGCCGTTCGTGCTAAAGCTAGCTCCCGCACCGGAAGTAAACAAACCCACTCACTCTCAACTATGTTGGTGAAGTGGCTGAAGGCACTATAATCTCCGCTCCGAAACGCGCTCAGTGCCTGAAACACGTAGAAGTCAAAGCTCCATCGGTTAATCGTGCGCTCTTCGCTCGGGTTACAGGACCCGATCATATTTTCGTTCATTTTAACGGATTGTCAGTTAGAGACGTGCACGGGTTCTGAGGACCCGCGCAGTTTTCAGCCGAGAGGGGGCGGGGCTCTACAGAACGCCCGCATCTCTGATTAGTTCATTCTTGCAGCGATGTCACTGGATGCATCTCAGCATGATTGCTGGCTCCTGGTAAAGTATGCCGTGTTTATTCTGCTATCAGCTCTAGCATGATTCCCTTATTTAGAGATACAAATGTGCCAATTGTTAATATTATCTGTAACGGTAAAGTCTGCTTCTCAAATGTTACTGTTCTCATAAGGTATCCAACCTCAGAACTAATTCATAAATTCTTTCTCAACAAGATAAAAGATGCCAGTTTTAAAATTCTAAATAAACTATCGTGTAAAACATTTCCCCTCTATATTATACAAATGGGTGGTTGACAAATCAAGTCAGAAGATTTTGTTGAAGAAATATATTTTAATGTTGTTCCCCTGACAAGATGTAGTAAAAAGCTATCAAATGTGTTATGGGTATATTGGGATTGCTATACTTACATTTTTGATCCAAACTTCAAAAATGTAAATTTGTTGTGACGGTTACAGTTCTGACAATAAAAGATCTTTGTTAGATGTACTTCGTGTAAATGTCACTAGAACACAGTGGAATTAGTATCAGCAAGGTCCTCAAGTAATTTTGTACGGCTGTGACAAAGTTAAAGAGAATTTATCAGAAAAATCTCGAAAGATTTGATGAGCGATGACTTTGTATGATGATAAATAAACCAAAATATACTACATTCACACAAGAAAATCTTAAATATCAAAGCAGTCATGATAACAATGTTTGATGAAGTGATTAGAAAAAAAACATATTTTTTTACCTCTATTATTCTATTCTATTTCACTATTATTCTATTTCACTCTTTTATACCTGTAACATTTATCCAGTATGTTCTATTTGTATATGTACTGTACATACATATGTGATCATAAATAAAGACTCAAGCTTTGTTCCGCCAAAGCCTTGTTCATTTATTTCTCACAGTTAATTTTTCTTTCTTTGAAATGTATGATGGAAGGCCACAGTGCTACCCACTGCACTACCGTGCTTTCCTGTTTGATAATCATTAAGTGCAAAAGTGTTATCATTGTTACACCTTTATAAAATATAAATGCCATATTGACATTTTACGTCACATATAATTTAAAATTACTTATTTCTGAGAGTTGTAAATCTTGATTTACAACTTGAGTTCCCCCAACTCAATGACCTTAACGTATTGCTTAGCACTTAGTGTATAAATGCACTTACATAAAATTGGAGGCCACCCTCACTACTGAGCCTCAATCTGGGAGTAGTGATCTCTTTTATGTTCTTTGCTCTCAATAATTCCACCAAATAGTTTTTACAAATGGAAGATTTTTTTAATATGACCTAAAATGTGTTGTTTAAGTAAATCCTTTTTTTAGCCGTGAATGGACAATTGGGACATTTTAGAGAGAAAAGTATCGACCCTGTTTCATCTGTTCCTCGTTATAGAACGAACACTTCAATCACACAGTGAGGCCATTCATCCTCAAATGCAACTGCTTCATCCTCAAGTGTGCTACTTTGCACACTCGACTTGTGAATCCACGCAAGACTTTTGCATTAAGCCCACAAATCTGAAGGTAGCTAAATATGAAGCCACCACTGACTCCAGAGACAGAGAAAATATCCAGAGCAAAGTTGAACTCCAGTTGTTCAACCTGAGGTTGGGGATGATACTCCTGTGCTTCAGTCTTCAAGATCTTCTTCCCATGTCTTACTGTCATACTAAACTTGAACCACTGATTCAACATCTGCTGGCATTATACACACTGGCAACATGTGAAGGAATCTTGTTGCTTTTGGATCAGCCTTGCACAAGGCAGTGCATTTAAAATATAAAAAAATGTAAGTAGATATATTGTAACAGGATGCATGAAAATCTACCTTAAAGCAATATTGAATTGGTACAAAAATGTTAGTTTGATTGATATTTATTAATCAAAAAGCTCAAGTGGCCTCTCAAACCTAGTTTCTTGAGTAGCATCACAGTAGATTTTTTTGCAGGTCATTCGAGCTCTTTTTATAAATTTTTCTAATGAGTGTTTAGACTCAAAAGTGTAGAACCAAGGATGCAGAACATATATTTTTAAAAGGGGAATGGTTTCAGCTTTGAGTCAGACTTGAAGCAAAACATTAAGAACTAAAATGAGTGCTCACAGTCTGCCTCTGAGATTTCAATCTCTGCAACATGAAATATTTGAAATTTGATATAGTGTGCACTGAAAAAGCATTCAGAAAAAGTTTGCCTGTTTATTGTGCTTTCAAGTACAGAACAATGGTTGACATTACCAAAAATCATCTGCAAGAGTTAAAAAAAACCCTTAATTTTATGTTTAAATTATTTAATATAAAATGATCTAAAAAAAACCCCAACAAGTCTTAAGATACACGGATTAATTTAAACTTTAAGCAACAACATGAACACTTAAAAGCTTCCTGGGCTGTACGAGGCTGATGAGGTGGATGAAGAGAATCACTGCCACGTCTAAAGAGGGAGGAGCACCCACCCTTTCACCAGTTTTCTAAAAGCAGGGCGAACCGGACGAACACACTGAGCCGCTCCTGTTCATCCCTGCAGTCATTGGAGCGCTTATTACTTTTACATTTATTCATTTAGAAAATACAATTTACATTTTGGAGTTTTTACGGTGTTTTTAACCCTTTCACTTTTATTTTAATACTTTGAGAGCATCTTGCGCGCTCTTGGTGTCCATTTGATCCTTCTGCACATCAATTACCTCAAAAATCATGGCAGCGAAGAACAGAAACAAGAACTCGAGCAGCTCTCCAGTCACCGACAAAGCTCCGGTGATCAACCAAAAAAACACCAAGCCTGTGGAACGAGAGCGCACACAGGGAGCGAGCACTAGAACCGGAGCGGGGCTGTGGAAGCTGGTGTCCGCGGTGCTGGTCGCATCTCTTGCTGCTGGAGTGGTGATCGCGTCGCACCGCATACAGCTGGAGCTGTCTGAGCTCCGCGAGGCGAGAGAGCGGCTTGAGGAGGCCGCGCGGAGGAGCGAGGAAAGCGGACATAGCCAGGTTAGATGAGAGCCGGGATACTTGGGGTTGCCACTTGCCAGATTCTGGGGAAGCTAGAGCCACGTTACAGAACAAGAAGTTGTCAGGTCTATAGTCACACTGTAATAAATTCAGTCAGAGAAGCGGGGTTGCCAGATCATTACAGACACTTTTGGACTGAAGAGGTGTGCGCGCAGCCTGAACCAGTTCAGAAAATCAGCGGTTGCCAGAACCTCTTACACAGCTTAAGTAGTGTCCAAAACTTACTATTGTATTGTAAATACCATATCTTGAACGAAACATATCTATTATACCCAAAGCAAAGTCTCCCCTCCTTGTTCTATATACAGTAAAAGTGCGTTTCTTAGGTTTCTCTTTCAGTAAACACACAGGAAACACAGGGTCGGGGACTTCCAGGCGTGACATCACATGGCTCCCAATGACAGCTAATGAGTCTCCATAGTTTTTTTTTTTTTCAGTACAAGTGAAGTCCCCATAGTTCTATTGTGGTGCAAGTGAAGTTCTCATGGTTCTACAACAGCAAAAACAAAGTCTCCTTAGTTATTTTATCATAAAACAAAAGTCCCTATGGTTCTTTTACATGCAGTGCAAGTAAAGCCCCCATCGTTCCATTCCAGTAAAACTCTCATGTAGTCCTCATGATTCTACTACAGTAAAAGTCCAGTCTCGATAGTTCTTTAACAGTTTAATCAAGTCCCTATGGTTCAATAGTAAACAGATAGTCCCCATGGTTTTAATACAGTAAAATTTCACCTGCTTAGAGTAAAAAGTTAAGGCCACATGTTGTTTTTAACTGTAAAATTGTAGCACGGTGGTCCTAAGTTCCCTAGATTCTATTATATCACAAGTGAAATCCCTATGAGTATTTTACAGCTCCTTCAATTCTATTATAGTAAAAGCAAAGTCACCATTATTTCAACTTGTATAATGAGGAAATAAGTGAAGTAATATAGAGTTATAATTAAGCATGACCTCTGCAACTTTGTCGTGCAGATTGGTTCCTTGAAGGCATCTCTGGAGAGTATAGAGGCTGTGTTGCTAATCACAAAAGCAGATCTGGACAGCACAAGTCAAACTGTGATGCAGAACCAGGCTGAGACTCTGCGTCTAGAGGCTTCACTACAGAACATCAAGAACCAGAGGCTCCAGGATGTCCAGCAGGCAACAGAGGCCCAGAAGAAGGGGTTTTTAGAACTGGATGAGCGCCTTGTCCAGCTCAGTCAATCCTCAGCACAGATATCAGAGGAACAAGGCCGGATCTGGAGTGATCTTGCTGGGGTGAGTTCATCTAAACCTATTCTTCATGAACAACATACCATAGTTTCCCTGTAGCAAAAGATCCCAAAAATGAAACTAAAGTTTGCCTGCCATGGTTCAGAAAATTCATCATGCACTGAAGTCCGGTGCACAGACATTTTAAAATAAAGGTATTAACTACATGTACCTGCACATGAACGATCACAGGCTACAGTAAAAGCACATTTATCACTTCAGCTAAGAGTGTAAAACTTACAGGAACTAATGTAGAGAACATCCAGTCCTAATCTGCAGTAATAATCAACTTAAGCAAGAGTTGATTTGCACATTGATCTTTTTAACAAAGTCATTTTAAAATGTACAAGGTGGAACCCTTCAGATAATTTTGTACCATGTTTTAAAAATTCCACAGGTAAAGGCTCACCTGGACAACTCTGAGCTCCTCAAACAGGATCTAAGCAACCTCCAAAGCAAGCTAGTAGCCATTCAGACCTCTAGCCAAGAGAACACAGCCCAAGCCATGGCCCAGATCACGTCGCTGGAGTCCCAAATCACCACCCGTAACCAGGAACTGGCCTCACTGGCACAGGAGTTGGCAGGCCTCCGAACACTGCTCCAGAGTAGCACTACAAACCTTAGGGAACAGGTCGCAGACATAAAGGTCCAGCTGCAGACCAATAGTGATCAGATACATAACTGGGAAAACACACAGGACCACCTTAGTGAGGGTTTGACGACTTTACAGTCTCAAATGAGTCTCCAGCAAGGTATTGCAGATCGAGTAAAAGCTGCAGAGGAGGGTTTAAGAAACCTGGAGATCTCCATTCAACAGAGTCTGGAGGATCACTTGAAGGGCACTTATGAGAGTCTCGAGGAGCTGAAAACTCAGCTCTCGGTCCAGCAGGGTCTTGGAAATCGGGTGAAGGCTATAGAAGAGAGTCTAAGTGATATGGAGAATCAGAAGGTTTTTATTCAGGGTCTCGGGGTTCAATTGAAAGCCACCGAGGAAAGTTTTAGGGAGCTGGAGACTCTGATCTCCGTTCATCAGGGTCTGAAGGACCAGGTGAAAGCAAACGAGGAGACTCTGCGGGAACTGGAGAGTCATCTAACAAACCAGGATGTCACAGTGGATGCTCTCAAAAACAAGGAAGAATCACACGAAGTGAAAATAGACAAGTTCTTCACTGAAATTCAGAAAATGAAGGTGGTTTTGGCCAGGTTAGGAGAAATAAAAAGCATGGAGATACACTTAGACCAGACCAACAGTAGGTTGGACGATGTGGAAAGCAACGTGTACAAACTGTTAAATGAAAGATGAAGATCCCCACGGATGAAGAAGAGACGGAAGTGACGAATAAGAGTTCCAAAGATGATGATGATGATGAGAATAGGGCTGGAGAGCAAATAGCTCAATAGCTTATAAACGATTAAGAGCTAACAAGATCAAGAGGACCTCCACATATCATTCACCTGAGCCACTGACTACAAAGGGAGAAAATGAGGGAAAACATTTGCATTACACACACACACATAAGAATGATGGACAGTGAACTGCTGTTTTTAATACATGCTTTTTTTCAAACAACAGCACTGTGATTTCTTTTACGATGAGCTTTTCAAAAGATAATGACATCAGAGGAAACCATCACATGTGAAACATTGTTTTCTTGAGGTGTTTTTAACTGTTTATTCAAAGCTCCTGTGTTTTTAGGAAGATTGTATTTCAATAAAAAAAACTTTTAAAACAATAAATGTGGAGCCTTTTTAATAAAAAAAAAACAAAAACAGAAAATGATGTATTTACTTATGCCTTATTCTTCAACTGAAACATAACATCAGATCTTTTAAACTCGGTCACTGAGTGTAAATTATATTAAAATTGAGCAAATTTCCTCTTAAATTATGTAATTATATGCATTTGACTGAAGACAGAACCACGGCCCTTGTCAGGAAGCTATGTATACATATGGGCACCCTCTCTCTGTCTTTCATAGGTGCATTCACGCTCTTGGTGGCCTCAAATTGTCCAAATTGTGTCAAGTTGTCCATCTATATTAGTCATTGTAAAATACAGAATAATATTAGATGGATTCGATCTAATGGGAAGGTCATTGCACAAGGAAGCATAAAACCTTCATTGTATTCTCCTTAGTTGTATTTCAGACCTTTTTCTCCATGCACGTCATTTTTGTACATAGCAAAACACATAAACAAATCACAAAAAACCCTGGAACAGTAGCAACGTATACAGTTTTGTGATCTTACTTCTACAAAAAAATAAATAGGTGCAGCAGATCCTGACACTGGATGGAGAGTTCTTTAGAGAGCTGAAGAAATATTCCCGAAAATTTATGGAGGATGGGTTTATTTCAGGATGTTGGTTCCTTAGTTTGAAAAAAAAATCAATAAAAACTTTTCCCTTTTATGGGTTTCATGGAGCATTCACAGATTCAGAACGCAATGTCCAAAAACATCAAATGCAATTGTATGTAAAGCTCCAGATATCTTTTGTAGTGATTAGGGACAATGTTGATGGCACCTACTTTAGCCAGATGACGTTATTCTTCATAATTAAAGTGGTCAGTTTCTTCCACTGCCCCTTCTCAGTAGCATGTCCTCCATAATTGGAATTCCTCAGTTGCTCTCATAAGTAGTTCTAGAAGACTGCTCATGAGAGAGTCTGCATCCAGAATTCAGACTGTTCCTTTGCCAATTGGACTGGTCGTCATCCAACTGGACTCCAACATTCAATGTTAAACTATTCATCAACCAATAAGAATCCAGATTTAAACTCAGTTGCCAATCAGAATGTACCACTTGATGATTGAGCCATTGGAATCCAGTGTGTAATCCTAGCATGCTGGAGATTGCTGTAGACTGCCTCAGCAGCACTGGAGGGAGAGAAGTAACAACTTCTAAGGTATGTTTTGTACTGTATAAGTTTTGTTCACAAATAAAAATTGAGAAATGCATGATTTTCTTGCATGTATGGTATAAAAATACATTTCTATAAATATCAAGAAATAATGCCCTTTAAAGAATAGAGCTGTTGTACTGTTGACTTCCCACCAATAAGCACTTTTAATAAATTTCACATAACAATATGTGGGATGTGTTCTAATTCAAGTTCAACATCTTTCAAACAATAGAAACCTTGGCCAAACACTCTTCTGGCTTCTCCCCCGTCTGTCTTCTCCCAAAAACTCCACTCCTGACATCCTTCTGTTCTTCTGCTTCCCTTCTCTTCATGTCCTCAGCAAGCTCACCAATACGCAGGGTCAGATTGTCAATCATCAACTCAATCATCACCATCTCCTGCCGGACACTCGAAACTTTGGGTCTGAGCTCCTGTGCAAAGACGGCCATCTTAATTAGCTTAGCTCGACCACTCTCCATTGACAGAATTCTGTCGGCCAACTCTCGGTTCCTGACCGTTAGCTCCTGTGTTAACTGTTCTACCTCCTCCAGCTTGTGGCTCTGGGTTTGCACTGTGCTCTTGACATGGGACACCCGCTCAATGCTAGCAGCTAATGCATCACCTATCTTCCTCACCATTAGGTTGTCACTCAGACTAAGCCTCTGCTCTAAGGTTAGAGTCTTGTTTAGCAGGAGCTCGACATCAGTGGCAAGTCCGTCCATACGACGCAGATCTGTCCGTATCGAGGAAGCTTTATGGGCAGCGTCACTATTGATTAACGTGATACGCTGCTCACTTTCCTCCAAAGACTTAGCTAGTATGCTAATCCTCTGCTGGAGGACCTTCTGGTTGGTGGATAGGCTGGAGATACGAAGGCTCACTTCATCAACCAGTGCACCCTGATGCTGTGAGTACCCTTCCACTTCTGATGCCAATGCTGCTGCCCGTGGACACTAGAAAGGTGACACAGGAAAAAGAACCCTGGGGTCAGAGCCAGCGGAACATGGAATACATCACAAACTGGATGCCCGGCATCCCAGATGAACCGCTCCATGCAATAACCTCGATCTCCCTGATTGACTTTATTAAAAACACAAGATTCACAATTTGAGTTGATTCATCAAAATAAATAGAAAGTTATGAACACAAGTCATGGACATTGAAAGTAAAACCAAGAGAGGTGGTATTCCTTTTACAGTCGCCAATAATTTTTACAGTTAAGATACTAATTAAGCTGTAATGGATCAACTGGTCCATTGAACCAGAGTAGCTGTGTCTGTGGTCAGTTGTTCTTGATTGGCTATGTCTCTGAGCAGTTGCTCTGGTTTGGCCGTGTCTGTGACCAGTTGTTCTGGTTTGGCCATGTCTGTGACATGTTGCTCTGGATTAGCAGTGTCTTTGACCTCTTGTTCTGGATTAGCCATGTCTGTGTTCATTTCTGGATCAGCCGTGTCTGTGTTCAGTTCTGGATTAGCTGTGTCTGTGTTCAGTTCTGGATTAGCCGTGTCTGTGACCATTTGTTCTGGATTTGCAGTGTATGTGGCCAGTTGTTCTGGATTAGCCGTGTTCGTGTTCAGTTCTGGATTAGCCATGTCTGTGTTCAGTTCTGGATTAGCCATGTCTGTGTTCAGTTCTGGATTAGCTGTGTCTGTGTTCAGTTCTGGATTAGCCGTGTCTGTGACCATTTGTTCTGGATTAGCCATGTATGTGGCCAGTTGTTCTGGATTAGCCATGTCTGTGTTCAGTTCTGGATTAGCCATGTCTGTGACCAGTAGTTCTGGATTATTAATATTACTCTTCAAGCACTTTGTTACTCTCGTCACCCACTGCTTCAGCTCCTCCATTTTCCTGTGGATGGTTCTGTTCTGCTCTGTGAGCTGGAGAATGGAGCGGAGGAACCCCTGCATGTTCACTTGGAAAGACTCATCAGTTTCTGACAGAAGCAAACTGTTCTGGCTCTGGGCTTGGGGACTAATGGAGTCTAGTTGCTGCTGCAGCTTGAGGACCAGGGTAACCAGCCGATCCAACTGATGATTGGCCTGAAACAGACGCCGCTCATCTAAGTCTAGTTGATCTTTGACACGGTTAACATCCTGATCCTCTGAAGCATCCAATACCCGTGTGTTCCTGTGGATCCCATCCTCCAGTTCTTGCAGACGGACACTCAGCTCTTGCAACCGTACCTCTGCTGTGTTCACATCCTCTGTGAGGCTAGAGTGTGAGGTACGAGTTTGAGTCTTCAGGGTTTTGAAGGCATCATTTACTGCAATCCCATGGCCCTCCCAGACCACAGTCATGCGCTCAAAGTGAGTATGCAGGGAGTTCATGTGCTCAGAGGAAGACTCTATTTCCTGCTGCAGTGAAGCGGAGTTGTTGAGGAGAAGTTTCAGCCTGGACACAGAGTCTGCCGAGGTGTGGAGCTGCAGTCATAAGAGACCAGATCAGCAGATGGATGCACCCAAATTAACACCCTGCATGAACATTCATGCCCAATGCTCAGGGGGTAAAAGGTAATTATTTCTGATCATTACTGTAAAGAGTAGGTTTTGTAAAAGTAAGTGAAACTTTGGAGCTGGACTGTTTTCAAACGTTCCAATAGTACATAATACTTAAATGATGGTCATTGAAACTGAATACAGTCCATTATAACACTGTTTTCAAAGGCATCTGGATGCAGTCATTCTTAATACTAACTGAAGGTTAAATGCTTGCAAACTCTAACTTCTTCTAAAAAGTACTGGATTTAAGAACAAGGTCTTTCAGTTCCAGTGTCCACAAAATCCTGGCAAATCAATCCAATGATACCACATTTGGTTTCTCATTGGACTTTAAATTGTTAAATCCCTTACCCTTAGTCTGACATTTTTAAAACCCACTTTATTGTTCACTGGTCTAAATCCAACCCTGTGTCCTCTCACCTGTAAAGAAAGTTTTTTAATCTGGTCCTCCATCATCTGGATCCCTTGGCTCTGCTTGTGGAGGTTCTCATACTTTGACCTCATCTCCTCCAGTTCCACGCTCTGTTGCAGATGAAGCCTGTAGATGAGACACACAACACAACCTGCAATTTTCACTACTTTCACAATATCCCTCTATTTCCTTGTGACTAAAGATGGCTAAATTATCACCTAAACGAGGGTGAGCTTTGTGATTGACAGATTTGATTGACAGCTTCACAGAACAGAGCTGTTCTCACATCGTAAGAAAGATAGTTTATGGTCCCGAAGATCACATTCAGAGGTCCTTTTAAAATTCTTGTTTATTATAACAAAATTAGTTGTATATAGGGGCGGCACGGTGCCGCAGATAAATTAGACTTAGATGAGCAATGTCGCATTCCAGTCAGAAGGTTGCCGTTAAACATGCATTTAAGTTAATAGAATAATCCAAATTCCCCCTTACGTTTGAATGTGTGAGTGAATTTTGCCCTGCGATGGACTGGTGACTGGTCCAGGGTGTACCCCTGACTCTTGCCCAATGTGTGCTGGCGATAGAAACCAGCAGACCCCCATGATCCTGAAAGGGAATACGCAGGGAGAAATGGCCCTCAAATGGCCCAATCGAAAGGGGGTGTCATGTCGTCCATTTTTTCTTTTTTTTTTTCAGAAATTGGTCTATAAGTGGGCGGCACGGTGGTGCAGTGTGTAGCACTGTGGCCTTCCAGTTAGAAGTTTGTCGGTTCGAGGCTCGGTGACCTGTTCTGTTCTCCCTGAGCTTGTGTGGGTTTCCTCCACAATCCTAAAAATCTGGTTAGGTTAATTGAATAATCTAAATTCCCCTTAGATGTGAGTGAATGTGTGTATTGTGTGTAATGTGCGTAAGATAATATGCGGGAAAGTTAATTAATTGATGGATGAACCAATGGATGGTCTATAAGTCTTGACTATGCCATTTGGGCATTTGCTATAGATTGCAGTCTTGAAGGAATGTTTAACTTTTACAGTTGCCGCCGCTAACTGATGGTTCATAAACTGAATAAATTTTGCATGAGTTATACTTGCAGTATAAACGAAACTATGTTATCTTGCATAACAGTTAAGTAAAACAATGTCTTGTGGAGTTATCATTGCAGAAATAGTGACTGACCAAGAAAGAAGCAGCGAGAGACAGAAACACAGCAGCCCAAGTTTCGTTCCTAAATCCCATGGAACAACTGTGGCTTTCTTCTCGTCAATGACGGGTCTCCTTTGCTCATCCACAACTTTTTCATGCTCGGTCTCCCCCACGGACATTTTTCGGTGTTTCTCCAAGTTGGAATGTATCTGCCGCTGTTTTACGCCACTAGTCCCCATGTCGGAGCTGAATTGTTGTGTGTATAATATTCGCTTGTCTTTCAGATAACTAACAATTTTAGTTTAACGGAAAACATCCCGTCGTCTACTCCGCTGGTTGAACTGAAAGATTCGCCACGCAGCACAGTTCGTCTCAAGACCTGTGTTGCCAGATTGCTGACGAACTAAACGCAAATCAACGTTCTCCCGTAGTCTGAAAGATGTGGGTTGCCAAATAAATACTGTACTACAATATCAATTAACAAACAATGTTAAACTCAATCTTGATCACGATTTTTGGCGTTTAGATAATTTATTGAAATAATCCCATTTAAAAGAAACGTCCGGTACATATTTCTAAAAGAAGACTGGGGATCTCAAAATAGTTTAGTTCGTTTTTGTTTTGAATAAAAACAAGCTTTTATTAATCTTCTCAGAATTTTTTTTCCAACTTAATTAAATTACAATAAAGTTTGCTGCAATAATTTATATAAATTTAGACACAAGGCAGTCTACTCTCTTAAGAGTAATAATGACGTCGTACAAACGTTAAACTTTCTTTACAATGCGACATATATATATATATATATATATATATATTGTCTTTCTACAGAAACATTTCAATGAGACATGAGTGATCAAAGAACAGAAGTGAATCAAAATTCATTTATTTGCAGCTTGACAAAATACAAAACTCAGTAAAGTCCGAACAGCATATAAGAGTTTGCCAGAGGACGAGAACAGCAACATCCACTAAACCCCTGCATATGTGACCCTACTGTGGCTTAATGAGACAGACACAGAAATTTTAGCATAGTTGACAGACCTGAGAGACAGTAAGGCCATATCTCAACCTCTAATGATATCAGATATGTACAAACTCTGAACTTGACATTCAGGAGTCGTCACATTCAGTGTACAATCCAATCACAACAATAAACAAACTCAAATTCACAGCATCTCTCTCAAATAAGTGCCCTTACACTCATGCACACAACACAAATCTCTTTCTCTCTTTCTCTGACAGTGGTGTGCTCAGCAGGATGAAAGTGTACAGTGCTGCTCCAGGGAAACAAAGTTTGTGTGAAGATCAAGAAAAGAGGCGTACATAGCTCCAGACTACAAACGGATAAAATTCTGATAAAAACATCTGTGAGCTGCAATGCTCTGAAAGCAGGCGATTGTGCCACTGCTGGAGCAGGGGATTGTGTTGCTCCAAAAGAAGAGGACTCTGTATCTACAGGAGCAAGGGATTATAAAATTCACTGCTCCAGGAGAAGAGGGATTGGTTGCTTCAAAAACAAATGGGATTTCCTGCTACAGGAGTAAATGGGATTGGTTTCTTGGGGAAAAATGGAATTGAGTGACAGCTCCAGGGGTATAAAGAGAATATTGAAATAGTTGTTCTGGGATAGAGGGGATGAGGAGCAAGATATTGGGGGTTGGTTGTTACGTAAGAAAAGGATTTGTCTGATTGGTTGTTTGAGGAACTGTGTACTGTGGGATTGGTTGCTCCAGGAGCAGGCTATTATGGGTTTGGTTGTTTAAAGACCTTCTTATTGTGGGATCACTAGCTCCAGGAGAAGGTAACTGTCTCTCAAAGAGAAGGGAGAACTATAAGATTGCTCGCTAAAGGAGCAGGTAATTGTGGGATTGGTTGCTCAAGGAGCAGAGGGTTGTAGAACTTGGTGCTCTAGTGACGTGAATTGTTGAATTGGTCTAAGAGCATTTGGGATTTGTCAGTCGAAAAGCATGTCATGGTAGGATTGGTTATTCCACAATCACTAGGGTTGTAGAAGCCTTGGAATTAGTTGCTCCAGGGGCATACGATTGTGGATTGGACTCTCATTAAAAAGGACACTATGGCATTGGTTGCTTGGGGAGAAAAGGATTGTGGTTTAGTTGATCCAGGAGCAAAGCATTACAGAATTCACGACTCCAAGAGCAGATTATTCTAAAATTGGTTGCTCTAGTAACAATGGATTGTAGAAGGGGTCTCTCCAAGCATCTTGGGACTTGTATCTTGAGAAGCAGGGATTGGTCTCTCAATGAGGAGGGGATAATGATAGAGTTTGCTCCGGGAGCAGGAGGGTTGTGGTGCACCATAAACAGAGAATTGTGTCGTTGTTGTGGGACTGAATCACTTGGACTCCTCAACGTAGTTGGCAGGGTAAAGTCCAACCGTGCCATCACTCAGACGTCCTTTGCACCAGCCCTGATCATCTTCCTCACTCAGCTTCGTCATCTCATCTCCTGCATACACAAACACAGTTACGAGAAGAGTTTCACAGCTCAGTCCCGCAACTCTACCACCATGTTGACTGTTTACCACATCTCTAATTGTTTACTATACTTTCCGATGATACACACCAGCACTGAAGCTCAGCTCATCCTGCTCCTGACCCTCATAGTCATACAGTGCTCGAACTTGAACACACAGTTCCTCTGGCCCAGACTCTTCCTCAAATGGATTCCCATTGGAGGAGAAAGGAACTGCCTTGGCCTCATCACATGCAGCAGCAGTAGCACTGAGAAGACAACAGAACACATAGTGACAACCCTGACAGACAGAGAATCAGTGGCTTGGACACAGAATTCTTACCTCCGTTCAAAACATTCTCTTCTCTACCACTATCCGAGTGTGAGTCAATGTTTGTGTATTAGTTGTGTTTGTCTGTCTGTTTATGTAGGTTCACCTGTGCTATTTAGTGACAGAATAGAAGAGTTACTGACCTTTGCGAGTGTACAGCTCTCTCTGCTCTGACTGGGCTGCTCTCGACTGCTAACTCGGTTTCAGCTTCCTTCACATCATCATCGTCATCTTCATCGAAGGGGTTTCGAGCAGCCTCTGAGATGCTGGGAACGGCAACGCTAATCACACAATAACAGTCATACAGACTTTAATACACAAGAGACTAAACAAGTACTAGTACATACCGATATCCAGTATATGACCTCACATATAACAGAACTAGTTTCACATCTATAGGACTAGTTTCATGTCTCAATGAATATAAAATACACTAATGTCCATTATTTTGAAAAGTTGAATATTTGGTTGTGAAGTCTCCGACGACAGGTTGAAATGTATACATGGTCAAAAAACATTTGAATTATCTTTTAATACACGTTTATTTTTAGAGGATTCATTTTATTACAGTGCTACCCACTGTAAAAATGGTGTGGCATGGTTCACCTGCTGCTAGAGTGGTTTGTTTTTCTGGTTTGCTCACTGCTCTGGATGCTGTTACTGCTTTTGATGTTTTGCTCTGTGTTCTGACTGATCGCCGTCAGTGTGACTCCCTCTGTATGTTTCTTCTTTGTTTCTCTACGACTGAGTGTACGGTTCAGCTCCATAGACCACTCCTGGAACGACACAGAGGAGTAGGCCTAAATACAAGGAGGCGCTCCAACGGAGACACCTTCAGGAACCACAGAAGTACGTATGTACCTCGAATGAGGGCCAGTTCATACTCATGCCAGGGCCATGGTTGCTGCGGAATGCTTTCAGATCCTCAACCACATCAGCTGCCTGAATGGAGTCCTCTAGAGCCTGGTAGATGCTGGAGAGCCTGGGGAACACTCACCATTTACACAGTGTTTCTGTCATAAATGTGTCGGGGAGTGTTTGCTCGTGTTTGTTTCTCACGTGTGTGTGTCAGAGAGGTCGAGGTGTTTCCGGACGCTCATCAAAATCTCCTTAAAGAAATTCAACCTCTTTCCTTCAAATTGCTGCCATTGCTCGAACACCAGCTCCATGTTCTCCATGTACTGTGGAGTCACCTTCTCCAGCTCTTCCAGGGAGCGCTCGTACCTCTCCCTCGACTACGTTGAGAGAGGAAACGGTCTGAGTGCTTTAGCTGTACGACATTAGCAACGCATATTTGAATGTTCTATGTTCACTGTCTTGTCTTTGTGAAGGATCACCTAAACATCTTTGAATCTAATGTGTGTAGTGTGTGTTGCAGACCTTTAACACCTCCTGTTGGCTCTTCTCCAACTTCTCCTGGAGTTTCTTTACGTTCTCTGCACTGCTGTTTTCCATTCTGCTGCTGTTTTCTCTGCTGGTGGCTGTTTTCTGCTCCCGACAAGCAGTGTGATATGCTTTCTTCATCACCTCCACCTGCACAGCACAGCAGGGGTCTTGCTCTTCAAACGCCATTTCACAGTTAGCTCTTGTGCATTACTGGCTCCTCTAAATTTGGATTAAATGATTTCAGTGGATACGTTTTTAAAGGGGCAGCACAGTGGGTAGCACATTGGCCTCTCAGCTGCTGGTTCAGTTACCAGAAGGTTGCCAGTGACCCTCCTGGAAGGAAACTGCTGTAAAATCGATCATATCAATATTTTTTGCCTTTTTTTCCTCGAAAAAAAAGCCTTGGAAGAACAAAACCTGTGATATGGCTAGTGTTTTTGAAAGTTCTGGCACAAAAAAGCACAAAGGAACAAAAGTGCTTGGAACAGTGTATAAGTTTAAGGAGAGGTTTGCCTGGATTTTTAAATACAATTTTACAGCCAGGACTTCTAAGGGTTAATTGTTGACTCTGTTCAGCTGGGCCAAAGTCAGGACTTTGGTAAACCCTGTATTAGATGTTGCTTCAAAATATTTGAAAATATAACATTTTTAAAACACCAGCACTGAGAAAAAAATAAGCCCCTTTAAAAGCCACCAGATAAAGGCAGTACCCGTGCCTTCTTTTGATAACCATGGTCAACTTATAACTTAAAATAAAAAAATGTTAAGATCAGCAAAATCTGAAAAGAATCTATTTCAAAGCTAATATACAATACGGTGGTTTTTCTAACCAAAAGTCACGGGAAGTTGCTGTTCCTCAAATACACCACAGCAATAACTTTCAGATTTTTTATACGTCTGAGAGAACTTTTCCAGGTGAAAGCTGGTTAAAGCACCTCTTTTAGTCTCTTGCTCCAAGGCTTCTGGGCTCTTCTGAAGCCGTCTTCTATCTCTTTGCTCTCTTTGAATCCTCCCATCATCTGCTTGTGGAAGGTTTCTCTTTGCCACGTGCGGATCATTTCCAGGTCCTCGTTCACCAGGTTGTGTTTCACTTGAAGATGAAGCTCGCTGACCTGCTCGGCTTCCACCATCAGCGCACACCAGGAGTGCTCCAGGGAGCCTGTTTGGGGACCTTATCACATCCAAAAACACAGGCACAAAATAGTCCTACTTAAACCAGTACATTACAAAGCTATACCGACGTACGGTAGTGAACTGTTTTTCAACCACCTAGTGGTCGCATTGTGTATAGTATGTGTTTCAGTCATGATGACATCACTTCCTATTCCTTTTTCCTGCTACATGCACAATTTTTTCCTGTTCCCCTTATTACGCCCTAGACCATACATGAAAATGGACCCATACTGTACTAAACTAGACCATGTATTAGACAGAACTGACGTGTACTGTAATGTACTAAACTAAACAATGCTGATGCATACAGTACTAAACTTCAAAATACTGACCCTAAACTGAACTACATCTACCTGTATAATACTAAATAATACTAACCCTAACCCTAACAGTACTGAACAAAACCGACTCATACCGTACTGACCTAAACTGGCCTCTATAGTACTAAACCAGGGGTCACCAACCTTTTTGAAAGCGAGAGCTACTTCCTGGGTACTGATTAATGGAAAGGGCTACCACTTTGAGACCCTCTTCTGAATCTAATAATAATTAAGGATATTCATCTCTGCAAAGACACTGATCATGTAATTATTTCTCACACTGAATATGAACTAAATTAATTAACAAGGTAGTAAACAAATAAATATTAATATGTAACACTTTATAATAATGATTTGTCTTAGTGCAAGTGTTATTTAAATTGGAAAAAAATATATATTCATATATAAGTTCAAAACACAAGAGTCCAAGGAAATCACAATGTCCAATGTACAAATAATAAATCATATAAACACAAAAAGTGAGCTAAGATCATTTTTTTTCATTGTTAACATTTTAACATACACAATTTTTACATTTTACAAATGCATTGAACTAAACATGAACTGGAAACCAAATCTGGTATTGGTTTCTTTCAGTTATTGGAAAGCCTGGCATTGCGTGCTGTTTACTCTGTTGTACTCTGAGTGAGTTTTGAGATAGTGTCGTGAAATGTCTCTCCACGTTGTGCCACTTGGCCACAGTCGTCGCGCAAATGAGACAAACATATGCTCCTTCCACAGAGGTAAAAAAAAACCCTTTACCTCGTATTCGTTGCGAATATTAAATGATCTTTCTATGAGTCAGTCGTCTCGTTTTCGCTGCGCTGCTTAATTGTTTCGTCGTAGCGCATCATACTGACCTTTCAACTCTCCCTGGTCGTAGTACATATATATATATATATATATATATATATATATATATATATATATATATTCATTTTTTCACATTTCTATATTGTCACATCGAGCTTACGTGCAAGTGTCATTTAAACAAGAATATCAATCAAATTAAATTAGATTCAGCTCACTGGAAAGTGGCGCTATTTGATCTATTTTTAGAACAGTTAGCGGGTGACTCATGTGGTCCTCGCGGGCGACAAGATGCCTGCGGGCACCGGGTTGGCGACCTCTGTACTAAACCATACAATACTGAAGTATAATATTCTGACATGTAAAGGACTAAATTAAACTGACCCATATCGTACTGAACTATACTGACCTGTACAGCACTGGAGTATACTATTCTGACCAGTGTACCCCACCACACAACATACTAACCTCTACATACATGAATCCTCCTGACATGTACAGCACTGACCTGAACTAAAGTTACTCAAACAGTACTGAACTATACTATACTGACCAGCGCAATACTGAACTATACCAACATCTACATAACTGAATCATACCGACTGTACTAAACTGACCCATACAGTACTGAACTATATTATAATGTCCTATACACTACTGTATTCTACTGTACTGATCAGTGCGGTACTAAACTATACTGACCCCAACACACCCGAATCATACTGATATGTACCCTCCTGGGAACCCTGTAGGGCATTTTTAAGTTTCTGTCAAAATACACTCTTGGTCAAAAACATTTCTGAAGGACTCAAGATTAATGAAATCTACATTAAAACATTGAAGTATTCACCCCAAAATTAAACAGTGATTAACATTTATTACATACTACATATTAGGGGTGTAACGGTACGCTAAAATCGTATTCGGTTCGGTACAGTGTCTTGGAGAGTTCGGTTCGGTTCATTCGGTTCAGTACAAAACAATAAGAACTTACATATTCTTTATTTTAAAAAGCTGCCAATACACAGTAGAATTCTTGCATAAAATAAATAAAAGTGACACATTTGGGTAATATTTTAAATAAATTGCACTCTTTATTAAGAAAAACAAATGAAATACTGCAACTAGTTAGGATAGATTACCTATCCACATTTTCTGAAGAGAGCATAGATCTGGTTATAATATCTCCAGCAGTAGAAAATGTTCGATGTGTTGCCTGCCCGATCTCCGTGGAACAATGTCGGCATACAACTTTACATTTATCCACTCGTCTATCCCCGTTATGTATTTTAACAGAGAAGCCAAAGTGTTCTCAAACACGAGACCGTAGTGAGGTGAGAGGGTCTTCAAGCTCTGGCTTCCCTTTCGCTTTTGCCATGTAATTTTCCTTCTCGTGCTCGTCACTCAATAGCGTCCGTGCGGAAACTCGCCTAGGAACATTGTTCCGCTGCGCTTAATATCGCGTTAATAATACATTTATATCATTTAATAAAAATACTGAATACCGAAACGGTACGCAAGTGTCCCGAACCGAACAGGCCGTACCGAAACGGTTCAATACATACCGTGAACCGTTACACCCCTAATACATATACATCCTTTTTACACTCAGTTTAGACAAATAGTCAATCAGGATTGAGATTATTGAGAACCATTGGAGCCAATAATAGAGTTTGATAGTCTGGTCACCTTTCTCCAGCAGCTGTCGCCAGCGTTTGGCCCACTCACTTAGCTGTGTACTGTAGCTCTTCTCTATTTTAGCACGCTCATGGATGCAGCTCATCAGGTCATTACACAAGCGGTTAGCATCTTCCACCCGCTTCACTGTGCGCTTATAGTTCCCAACCTAACACAAAAAGATTCCACAAGGACTGATGTTTATTGGTGGTTATATCTGACAAGATCAAAAATAATCAAAAAAGGTCTATGTTGAAGACTACTGGTACTACACTGTAATCAGCTGAGCATACTAACTCAAAACACCTTGGAAGGACTTTAAATGGTCTTTCAGACTAGTTCTTTAGGCTACACAACCACAAGGATGACTACTGAATTGACAGTTGCCCAAATGATGACCACTGACACCTTGCACAAGGAGGGTCAAACACAAAAAGGCATTGCAAATAGGCCATGCAGTTCACAGAGCTGTGTCCAAGCACATAAAAACAGATGATGGGAAGGAAAGATAGGGTTGAAAAAGTGTACAAGCAACAGGGATAACCGCACTCTGGAAATGATTGATAACAAACCCCATTCAAAAATGTTTGGGAGATTCATAAAGAGTGGAATGCAGCTGGAGTAAGCGTTTTAAGAATATCCACCCAAAGACGTATGCAAGATATGGGCTGAAAAAAGCAGACAGGGCACCAGTCATACAGCACAGTGGAGACAGACGGTATACGGCCCGACTTAGGCCTGATTGCCATGACTTTCATGTACAGGGTATGCCATTGGAAGCTGGGTATAATGTTGAACCTTCTGGAGATGTTGTAGGCATAAACCAATGAAGCACTGAGAAAGTGGGGTAACCACCCTACGATCCCAATGACCTTACTAACATTCGGATTAGTTAGGAAAGTGCTTCAGTCTGGAACAGGTTGGATAATGAAGTAGTGTTTCTAGAACTTTCATCTGTAACAAGCACAAGACTTAAATAAAGATGTAACCAGCAGGACTCAGAAACAATGATTCTAATGCTTCAGACTTAAACATGTACAATACTGAAATTATGGTTCTAGAGTTTCATATTATAGTCATGACGCTGAATTATTGGTTCTAGAATTTCAGGTTTTTTTAGACGTACCTCCCAGAAGCTGTCACTGGAGACGTCGATCAGAGAGTCGTTGAGGTCTGACATGACTGAAAAACAAACAAAAAAAAAATCATTCCATGAATCCTTCGATGTGAGCTACTAGACAAACACCTGTAGCTCTCTTCAATGCTGTCCCTTTCAGAGCAACACCTGAAGAGATTTCAAGATTTCTTGTTACAGAGTTTCCAGTATGGGCAAATTCAACTGAAAGATTATGCCAGTGTGGTTGAGAGCGTTGTTGTGTATGACTGGCATGATTGATGCTGTGCTCTTATATAACTACTCAGTATGTGAACAGGAACAGGTTGTTTTCATATTCTTATTTGTACATTCCAGCACATTATCATGGTTCAGTGGTCCATGACTTTTTAATGATAAAAAAGGTTTTCAGTTCTCATTAAAAGACAACGGCAGCGAAACAACTGGTGACATCCTCTGCAGAGGAAAAAGGTGTTTTTCACATGCTATGGTTTAGAAAACACAAAGAAAGGGCAAAGACAAGAAAACTGATGGCAGTTATTATAAGAAAAGAAGGTCATAAAATGATAGAATTATAGGGAGAAAAAAAGAGTTTTTAGTAAGATTGTGAAAGGGTATAGAGAGAGCATGAGAGATCAGCACTGGCTTGTTCAGACCAGTTCCAGTTCCTGTTTCAGTTCCTGACTGTATTTGTGTTCCTCTTGCAGAGGCTGACGTCAGAGCAGAGGAATTTCACCAGTACAATCTCAGAAAAAACGTTCTGGCTTCTCACTGGTCGTCACTATTTTACACATTATATACTCTCTCCTCATTTAGCCGTGCCCTTGTTCTCCCACTGCAAAAAATAAATTCTTGACAAGCCAAAAAAATCTTGAAATTAGGCAAAAATTCCTGTTTTTTTTTCTTCCAAGATAAATTAACTAGCCTAGAATTGAGAGTGAAAGATTATTTTACTTGTTTCAAGAAAATACGACTTGAATTTTCTTGCTTAGAAAAAAATGCTAATTCTGAGGATATTTTACATTGAATTAAGTAATTTATTAAAGTGACCATTACATTTTAACACAGTACTTCCTGAAACAAGAAATATCAAGTCATATTTCCTTATTTTAAGAATACAATGATTCTTATTTTAAGGATTCTATTTTATTTTATTATAATAATATAAATTATTAATTTTAAAAAATATTATTTTCATTTGACATTTCTTTTGAATCAAATGAGAACAAGAACCGCTAATCATTAAAGCAGAACCTTTTATTTCATGCTGGCAGGCAAATTATTGTTCACCAAAAAGTATTCACAGTAAGTCCAAAATTGGACATGTATATTTTCCTTAACAGTAGCCAAGAATACATCAAATTAAATATGATTTTGGATCATTTAACAAATAAAAAACAATACATAACAAAAAATTACATCCATGCAGTCGCTTGAGAAAGTCTGAATTATAATGTAAAATTAATAAGACAAGATGTCTAATCTGCATGCCTTTTTCTGGCTTTTCTTTGTTTAGTAAATTAGTAAATTAAAGCAATGTTAAGAGTATATTTGTTGTACCTGATTGATTGATTTTGTCTCTTATTCTTTTTTTCACTTATCAGCTTATTTTTAGCACTAGAATGCCTATATTAAACTGAAACATTTTCTTAGAATGAGCTTGAAACACTTAGAATGTTTAAATATATTCTTATATCAAGATATTCTTACCAAGAGTATTTAAGATAACTAAAGATAAAAATGCTAGATTTGACAATTTTTATGTTGTTTTTAAGACCTATGTCTTGCTTGAATCTAGTTTAATTATCTAAATTTACTTATATTTTTCTTGTTTTAAGACAGTCAGAACCTTCTATGTAAGAAGACTTTTTTTCTTGTTTCAAGACATCTTACCAAGTAAAATTTTCTCACCCCATTGGCAGATAATTTTGCTTGATTTAAGTTCTATTTACTTATTTTGTTGTTTTTTTTTCTTATTTTTGCGTGTGCATTTTTTGCAGTGCCCTTGAGCCAGATCAGAAGTGCATTAAAAGTCCCAGAGCAGTATAACTAACCTGGAGCTCAGGTTTAAAGACTTGACTCATAGCACAAGTATTGGGATGTGATTGAGAAGTAGCCAGGACAAACAGGATTTTTATTATTATTATGATTTTTTTTAAACAAAACAGGGTATTTATAAAATTAAAACTGTGGAACCTTTTTATTACATTTTTGTCAGTTATTCTATCTGAGGGCTCCACTCCATGTATTTTAAGGGGCTCTGTGCCCAGAATTGTAGCATGGCCCTAGCCTCTCGCAAACTCTCGCTTACTGAGGGCCATATTATGCCAAATTAACTTTTCTGTCAAACAATTTGGGCATCGACGATGTCTATAGACAAAACTGTCCAAATGATTCAGAGAGAATTGCGGCCTAATGCATAGATGTTGCAGCTATATTAGCAGTTATACTAATCAACCCAACATTGCACAAAACACCTGAAATCTGTAAAAAATGTCAACAAAACACCAGTAGAAAGAATAAACACATTCCTGATCTCAAACACCTACAATATTTCATTGAACTAGATCCATACTTTTTTCATTAACTCGATCTCGTCCAAACAGCACGAGAGCTCGTTAGCATACACAAGCATTGAACTGCTTGAAGCATGTTGTTATTTTTAGCCATTTTGGTGATTTCATCAGTTTGCGAAGAGATCAGACTTACATGGAACTCTTTAATGCACTTTGGAAATTATTTATGTCGCTTTCCAGCTCGGGTGACACAAAGAAAACTCTTAATTCTCATTTGAACAACTTTATTCTGTTCCATTCGACTCGCGTCGGGCTCCCTTGACGCACTGCATTACCCATGGAAATATGACAAATATGAGGTGATTCAAAGAGATTTTCATATTGCATTAGAAAAGTTACTAAAGGTGCAATGTCAAATATTTATTATAACTGCTTTAAAATAATGCACAATATGGCCCCTTTAAATGAAAGTACCATGCTCACCAAACCTGTTTGCCTTTTAGAACTAACAGTTACTCATGCAAAACCCTGCTAAGCATGAATAATCTGGAGATGACAAATAAGGTGCAGAGTGAGTATTCTCCAGAGTTTCCACATAAATTACATGAGCTTGTGAAAAGACATGAACAAATATTCTTCTGTTTCTGGTCAAATTTTGACCAGTAAAACAGCAAGACCCTCTCAACAATCACAAAGCAAGACCACATTATGTGAATCTTTTTATCATTTTGTCTTTATTTTGAACACAGTATTGTGACAGGAAGGTAAGTCTATAGAGGGGTAAGGAAGTGAAATAAAGATGGGTTCGAGATTTTTTGACAGGCTCTGCTCTTTGTTTGTTTCTTTCAGTTAGATGAAGGTAGGGTGAGTGACCTGTAGGGTGACAGGTAACTGAATGACCTGTTTGCTCTTCTGAGACTCAGGGGTCTTTGCTGCTCTCATTTTAGAGGATTCGACTGGTGCTTTCAACACTGTTGATCATTCGAACACACTGGTTTGGGATTACAGGCATAGCTCTGTAATGGTTTAGATCTTTTCTGAAAAATAGATGTTTCGTTGTGGAAATTGACAAGGCAACCTCCAGGTCTGCGTCACTATTATGTAGTGTGGTGTGCCTCCAACTTCAGTTCTGGCACCCAAAGTCAAAGTTCATGGCCAATACCTTTCTTTTCATTCAGCAAATTCTTGTTTGGGGAAAAATAGTTCCTCCTTGGAACCCAATTTGAGATATTTTGCTTTAGAACCAAGGCAGAGGGCTATACTAACCCCCATACTTGACATGCTTGATCCTCAGAAAGCATTAAATTCATCCGTAAAAAATTTTAATTGAACCCCTGATGCCAGATGGAGTACCTTAAAGATGGATTTATTACTTTACCGGTCGTGCACCATAGAGACCAATGGAGCAGCCCCTTGTCTCCAATTTTTTTAAACCAAATTCTCAAATTGTGTTTCAAGGAGCGATGAGATCTTTAAGGGTTTGGAGTGGCACATGGGTAACAAGTGATTAATGTCAAAATGTTCATGTTTTTGTTAGATTATCACTTTGATGCTCTTGTACTACACTGCTGTTCTTTCCATTTTACAAATTCTCCAGTCTCTCAAAATGAAATGTAGTTGTTATTTAAACAAGAGAAAATGCACATTTTTACGAAAACAAGTTACTTTACCTTTTTGGTTCAATCAAACTATTGGGGGTTTGTGGTGTACTCATTTTCTGTTGTGCTGTCTTTTAGCTCGACTGTCTATTTGTTTGTTCTACGGTTCTACCATAGTTGTCTATGCGAATGTGCTCCTTTGTTATTATACAACACATTGGTTAACTTTTAAACTTTTTAAATCAGTGCTTTATAAATAAATTGTCATTGTCGTTTTGAAGTTGATAGCTGTAGAGTATATGGTTTGTTTGATTAAAAACATCAGTCTTTAAATCTGCTATCTCAAATCAATTTAGTGGATTACTGGTGATTTTGTATTTACTCATCATAAAAGCCTCACTTGTCGTTTAATTATATATGATAAAATTGCTGATAAGTGGTCTTATGTAAACTGAAATCTCCACTATATTGTAAATAACAGAATTTTATGCGCTATTACATTATTTTATTAAGAGATGAATCCTTATACTGTACATGTTAATCTTTTTTTTAAGAAACAATGTTGTGCAGAACGTCATAAAACTGGCAATATGAATGGAAGCAGATGTTTTACAGATTATGGAATTATGGAGGAATCATTTGCACATCATTATTCTCAACTGTCAAAGTAAACAAGATGCTGGGGACATTTTTTATACTTGATCACAATTTTAAGTACAGTACCTGACAGCTCAGTCTGTTACGTCACTATGCAGCCGTTCCACGTCACAGTGATGGGCGGTTACTTTCGAAGTTTTCCAGCTCAAATCATGAATAATTGCACGCACCCATAGCCCCGCCAGTCGCTCATCCGCTCTGTGACAGCCACTCTGATATAAACACGACACGCCTGGCACCGCGAGAAACACACCGGGGACGAGCGCAATAGACTCGGTAAACGAGTGCGACACTCGTGGTCGTCAAGATCGAATCATTAAACTCCGTTTTCGGACACATTAGATCCGGAAGCTCCATTTAAAAGCAAGTAAAAGCTCAAAAACGTGATTTACACCACGGTGCAGTCACAGAAATAGTTAAACTGACCAAAAGCAGCGAACCGTTAGTTTAGATAGATCTTTGGAGACCCCGGTCAGCTCGATGGTAAACGCCTCAAAAAGTTTCTCTAGCTTCGCCAAAGAAACTGCAGGGTGCCAAATTAGCAAAGAACGAGAGAGAACATGTATTATTCCATCGTTACCTGAGTGTGTTCCGGTGAAGATCTACTGCTGACAGGGACGAACTTTCAGTTTCTCATCGAGATCCAGCCGAACCGACCAGAACTGAACTGAGATCAGCGGGGCGGGGTGCTTCTTCGTATCACCCTCACTGCGCACGCGCTCCTTCCTTCTTAAAGGGACGGCTCACACAAACTTATCAGTTTTTTTTTCTTTTCCTTCTAGCAGCTACAGCATGATTTGTTTTACTTTAACGAACAGTGTTTTTCAGAATACTTCATCGTGCACCAAAACACGATATATTTGTCCATTTTTATTTTCATGTTGTTTTCCAGTCAAAACTGATAATGAATTATAAATCTACGTAAACAGAAGAAAAGCTACATTAACTTTAAAAATAAATATTTTAACTAGATCATGATGAAACTTTGTCTTTATGCTCTTGTTTAAATAATAAGTACTATATTTATTATTTACTTGTAAAAAATAATACATGATTATATGAACACCAAGAATATCAATATTATTCCAATAATATTTTCCAAAATAAAAACAAATATTTATGACATTTGTCAAACAGGCATTGAGATTATATGCTTGGACGGTGAAATGGAAACATTGGAATCAAGATTGGAGTGAATGTTTATTTCTTGCACAATCTCCCGTGCTCCAGCAGCAGAATAACAGACGCATGGAGTGTTCTCAGGATGAATAGCTATGACTTGTATTTGATCAATGCCAAGATCAACTAGTTGAACGATTTTCCAAACAGACTGATGCATAACTGTAATCTGAAAATAGTCATTCCAGTTTTTATGTCCAATTAGTTGTAGTAAACAATGCAAGTAGTTTTAAAACAAAAGGTCAGGTTGCACTGATTAATTAAATTAAAGGTAAAGTTATAAACCTCCTGAACAACTGAAGAATTGTAAGGACGAACATAAAGGTGCAAACAGAGCAGCTTTTATTCTTCAAGAGTAAACCAACACTGTTCAGATCTTAACAGTCTGGTATGATTCCATAAGTAAGTACTGAATCATGAATAAATAACATTATAGATAAATAAGCAGTGAAATCACAAAGAGCGGATCGCATCAGAATGCGCCGCAGCAGAGACAGAGAGCTTCACCTCCAGCTGGCAAAGAGAGGTCTGCCACTGCTGGAGCGGCTGCTGACCTTTGAACCCAGAGACGGACCTGAGCGACTCCGTAGATCACCCTCGCCCACAGCCTGGTCCTCTTCATACCTGAGAGAGAGAGAGAGGAAAATACACAACAATGTTGATACACAACAATTGACCCAAAGGCACAGCTAATTAACCCAGGGTAGTTCAAAACTTGTAAAGACTCATGACAGAAGATAAACAAATACAATAAAGATGTTTTTTCAAAGAATCCTAGAGAATACAGAGAGAGCGACAGAAAGAGAGAGCATCTTTGAGAGGATGTCACAATTTGGAACTCAAATATGGGTGCTGTAGTGTTCCTGAGCTTCTTTGAGGGACAAGTGGAAAAGGAGAGACACTTACAGAACTCTGTAGTGTCCAAGAGCCTCTTTGGGCAGGCTGCGGTTCCATCGACAGTCAGGGATCTCTCCATTGGGTGTGACAATATTCAGTGTGTCGTTGATCAGATTATATTTTAGAATCCGGTCATTTGCTGTGCTGGATGTGAGAGATGGGGAGGCGTTTACCTGAAACGCACAAAAACACCTCAAACACTATAGTTATCTACCTCTTTCTGAACATTAACCCTACCCACAAGTGCTAGGACACCAACTCTACCACATTTAATGCATTGGCTTCTTACACATCTTCCAGAGCATAAGGCGAATATTTAGAAGATTAGTTCCATCCACTTCCTGGAAATCATAAAACCATTCATCTGGCTTAGAACAGGGCTGTTCCTAGAGGGCTGGAACCCCTGCAGTTTACTTCCAATCCTGCTCAGAGACACCAGGGCCTGAAGCTTGCTACTAGCCTGAGGAACTTAACAAGCTACATCAGGTCTGTTTAGTTAAGGTTGGAACTAAACTGTGCAGGGCTCTGGCTCTTCAGGAATTGAGTTTGACACCCCTGCTCTAGAGCATTACCTTGATTAATACCTGACAGATCATTGGTCAAATGCATTGCCTCTAGACTAGAGCATCAGCTACTTCCACATCCTGTGGAAAATTAACCCACAGGGGGACAAAACAAGGAAATCCAAATGGTTCACATACTTTTTCTTGCTACTCTATGGGCCTGTCCCCTAGTAACGTTCTTCAAAATTGTTCACAGATAAACCAATTTGGTGTAATGGTCACAAGTTTCTACAAGAGTCACTACAAAAGGGTAAACTGAAGATAATGCATTAAAGTTTTGACATCATAATATCTTAACATTAAGAATAAAAGAGAAGCTGTACCTCAATTAGCCACGGCTTAAGTCGGTCATCAATGATGATGTCATAGCCGTAACACTCGAAGCAGTGCTTATCGTTATTCATCACAGGCTGTGGAAGACACAACAGTGTCATCTTCATCATAACTCGTCCTATCCCCATCTTTCCTCCATCACATCTGTTCACAATTGTTCATTTTATTTATAACTAAAGATGAGTGGGCCAAAATTCCTCCAGAGTGCTGTAAAAGAGCGCTGTTGTTGCAAGTAATCGCAAACGTTTGATTGCAGTTATTGCTGATAAAGGGTGGCCCAACCAGTTATTAGGTGGAGGGGCAATTACTTTTTCACACAGGGCTATATGGGTTTGGATTTTTTTTTCTCACTAAATGGTAAAAACATTCATTTAAAAACTGCATTTTATGTTTACTTGTGTTATCTTTGACTAATATTAAAATGTGTTTGATGATCAGAAACATTTTGAGTGACAAACATGCAAAAGAAAAAAAAGTCAGGAAGGGGGCAAATAGTTTTTCACACCACTGCATGTATATATATTAAGAGAGAGAGAGAGAGAGAGAGAGAGAGAGATAGCAATGTGGACATCCTCTGAGTGCAGTACAGTAGCTTTTATCACTTACATGAAGACAATGTAAAACAAATGACACATTTATTCATCTTCTAGTCTAATAAATATTAAAGGCGCAAATCGTATGACTAACAACAGTCACTTCTGCCATCCATTTGTACTCACAGCAACTGCTTTGAGTGAGTGGACGATGATCCAGTGTATCTGATCAAAGAGCTGGTCAGTCACATCCCGTCCTCGAGTGCTCTCCAGATAAAGACGAAGGTTACTGACTGTCCACTTCCCACCATGAACATGATTATAATCATCCTGTATAAAAAGACAGAAGGGAGGAATAAATGTGAGGAACGATCTCATCTTGTGAGTCTGTCTCTGCCAAACCCACAGACCATCATACAATAGGCATTTCTTCGACACACAAAAAATAAACACAGTGTTTGCTTTATTGTTAAAGAAAGGCTACTATAGTTGAAAAAGCCGTCAAACAATATCCTCAATACATGTGCAACAAAAACTAGCTCAGAGAAAGTTTTAACACAACTGCCAGACTAACGTTTCTAGGGTGTGTTGAGACACATGCATTACACATTAGATTTGTTTGCACTCTTTGTTTACAAAGGTCATCAGGGTCTAAAATATAATTTTTTTGAGGCAATTTTTTGAGATTGGGATTTTTTTTCTTTCAAAACAAGTGTTAAAGTTTATTTAAATTCATATGGGAGTGCTTGCATTATTATGTCATTATTAACATTATTTTATTTGGAAACTTCAAATACTTCAAATATTTAAAATCTTAATTACTTCAAAAATATTTTCACAATATTATTGTTAAACGATAACAGGCTCTATGAGCATCAGCTATTTTTGCAATTAACTGCCACTATGAGGCTTTTTCTCCATATGGATGATGGTGTTCTGTTAACAGTCAAGTCAGCAGTCTTCACTATTATTAACTATGTTAATTATCTGATTAGATTTCAACACAAGGAGACTAAAATTTAGAACTTTGTCACAATATCACAGTTTATTGAAATACTGGCCAATAATGATTAAATTGAAACAAAAAACTGTCTGTGTGGTGAACTAACCTAATACACAAGTTTCAGTTCTTTAAACAAATTATTGAAAAACATGGATTTTACCCCGATATCTCAATTTTTAGACACGTACAAGTATTTTGAGGAGTTGTTACTGAAAATATTCTATCACTGCAGGGGAAGTTTTTGTTATTATATTGAAGCCTAGAATCCCAAACCTCAGCGTGGTGGTCATCCAAACGAAAAGCTAAACCAGCTCTCAGAGCTCGAGGGTTTGTGACATTTTCTCGGTTTCCTTTTCACAGATTAAAATGTAGGCTACTTAAAAAGATGTATACTTGTTTGCAAAATAACGGGATTATGAAAACAAGTTTAGTACAGCAAAAGACTCACGCCATGCTTCTGAATGGCCACGTTGGTGAGGTGCACGAACATGTTGTCCAGCTCTGTGCTGCTTGGGGTGTATTTAACTGTGCAGAAGCGACAAAAGCCCAGCTCGTACCTGCACAGAAGCCCACATCATTTTAGAACTTTAGGAGTAGGTAATAAAGGAAAGAAATACCTTAGATTATAAAAGAAACTCCTATTCTCATAGAACATGTTTCTGAGAACGAACAATGAGAGTGAAATACAACAGTGAAGTCATAAAGCACTGGGTTCAACAAAAATGTTGTGACATATTAACACATGTACAATTTTCCTTCCGAAAAATACACTTTTATCTATTGTAGAATTGTTTATATCTGTTGCACTCACATGTAACACTTTAGGGGTCTGTAGGAGGTGACCAGCACATATAGCCGCAGGTCAAACTTCTTTCCTCCAATCAGTAGAGGATTGTCGATGTAGAGAGAGATCACATATGCCTCTTTTCCACTGTTTGCTGACACGAAGCTGAGTAAAACACAGAGGGATTGAGTCACAACTTCTCAAAACACTTAGCAGAGACATCTTTTGGGCACTGGGTCAGTTTTTGGCTCTGACTGCAAGGGCTGTAGCTTATTGCTAAACCATCTGTCTTGGTGCATTTTTGTTACAATCTTAAAAAGGACTGCACTCGTTGTGGTCAGGTAGAGCTGATCGCCACTTTGGGGCTTGAATAAGCCATCACCCTAAGAACTGAAGCTGAAAAACTATCAGCTTCCATGCCTTCCAGCCACGGGAGTAACCAATTGGTTATTGATGGATTGGTTCAAGGTTTTTCATACAGTAAACCAAAAAGTCCTCCTAGATGACAAGTGGTTGTAGGAATTGATGTGAGTCTGCATATTTTTAAAGCATATTACAGTGCAGTTTTACCATCTGATTTACCTTGAGGTCCGGCTATCACGTGACCATCTTTTGATCTGAGAGAGCTTGTTGATGAGGAAGATACCCTTGCCCTGAGCTTTTCCACAGGGCTTCATGATCCAGGTGCTGGAGGGGCTCTTACGAAACTCCTCCACAAAAAGATTATAGTCAGCTGGGAGCATAAAGGTGACCGGAACAAAGTCTGACAAAGAGAGAAAGAAGAAAAACACACATGCATTATGCTCTATAACCTCAAGTATTTATAATTCTCCTTCAACATTTTTCTTACAGAATTATTTAAATACAGCATTTTTCACACCTGCCAAAAACTTTTAAACAGTAGCATATAGGGCTGGGTAAAAAATATTGATTCTCTGATTGTAATTGATCTTCAGTGTAACGCAACTTTATCTATTCGGGATATGCCAGAATCGATTCTTAATACACATTCTTTACGTAAGAGGATATGAATTTTCACCTCTCGATAAAATGAAAGTAGCTTAAAAAAACTATTTTGTGCATCCTATTATTAATGTAGATCTGCATTTCAGTAATATATATATATATATATATATATATATATATATATATATATATATATATATATCAGTTATCAAAATATGGATTCCATGTCTGTAAAACTAACATTGTAAATTAAATATTTATAGCTAATCGCTACCGAATAGAAATCGTAATCAAATCGAATTGCAGAAATGATCACAATACTCTGCCCTAGTAGAGTAAATAATATATGTATTTTTTTATAAGAAGGTGTCTCTCCATCTGCACTTTGATCCTATGGTAGGAAATGTTTGAGGGCCGATGGGAAGATTCTGTTCTTCTGTGTGCTCCTGAATAATGTGGTAGCATCTGTAAGCAGGTCTAAGTGAAGAGGCTGTATCTGCTCATCCATTTAAAGTCTGAACATCTTAACTATGTTGTTTTACTTTAGTCAAGTTCAGTTAAATCAGAGTTAAACCTTTACCCAGGTGAATGAACCTGCCACTCTCATCCCTCTCAGCCAAAGGACTAGCCTCCCGCTCCAGCTCACGACGGTAGCGCTTGATGTTTTTGATCATTAGGTCCTTACGAGTCAACTCATAGTGGTTTGGGAAGTGGTTGACCATCTGCTCATCTGAGAGCCGATAGCCGGTGTCAACACTGAACACATTTCGGATGGTTTGTATGCTCATCCTGTGGACCGTGGTATTAAAAACATTAGAAAAATGCAGTTTAAATTTTTGTGCCCATACAACAAAGCCTATTTTTCCCATTTATCATGGCAGCTGAGATCTTACCAGTAGAAATTCCAATCATCATTCTCAGTCACCTGGATCCATCCTCTTTTCTCAAAGTTATTGATCAGCACAGATTTCTCAATGTCAGTCACCCACCTTACCTTCCCAGCCATGGAGCCTGAGGATCACACACAAACAAAAGGTGTTCATAACCATGCTCTGAGATGGTTTAACTCATACATTTCTATCCAGTCAGTTTGAAAGCATAACCAGGGACTCATGGAATTTAAGAGCAGTGACAAATGGAATGCCACACGAATCAGTTTTGTGGAGAAATTGGTAAGACAACTTCTTTAAGCTAAATTTGGAGAAAGGAACTAATAATCACGAAACACACAAGCATGCATTGTCTTGGAATCTAACTTGAAACTCGGCAAAAAAGAAAATATTGGACGTTTAATCAACAGCAACCGACTAGTCTTCCACCTCTAATGGTACAGAACACATTATCCTTAGCAGACACAGAAAATGTATACAATGTATTGCTGGCCTCCAGAATAGATTTTTTTTTATGTCTTATTAGCAGGCTGTACAGTATACTCTTTAAAAAACTACAATTAGTCCAGAACAAGAAGCATGATCACATCACAAAAAGTCTAGCACCAGCTACATGAGATCTGCTGTCTTGCTATAATAGTCATACTCAATCTTTTCAATCACAAACTACAGAGCTGTTAGTTATTCTTAGCAAAAAAAGCTTACCAAGAAAAATTTATTCTCACACTTAGCTCAGAAGGCTCTAGTTCAGACGCTTTTAATCAACATAAGTCTCGCAGATGTCAAAACTCAGCATATATCTGGGGAAAAATCAGCTGCACTGTCACTTATTTTGTGACCTACTCTTGGTGAAGCCCTTTCTGCATCCCAACTCACTGACGGAACGGTCATCTGGGCGAAGTTCACGAGCTCCCCGTGAAAGCATGGGCTTCCTCGGGGTACTCCAGATTCCTTCCACATTTATAAACACATGGATTAGGTTGATTTATCTATATTTTAAACCCTTAAGATTATAATATGAATGTATTGCTGATTGAAGCTGGGAATCAGAGCCACTGGTCGCTCATTGGCAGCCTCCATCATCCATCTATTCATGTCAAAAACCGTTAGTTGCTTCCATTACCGCTACCTTAAAAGATAACTTACGTCAAGAACTGGTTATATCGAAAATGGCATATTTTTGAAGTGTGACATTTAAAATTACTCTCATTTTAACTGTTAGGTTTCTTTCTAGCTCTAAGCACACACATACCCACCTGGTGTCTCACTCCTTTTACTTCTCCGTCATCAGTATTCCCAACTTCATTATCATTATCATTGTTCTAAATAATAAAATATACGACCGTTGCTTCAACCCATTAACAGTATCATATAGACCTTTTATTTTGTTGTTTAGTATTGTATAAACCAATCATAGTAACAGCGCTCCACTTCCTTGTGTACAGCGTCATATCCGGTAACAAAAAAGTTAATAATATACACAGATCTAAAAAAAAAAAATAATAATAATAATAATATTCATAGATCTAGGGAGGAGTATTAGAGCATTCCAGTTGTTAACAATTCTATGCATAAAGCTACGAAGCTAGTGCAGAAATGTTACACGAAAAGTAGATGAATAAAGATTCAAACATGCATTGCGAAACGGTCAAATGTAATCGCACGTTAATGATGAATTTATTTATATTTCCCTTTTATTACACATCAAGACTCGCATTAGAGATCCCCACGGACTCCTTTCAAGTTTGGGTATTACAAGAATATTTCCTTTAAAAAATGGAAGGTTTATGGGTTTTTGTCCAATTATTTAATCTATTATCCATTATAGATAACACATAAAAAAAATAATTTGGGTTAAGTACAAGTCAGTTTGCTGGCCGCTCAAACACCATAACAACGGTTACAGATCACGCTTTAGGCACCTTGGGTAGCATGAGCAGATGGTAAGTTCTGCTGAATAAAGGCATCGCTGCATAGTTTTGCAGCAGAACTATAATTTCCCAGTACTGTGAAATGGAACAACCCCAGGCAGCAGATAACACAGTCGGCTGCATTGACGGTGGAAACTTTCTCATGTAACATCAAGACTACTTGAGGTTTTTTTTTCCTCAATGAAATGCTACATTAGTTTCATAACCTAGTACTAAACAACATGAATTACTGAACTAAAAATTATGCAATACTCTAACCAAACTCCAGCAATGATCTTTTGTGGCGTATCCTTCAAAGTATTTTCTGAACATCGAAGTATCTATTCTGAGACAAATATATCGTGACATGCAAGACAGGTTTATCAAACTTCTAGTAGCTATTAGGGAAGGGTTAAGCAGGTTATGAATGACACCCATGTTAAATAGCCAGGTACCAATAGTTAATGATATAATTCTTTTTGACTTTGACAAATATGATGTAGTTAGTAAGTTTCAGCCACTTTCAGGCCATTTCAGGCTGGCTACACCCAACCTAATCCTCAACCCACATGACCAGAAATCAATTGGTGATATCACAGAGAGCATTTCCATATTTTATTTCCTAACTTGAGTTTAATACAGGAGTTTCACTTACTGAAATGAGAGAAACAATTTACAAAACTCTTTCATGTTTTTGAGAAGTAGCTGTATATCTATTTTAAGAATAGCAATAGGCGACTGCTGCTGGCCATCTGTATTCAATATTCAGAAAATTGATTGAGACTGAAGCCTGTGAGTTTTGAATTCTATCAGGACATGTTTTTTAAAAATGTGCCAATGGTACATTCGTTTTTGATTTACTGGTGGGTAAAGAGTTCTATTCCTCAGACTTAATCAGCTCAAATAATTATCTTGATCTGAAATCAATTCTTGCTTTATTGGCAGAATCATAAGCATATCATCATCAGCTTCTTAAAACCTTTGATTTCCTAACAAAGGAAAACATAAAGATGAGAGCATTCATTTGACTAAAAATTATCGGAAAGCTTAAAAAAAACTGTGTAGATCTGCAGAGAATGTTCTGATTGTGAGTCTCAGCCACTCTGTATCTCTGGAGGCTCACTGCTGGTCTCTATTGTAGCGCCGGTTGAGTGTGTGAGGGAACAAGTCGAGCAGATATAGTCCTCATTCTCCGCCATCTCACAGGACACCCCGACACACACCTGATGAAACCATTCATCACAGCCACCATCACACTGCACCCAGTCCACCTAAAGATTATATATATATATATATATATATATATAAAACCAACAACCTGAAACCAGCTGTAAACACATATATTGTGAATTGATAATGTTATTAGTCATTTTTCTTTCAAAACTAGCATTTTGCTAAACACAAAATTTTGCAACTTTCTTAATTTTGCAACCTTTAAAAAGCTGTGTTAGGTACATCTCACGAGTGAAGCGTTCCTGTTATAGGGCTAATGCACATTTTTCGTATAAAACTAGCCATTTTTTGTGATTCCAATCACATTTTCAGACATGCATTGACTGTTTTCATAATTTAAAACCTTTATAATGACATTATTGACATTATATGACAAAAAAATACTTTGTAGTTGCCACAGCGTTTGTAATACAATCAAATGTTGTATATCATCGCACCCGAAATCTGAAATGTGTTGGATAATTAAAATATTTAAAAACACAGTACAGCTGCATAGCTTCATTACAGCCAGCAGACAATTCGCTGTCACCAAAAGGAACTAGAATTATGAAGAGGAGTCCAAACCAAACCCATTCAGAGCCGAGGCTTAAAGTCAGTGGAAACACAAAGGTAAACCGTGGCGAGAAGAGCTAAGCCATACCAAACAGAGTTGTGCTGTTACTAAAACACGACGGAAAAGCAGCATAGCCATTTGTGTAAGGAGATCTAACCTCTGCTCTAAATCTCAGAAGGAAATTTACATGTAACAACTCCCCTCACCTTGTCCCTGCAGGGTCTCAGGCAGTCAGGGGCGGCACAGACTGCATTCTCATCACTGGAGTCTTCAGCTCCAGACCACTCATATTTGGAGGGAATGTCGAGCACCTTGCGACTGCCGGTCTGGTCCAGGGGGTCTGCAGGGGTAGGAAGAGTATCCAGTCCAGTGCCAGCATTATTGATGGCAGAGCGGTGGCGTCTCTTGCGTTCCCGCTCGAGTCTACGGGCCAGCTGCTTGATGGAGCGGTCTGGGCTCAGCTTCAGTTTCTTCTTTTTGGGTTTGGCTCGACCTTCTAGCAGCAGCTCCAGGCGACGTTTCTTCTTCTTTTCCACCTGCTTCCCTTTCAGCCGCAGTGGCTTCTCCATACCTGTTGCCTCTGGCTAAGAATTAAGCACACGTTAGTCTGCGGAACCTCAAATGCAAAGTGCGCTTATGTATGAGATACCTGTGTGAGTAGCCGGTCTTGTGGTTGCTGTTCGCTGGCCTGCAGGATCCTCCAGAGATGCTGGCTCTCTTCCAGGGTTGCTTCCAGGAGGTCTCCCTCCATCATCAGCTCCTGTAGCGTTTCTTGTGCTGCTACTGACAGCTGCAGCACTGGACCATCCAGTCGACGAGGCACCAGTGCAGACTTACGAGGCTGCTTCCGCCACCCTGAAGATGAGCCAGATGACTGCAAGGAGCCTGGTGGTAGAGGCACTAAGGGGACACCACAAGTCAAGGGTCATTGTAATAACAGAGAAACAACACAAGTGTATGTGCAAGAATGTGTTACTCTGTGCGCAGCTCTTAGAGGCAGAGGAATACGCATGTTCACTGCAGAAAGATGGGGTACTAGAGCTCGGCCACATGTGTGTGACGACCTCCTCTGACTTCACAGGGATCTCCTCATCGCAGAACAAATACGGCTTCACCTCGCCCGGGTCCTAGAGTAGGTCAGTTAATTAATAATATAATTAAACCTAGATCACTTAAGTATGTACACAAAGTGTAAAAGTATTTTCTAAATGCATTTTCTAAAAGTATTTATATTATGTTCTAAACTCTCTATGACTGTCCTAAGTTGAGATAGAAGCATGGCAAATTGGTTGCTATGAAGGGATCAGTCTGTTGGTTGCTATGAAGGGATCAGTGACATCATAATGCATGCCACTTTGAATTAAATAAATCAACCCCCTGAGAGGAGTCCTGCTCCAATCGCTTTTGAATCCAGTAAAAAAATAAATATGTATTGAAAAATAATAATAGATTAAAAAAATGGACCTCGGATGCATTTCAACCTGTTGTCAGAGGCTTCAAAAACCAAATATTTAACTTTAAAATAGGCTCTCTTAAAAAACAAGACATGTATGTTATTTGTGTGTGCCAGACCTTGATTTGCTGATAGCCGTAGCTCTCCCGTACATCCTCGTCTGAGTCGGTCTCCTCATCATCAAAATCCACTGATACCCGTGGGGATGTGGACCGGCTAAAGCCAGCTTGCTGGAAACTCTGGAGGTGCCCCTGAACAGCAGAACAAAAAGCCCACTTTATGGCTTGTATCACGCATCCGCCATCTTTAAAAATAGTGTTTAGTTGGTTGTAAATACTAAAACCCGAAGGACCATGCACGTGCCTGTAGGTCAGGGTTGGCAGCAGCCTTCTTCAGCTCGGCGTGGATGATCTTCTGGGTCTTCTCGCGTGCTGCCTGCTCCACCATGCGCTGGCTAAGCAGGGAGAGCTGTGCCAAGGCAGAGGAGAGCTCTGGGGTTGCCAAAGCACGCCGCGCACGGTCCTGCCATCCCATAGCCCGCTCAGTGAGCCCTTGCAGTGCTGTTCCTTCGGGCAGCCGCACTGGTAATTTCTGCAGTGCCACCAGAAGTGAGAGTACAGTTTCCAGCCGTGGCCTACGTGAGCGCTGGCACCGTGGGCAAAGAAACCGCCCCTCCCGGGGCACCCCTGCCCCACCTCGACGAGTCAGCCCTGATCGGGCAGGTGGTACACAAGTGGCATGAAGCCAATCACGACAGAGCTGGCACTGAAGCATGAGTCCAGAAGGTGGGCGACGACACAGGCAGAACTGTGCCTGGCTCTGCAGCGGAAGAGGGCTCTGGTCCAACAGCAGTGCCTTAGCCTGGTTTCTGGTCCGCAGTGCACGCATGGCTAGCAGCTCTGCCCGTGCCTGTGCCCGTAAGGTCGATGCTGCCTCAGCTGGGTCAGACTCACGCCACTCATCCTGTTGCTCGCTTCCCCACTCGTCTCGATGCTCACTTGTCCCGCTGCCCTCCTGATCCAGCTGATCCCGAGCCCGTTGCCTGCGCCGACTCCTGCTGCTGCCTGAGCCTGAGCCAGAGTATACCCCCACATCCATCCGTGGACTCAGCACCTGAGAGAGAAAGGCAAATGATTAGGAACACAATTAAAAAGCACCTAAAAATTCATGGCAACAATCTCTTGTCACTCCACTAAGAACATTTTCAGGTCTTGTCCACAGGATATTGGGCGGTACCTGCAGCAGCGTGTGTGTGGAGTTCTTCTTCAGGAAGCTGCGGGCTGCTCTCTCTCTCCAGGCTCGAGCAGCCTCGACCTGCTCCTCCACCTGACTCAACTGCTCCAACTTCACTGGGATGGAGCGTCCTCGGCTCAGCAGGGCCTCCAGTTGCTCGAGACATGCCACACTGTTGCCACTCTGAAACCAAACAGACACATCTCAATTCTTCAGTAGGGTTTGAAATGAACCGCTCCATAAGGCCAAGATTTCCGATGTTTGCTGGCTTCAGAGCCATGCAGTTGTTGGTAATGAGCTTCAGAAACCTTGCTATTTATCCAGAGTGGACTACAGGGTTCAGGAGAAGGTATCAAAATACCTCACTTGTTCCAAACCAAAGCACTGGCAGTTTTAGTTCTGGTTCTCCAGGGCCCCAAGGCAGGCCCGTCGTGACAAGGCAGGCAAACCAAGCAATGCGGGGCACCAAGACAACGACTGATTAAGAATAAAATGCAGTGACTATCTGTGTGAGCGCCCCATTGATAGTGAATGCAGTAAAGTGCAATGACACGGTTATCGGGATCCCCCTCAAGGGGGCAGCAGCCAGCCAACCACCCGATCACTGCTGCCAGCAAAATACAAAACTTCCCTAGCAGTCATGAAGTGGTATTATGCTTCAGGAAGCCAAAAAAGAAAGAAGAGAAAGGAAGAGGAGAATAAGAAAAAACAATACAGTGGTAAGTGATCAATTACACACATAAAATAGCTCTACTTTCATTTTGCAGCAGGTAGGCTAGCAGAAATATGTTTATGTATGTTAGCGAAGCTACCTGCCTGACAGCAAATGTTGCTTGTAATGAAGAGTTAGAGGAACTTTTTTTGAACGGACGGAATATGGTTACATACTGTGATATGTTTTTTACCGGGATAATGAAGACACAGATCTGCATTGAATTTAAATTGTATGGCTATGCTGTGGTTCCTTTGCGTGCGGGGGGCCTTCATGTCCATTTTGCTTGTGGCCTCCAAATTCCTTCAAACGGCCCTGCCTCAATGAGGCACAGGTCATTTTTTTTAATAACCACTCAAATGTACATTTAAGCATTCGACCTAAGGATTCGAGCGAATCTTCAGATGGCTTTTCAGCAGGGTGCTCTTCTGACGCCCCCAGCCTAAAAAGATGCCATCTGTTACAAGAGATACTCTCCACTTCTCACGGGGAAACAGGATAGAAGAAAACGACAAGAGAGAAGAAATCAAAGAACACATAGAAGAAGAGTGGTTTATACTGTTGGTGGCTGACCACAGGGAGCTGTTTGACAAATGTAGAGAAAAAAAGAGAGGATTTGTGGCTCACTAGTTTGAAGTTGCTATGACAATGTGAGATTGAGATGAGCGCCACCGCTTTTAGTCCTACTCACGACATCAAAAGAGCCAGCTTATTTTGGTCATTCTCCTTGCGAAAAACGGATCCAATTTTGCGTTCCAAATGCTTTTTTGATGGCACCAGTCATTCTGTCAGAGGTGTGAGCTCCCATTGGCACCCGTGGTTTCCAATTTGAGGCGCGTTTTTGCATGAAAATTCGAATCAGTGTATATAGAGGCCTTTATGCTTTTCCTCTGGATTTTGTAACTCCACAAATTGTTTTGTAATGGCTTAGTTCCCATCGACCTTCCAGTCTCAGCCTTTGTTTCCATCGACCTCCAATATCTTTTCTGTTCTTGTTGCACCATCATGCTCTTGCTGGACAAGGTCTTCAGAGATCAAAGAAAGGAAGGTCTGTACCTCCATGTTTGTCCATTTTCTTTGAGTCCATGCGTTTCTGTTAGAAAAAGGTGTTCTTTTGGAGAGATCCTACCCCACGAGACAGGGAAGCATGGAATGGGAGACTGACAATGAGTTTGGGCAGATCCTGTGCTAAATGTCCAAGTCAATCACGGTGAACAAGGAGCTAAGCTGCAAAGCAAACCAGTCACCCTACTTTCATATGGCCATGAGATCCGAGATACAAAAGGGGGAAATGAGATTCTTCTAAGTACAGGATAGGATTGGGAGCCCACCCCCAAAGCCCCACCCAATAGAAATGTTTCCTCTAATTTTTTAACGCCTATAAGGTAGGTAAGCATGCTTCATACTTAAGATTAAATGCTCAAACATCTGTAAACCACAACTCAAAAGCCAACTAATTCTCATCATGAGAAGCCAGCTTTTTAGGCATGTCCTTTTGAGAAGAAGCCACACTAGGACATGCTGGAGAGATCACGACTGAGCTGGAAACACCTCGGTGTCTCCTTGTAAGAGCTGGAGGATATGTCTGGGCATAATTTTGGGATCAAGAATAATCATCTCTACACGCCTGATGGATTTTAAATCACAAATGATTTTATCTCCACAAATGCAGCAGCCTGTAATGGTTATCTTCGATCATTTTGACTGTTGTTCACTGTGTCCCTGTGGATTCAATCTAAAGCCTTCCCTAAAGCTTTTCAATTGCCCCTTCATTAGCTGTCTTTCAGGTGGTCATCACCCTTTTCTGAATAATCATCCACTTGACAGGACAGTGTCTCTCTCACCTGGATGCTTTGCACTCTGGCCTTCCATTCTCTTGCTCTGCTGAGAGCTTCTCTGAGAGCCAGGACATTGGGGAGGAATGCTGGGATACCCTGAGCTTCTGATACCACACTCTCCAGTATCTGCAGACTCAGACGAGGCCTGAAGACAGATAAGAGACAGATTACATCCCTGCAGAAAAAGACCAGAGATAAAGAGAGATCACTGGAGACACAGACCTAGCCTGTAGGCTAACACGTGCCCGTTCCTCCCAGTGCTGTGCTAGTTCCATTAGTTCCTGAAGCTCTGCCAGGCTCTTCTCCAGTAGTGGGTGTGGTGCCAGGGCTACGCCGGCTTCCATCAGAGCCCGAAGACGCTCAAGAGTTAATGGGTTTGAATCCCGCAGTGCCAACGCAACCTCATCCTGCCAGCATGCCTGCCGCAAAGCCAGCCTGATTCTAACTCGTTCTGGCAGCACCAGCGGCAGCCCTGCAGCCAGAGACAGGAGGGCCTTCAGCTCGCCTGAGTCCAAAGTTGAGAGAGAGCAGCGAGCACGGGACAGGAAAAGCTCTGCTCGAGCCAAAAGATCCTTTGGTATGTTAGGGAGACAGACAGATTATTTCTTAACCTCAATTTTGCACATTCACATGATGTATAGCTCTATACAGATTAATTAAGGGGTAGGGGTGAGATTTAGAGCTGTCTTCAAAAAGACGAGGTTCCAAAAATGAGTAATAATTTTATTACCTTTGTCTATCTGCTAAATTATCTTTACAATCCCACTATTGGTCAAGATCCCCTCTAACAGATGATCATATACACTGACCTTCACATGTGCTGCTTCACTTATGATGCAGGGCAGACGATCAAGCTGCTCCACAAACAAACTCAGCTCCTCCACAGTCAGATTAGTACGAATGGACTGTGTGTCGCTTTCTGGACGCTCCCTGTGAATTACACCCATCAGCAGATGAGCCCAGTGTATATGAAAGGTCTACAGGCTGCTTCAGGAGTGAGTATTTTTGAGTGTGTGGGTGTTCTGTACCGGAGAGAGTAAGTGTGTCTGAGCAGCAGCTGGGCAGCAGCACCGCAGGTCTCCAGCTGCTTTAAGCTTTCTCTCAGTCTCTGCAGCAGGGAATTTCTCTCTGAGAACCTCTTCTCCTCTGCCTCCTCCACCAGCACCTGCAGCTCCAGCAGGTCTAAAACATGTTACATTATGACTATTATTAAAGAGTTTTGGACCAGTTATAAGCCAACTCTTGAACCTGTTAGTTCTACTAATTTTAGCCAAAGAATTCTCCTCTGATAAGTCCTCCAGAATAATTAAAACATGGTAAAGTTCAAGGAGGTGAAATAGTTTAGCAAGACTAAAAGATCTATGGAACCTGAGCAATCTATTGAACCAGTGTGACTTTAAGCATCAGTGGAAAGTAACTGTAAGGATTTAACAGTCTGCTGTGAAGATGAGTCACTATTAAAACCAGTGAATGCATCATATCGATTTGTGGAACCTTTTGAGAGCAACTATGGAACCCACTGCAAAAAATAAATTCTTGACAAGCCAAAAAATCTTGAAATTAGGCAAAAATTCCTGTTTTTTTTTCTTCCAAGATAAATTAACTAGCCTAGAATTGAGAGTGAAAGATTATTTTACTTGTTTCAAGAAAATACGACTTGAATTTTCTTGCTTAGAAAAAAATGCTAATTCTGAGGATATTTTACATTGAATTAAGTAATTTATTAAAGTGACCATTACATTTTAACACAGTACTTCCTGAAACAAGCAATATCAAGTCATATTTCCTTATTTTAAGAATACAATGATTCTTATTTTAAGGATTCTATTTTATTTTATTATAATAATATAAATTATTAATTTTAAAAAATATTATTTTCATTTGACATTTCTTTTGAATCAAATGAGAACAAGAACCGCTAATCATTAAAGCAGAACCTTTTATTTCATGCTGGCAGGCAAATTATTGTTCACCAAAAAGTATTCACAGTAAGTCCAAAATTGGACATGTATATTTTCCTTAACAGTAGCCAAGAATACATCAAATTAAATATGATTTTGGATCATTTAACAAATAAAAAGAGATTTTGTCTCTTCTTCTTTTTTTCACTTATCAGCTTATTTTTAGCACTAGAATGCCTATATTAAACTGAAACATTTTCTTAGAATGAGCTTGAAACACTTAGAATGTTTAAATATATTCTTATATCAAGATATTCTTACCAAGAGTATTTAAGATAACTAAAGATAAAAATGCTAGATTTGACAATTTTTATGTTGTTTTTAAGACCTATGTCTTGCTTGAATCTAGTTTAATTATCTAAATTTACTTATATTTTTCTTGTTTTAAGACAGTCAGAACCTTCTATGTAAGAAGACTTTTTTCTTGTTTCAAGACATCTTACCAAGTAAAATTTTCTCACCCCATTGGCAGATAATTTAGCTTGATTTAAGTTTTATTTACTTATTTTGTTGTTTTTTTTTTTTTCTTATTTTTGCGTGTGCATTTTTTGCAGTGCCTGAATTACAGTCAGGATTATGAACAAATCAGAGGGCCTGAGAAACCTGAGCGGCTGAAGATTTGAGGAACCTCTGTGCAAAAGAATTTAAGGAACCTCAGCGACCGAGGATTTAAGGAACCTTAATGACTGAAGATTTAAGGAATCATAGCAACTGAGGATTTAAAAAAACCTCAGAGACTGAGAACTTAAGGAACATTAGCAACTGAGGATTTAAAGGACCTAAGTGATGGGAATTTAAGGAACCTTAACGACTGAGGATTTAAGGAACTTTAGCAACTGAGGATTTAAACAAACTTAGCGATTCTGAGGGTCTGTAGAATATGAATGACTTTAAAGATTAGTGGAATATACCTGAACGTGATGATTTGGAAAATCTGAGTAACTGAGGAATCTGGAATCTCTGTAGAAATATTCCCTCTATGAAATGTGATTGATTTAGGACTAGTTGAATCCCACCAAAGTAGAGGAACTGTGAAACCTGAGGGACACTGAGGATCTGTGAACCCTTTAAGGAACCTTAACTTTAAGGATTTGTGGGACATGAACTTGAGCGATTTGTGAACTCTGCAAATCACGCATTTTGTTCCAAGCCTTAACTGACCTTTCTTGTTCTTTGTATCTGGGTCCAGTGCCTCTGTGACTCTTTTGGCCCAAAATTCATAGGACTGAGCGCGTGACTGCACCCCTGAGAGCATTGCTGAATATTCTTCCTGATCATATCTAAACCTGTGGGACAAGCAAGTGGAGAACCCTTTAAATTTAGAGATAGATGACAGACAAATGTCGTATTCTTGATCTGTACTTCAAATCCCTGCCAGAGAGACAAAAGTAGAACAAAAGAAATGTTCTGAATGTGTGTACCGCAGAGTCCTGCTGCTATGGGCGCAGCTACAGAGATGTTCTGAGTGGTACAGACAGACCAGGCGCTGGGGACAGCAGCTGCAGCTCAGAGCGGACAGAAAGCAAATGGTCCTACAGTAACAACAGCGACGATCCTCCTCTGGGAGCAGCTCAAACACTTCCTGCTGCTGGGGCAGGTTCCCCTGAAAACAAATTGAAGAACAGAACTTGAGGTTTGGCTATAGGTTGAAGATGGTACTGGGGAATCTGTAGGACCTAAATAAGATTACAACCATAGATCAAAGTCATAACTGGAATGATTTCCAGTTGTAGAAGTGTGTTCTTGCTCACCATTTGTGTGACGTTCTCTCGGAGAACACGTTCCTCCTTTATCAGCTCCTCCAGTTGTCCCTGAACTGCCACTGCTAGCTCAACATCCAGACTCTCCGCAGTGGCAGCCATCCTAAACACAAGCTCTTCATGAGAGAACAAACAGCTTTGCTGCATCCGGCGGTACTCTGACACACACTGCTTTCCCATGGGTAGCTGCAGACAAAAAGAGAACATTGTTTGCAAAATAACTTTCCTTTCAAATTAGCAGACAAATGAACTGCTGAATAATTTAATTGTCATTATCGAAACATCAACAGGCACTTTCATTCATCTGTTTCAAGGCTTCCATGGGTTGAGTCTCCTACTTAGTGTGCTGTCTTTCTGAGTGAGTGTGGATTACCCAGTCAGCAGTGCAGAAGTTTACAGCCTCAGAGAAGTTGAATCCCTGGTTGAAGCTGCAGTGATAGGCTCTGGGGGCAGTGATTACAAACTCTCCAGCAATTTGATTGGCTCGAAATAGCTGTAGTATAAAACAAAGATCAGTATTGCAGCGCACACCCATAGAAACTTCTTCTGATTATTAACTTCTCAGTTCTATCTATAATGGCACATTTCATCAGTTTTTATTAATGGCAAGAGTTGGATACTATCTCCTGGATACTTCTAAGCTATCAAAGTTATTCAAATGCATTACTTATATTATATTAGGTTAAATGAGAAGTAACTTCCTTTGTCTCAACTCATAAAAAAAGAAATAGAATATTACACACACAATCTTTTATCATTGAACTCAGTACATTTGTAATGTGTCTTCCCCAGTTAAAAAAAAAATGTCTTTATAGAATCTCATTTCATACACAACCAAACTCCATGTTTCCACCTGAGAAACATTGCAAAGTTATGGCACATGTTAACTAACCAGAAGAACTGTTCTTATTATGTATTAATAACCTCTATTATTTATATTAAATAATTATATTTTAAGCCCTGTTTTTAGGGGCTTAAAAATAGGTATTTTCTACATGGTTGTGCTATCATTTTAAAAAAAGCTCTGCATCTGGGGTCAGTGTGGACAGTAAAACTGGGTTTTTGGTGTTCGGATGGGTTGTCAACATGCCCCGTCACTCATTGTTTAAGAACAGCAAGCGGAATGGCAGTTGAACCGAGGACTATGTTGCTGTTTATTCTGCTACCGTGGCTAACAGCATCACCAAATAGAGGTGCCTCTGCTTTTGCAAACTTCAATGTTAAATACTCAAAATCGACTGGCACCTGTTGGTTCAGTAGTCTTGTTACGTTTCAGTACCTAATGAATATCTAATTTTTCAAAAAATGCTGCATCCACAGACACTTAAAAGCCTCTAAACACTGACAAAATGTAGTATAGTGCATCGGGCAAATGCACGCAGTTTCAAATCCCAAACCTATCATCTTTTCCATCCTTACCCGATGTCTCCCCGTCTCTTTCTCGACTGTCCAATCAATAAAGGTATTTGCTACTAAAATAAATCTTTAAATAATGATTTATGTTAATGTTTACCTTGCTTAAAAATAGGTATAAATGCTTCATAATTAAATTACCTCTCTCTCTAACTTCTCTGCAACTTTTCAGGCTTTTTTTCCAAATCTACCGACAAATGATAGCGTCTTTGTCTGAGGGTCTTCATTAGCAACTATAATGTCTTGTCTTTTCTCTGCATTGGCTAAAACACCACATTCCAACTGCATCCCAATCCATCCACCATCGATATTTTCAAGAGTGCAAAATGAGAATAACTCACTAACTCATGTGGATTTATGTGATAAGATTTTGTGTTCTGTTCTTAACAAGGTAGAGATAAATGGATTTAAGATTTAATTTTAGAATTAAAAAAAAAAGAATACTGGAAAATATAACATGCTTTCACAAGAATAGTGAGTTATTCTTCCTAAAAAATACACAAATATTTCATACAATACAATGTAATCCAACATTTTCACATTTTAAAAATTGCTGGAAGATTCCTACTACAAAGGTGTGCCACTCAAATGTGTGTTACCGGGACGCCTCGCTCCACCAGCAGCCCAGGGTTCGTGTGCATGAGGAGATGAAAAAGCAGATCCGGTTGAGACTTAAACAGCTCAGGACAAACTTCCCTCATCACCCTCTCCATCGGCTCAGCTGCCCGAGCAGGAACACTGTACCAGGTTCTGCCTTCACCCCTAAATCCACAAATCACAGTTAGTACACAAACAGACACTAAACCCCAACCACAGAGGGTAATTCACTGACCAGTGCAAGAAGCTGATGAGAGAGCTCCAGTGGTGCTCCTGTCGCCAGGGGCTGCTGGAGAACGCCATTCCAACCTCCAGCCGGGGCACTTTCATTGACTCTAGCTCCCCGGAACAGTGGGCCAGCACACACTGATCTAGTGATGGCAGGTTGTTCAGGTTCCAGCCCGAGCATGAATACTCCTGGAAGCAGAAAAAGCTCTGTTCTGTCAGGGTTTCACAGACTCCTCCCCCACCCCCCTTTTAAAGGTTTTACCCAGCTCCGTAAAAAAAAAAAAAAACATTTCTTATTAGAATGGTCATCTGTATGCTTCTAAGCTGGAGGAGCACAGGACAGAGGGCCTCAGAGTAAGTCAGAGGTGGACAAGAGGAAGTGGTCTGGGTTACTTGACAGTTAAAGCGACTTCGCACAGGAAACATGGAGGTCCACCAGTTTATACTGTTGGAGGCTGATCACAAGGAGCTGTTTGACACTGCCATAAAGATTGCAATAATGTGGAGAAAAGAGCAGTGCAGATTGGTACGGAGAGTCATGGCATCAATTTTCATCAACCCTGCTAAGAATCCATATGAAGATTTGTGCGAATCGACATGTAGAGGCCTTTACTTCTTATAGTTTCTTAAATAAAAGAATTCAAAAACAAAACAAAATCTGGTAATGACTACATCATCATCCCTCATTAAGAAATTATTCATTTGATTAGCTTTAGAACAGGGGTGTCAAACATATGGCTCACAACCGTCCCACCAGGCCGTCCAATCAGGCCCGCTGGATAATTTTGGAGAGAGAGATATATAGAGAGAGGAGGGAGTTCACTGTGAATAGGTTTACAAACGTATTACAAATTTGAAAGAATGCTACATTTCTAATAATAAATTGCGAATTCATTGCTTTGTTGATAAATAGTTTTTAAACCAGTATTTAGCTTGGGTGTCTCCGCCTCGCAGCAGTGTGTTAATATGACGAGTCTATTTTTTTCTTGCGGAAGAATAGGCGCAGTGAGCAGCCATCTCCATACACCACAGACTCTGAAATGATGGTTCGTTTTGCAGGAGGCAAAGCTGGTAACAATATCATCACTGTTGTGCTGCTAAGAGTTTGTCGTTTTTAAAAAAGGCTGATGTCTCAGTACGGAGCTAAACTCTTGTCTTAAATTAGAGTCTGATTTTGTGTGGAAAACAAAACAGTAAATTCAGTAGAATTGTTTATTTTATGCTATGTTTTTATTCAAAACTGCAGTGTAATGTGGCTTAATACCTTTAAAAAACATTACAAGAGAGTTATTCCATCTAACCCACTGTTTAGTTTTATAGTTAAACTGGGAGCTCATTGTGAAGAGTTTCAATATGAAGTACAGGGCTGTTCCTGACTTCTGAAGCACATTATACATTGAGAATTTTAGTTGTTTTTTTTTAACTTGACTTTTTCAAAACATTTTTTATTAGTTCATTATGTTTTAATTTCAGAATATGGTTCTTTGCTGAAAAAAAAATACAAACTATTAATAGGAATAATATGATCTTTTTAAGGCAATCAATGATTATTCTACATGATTTCTCTAGTCAAGCCCCCAAAAGCTTAAATTGTGCACCATGCGGGCCGCTAGCTCAAATGAGTTTGACACCCCTGCTTTAGAACAAATAAAATCTTGCAGAAGAGTTTTACCTCTTCCCCCGGGTGTAGTCTCCGATCTCCACTCCGAACTGGGAATCCACTGCCATGGTCTTTGGCACTCAGCTCCACTTGCTCCACCCAGACACAATCCTCTAGACTGCCCACCAGACGCCAGAATTCCTGCTCTAATAACTCCGGCTCCACCAGCTGATGAGCACACAAAGTTTAAGACACAAAGAGTAAGTAAGTAAGTAGGCTTTTTATTGTTATTTCAACCAAATACAGTGTAGTACACAGTGAAACGAAACAACAAGGTGCTACATCAAACAACGTAATAAACATTACAGCACAGAATTATCGTTGAACTAAGCTAATTATCGTTGAACTAAGCTAGCAATGAGGAGTGTGACAACAGCGGCATCTGCCCCGTGTAGACACTGCAGTCACTTACATGTACTGGCATGTTGAAGTAGTCCGCCTTGAAGCGGTCAGCCATTTCCCCATAGCTCTGGAGTGTGTGTTCATGTACAGATGGTTGGAAACACAGCCCATCTGTAGCCTCCTGAGAACACAGTATTGTATTATTGAGAACGCGGGTGAGGTCAGTGAGTGTGCACGTGAGAATTTATACCTGTTTGACACACTTGGGGCAGCTCCAGTCTCCTCGGGGCTCCTGGAGTGAGACGGGGCTCAGGCCGCTGTCGTCACACTCCTCATTGCTCCGACCACACACTCTACACAAACATAGCTCTACCTGCACACAAACACACCAAGCAATGGTTTCTAGAATGCATCGCTAAACTTAAGAGTTAGACAATCCGAACAAAGGGTTTATAGAGAAATGCTCCAAGAGCAGACATGTACTCACGTAATTGAGCTCCAGCCTGGGTTTACACGGTCTCATCTTCATAGCAAAAGCTTGAGCCTTGAGGAGTTTCTGTCTCCTGAGCCACGAGTCCTCATCTGAGCAATAACATAGACAAATGTGTGGTGTTTAGCTGGAGCTGCGAATACTCAAGTTGGAGTCTGAAACTCGGCTTAGAATAAGAGAACGCGTGAACCTGTGGAACAGTTCAGAGTCATGCTCCTCCTCACCTGTAGTGACACTTTCTGATCCTGACCCACACAACAGCTCAACACCACCAGCATCCACCTGAACCCCATCCTAAACGTGAAAACACACCTTTACGATCATCAATGATTCAGTTATTCTGTTGAGTTTTGTTGAACGCGAATCAATTATCGTGTTCATTTCAAACTGAATACGTTCATTTGAAAATGATTCAGTGAATCAGTTTAGTTCGAACAGAAATAATTCAATATTAAAGTGATTTTTATTCTGTTTAGTTCAAACATTTGGTGCTTCTATTGAATTCAAATCATTTTAGTACAAAGAATTTTATAGTGACCTCATTCTTTTCATCTCTGCTCAGCTTCTCCTCATCTTCAGCATCTTTCTCCTCTTCTTCCTCTGCATCTTCAGCTTCAGAGGAAATGTCCTGCGCACAATGATATGAAGCATTAATCCTGTTGCTAACCCTAGTCCTTGTCCCATCCGCCACAGACAGGCTCACTGTGTCTCATTTTGACTAGTCGGTCTTAACCTGAAGTCAGTACCTTCTGAATTCAGAATGCCAACTACTCCAGGGGTGAAGCAACACCTATGATGAACACTCACCGATTCAGATGAGACCAATTTTGTAGCTAGGCTTCAAGATAAGCCTTTACTGCTGCAGGATTAACCTGCACCAACATCTCTCTCAGTGACTGTAGAACTCAAACTACGAAAAACCTTGGGCCACAGTAACAAAAGCAAGCGCAGATGATCACCACTGCAGTTTCCATGGATTGAGAATATTGTATTACAATTGTATCTAGTAGATTGGTAGACGACTGGTTAACTAAAACGGACATAAAACTGCCTCTGCTTACCATCAGAGAGGTGTAGGGCTGGAGGATCCTCCTGTAGTGACCTCGCAACACGGACAACACTCTCTGGGACTGGGAAAACCCCATGAGTTTGCTGATCTTGGACCAGATCTTCTGCTTACACACCTGCTCATAGCCTCCCTCCATAGACACCAGCTGGGAGAGTGAAAGAGAGAGATTCAGAGTAAGGAGTGATATACCATCTTTCATCTTTCCTTAAAATAACTTCAGAAATCAGAAGGTAATTTTCACTTGTGCAAGCAGGTACAGGTCCAAAGCTCGTCCCTCCATATGAGGAATCTGCAACTCGGAGCCGCGGCGCTTCCAGAACACAAACAGAGCTTCCAGGAACACACACCTGGCCTGCAACATACACACAAACACACACTGGCAAGAGACTCAGGGAAAAAGCAAAATCGGAGCGAGTGTGCGGTTCAGAGCGAGTGTGTATCAGTGTAGAGTAGCACCTCTGGTTGATTGAGGTTCTGGACTCGTGGAGTGAAGCGGAGACTGTGCTCATCACAAGTGAATGGAGGCTCCCAGCCCTGAAAACAGCAGAACACTAATGTCGCCTTTGTACAGGATTACACAGAATTATGTGGTGACCGTTCTATAAAGGGTGTAGAATATACACTAGACACAAAGCTAATGATTAAAATGGAAAATGATTGATTGATTGATTAATCATTACCCAAAAGTTACTATTTTGTCTCATTCATGCAATCAGTTAAAATAGCCCAGATTCTCAACAGCAGATTTGAAATGCGAGTGGCACTGATATGTCAAAGTAGCGTGAACAATTTTAGATGGTCTTCTAAAGGAGTCATGAACTGAGAAACAAAGAATGCCTGATTTTTTTTTTAAATATTCAGGACTGGTAAAATATGGTTTTTTTTTCCTATGGTATAATTTCAATAAGTTCTTAGAGTCACTTTATAGCTGGTGCATGTTATCCAATCTATGAATGCAAAAGTTCATATATTTTATGTAACGTTTGTAATTGCTAAAGAAATTGGCATCGGAAATCGTTGTGTGCTAAATATCCAACAGTGTGTTGATTTCTGGACATGCTGTCTGTGCTCTTCATCCTCTAAAAGGTAATGTATTTGCATATAAATGGCAGAAAAGGGCAGTTATTGGTCGGTGACATACACAGCCATGTTGTTAGCCCTGCCCAACTCATTACGGAATATGTTTGTTTTGTAATTAAGGTACTACGTTTTGCATGGTTCAAAAAGAGTTATAGACTAACTGAAAAGCTATCTGCCAAATTCATAACTTCAGTCATTCATTGTAACCCAAATATTTGAATAACTATAGTTTGTTGATCTTGGTAATTGACCATGGCATAAACAGGCTAATGGCCACTTCAGATGGTTTATCACCTCCAAGTAATGGGACAGTCTACTGTCCCAGATAACTTAATCCTTAGCAAAAACACAATATGAGCTTTATGGGGGAACTTTAAATATTTCTCATGTAATATTTGGAAACAATTCCAATATAAACATGAACTTACTGTTCAGTAATTAGCAGGGTGGGGCCAACAACATGGTCACCAGCCAATGACCGGCATTTTTTGCCCATTATATATTAATATATTACACTTCACGCACGCGCCGTGTGATCTAGAAATAAACGCATTGTTGGATATCTTTTCCGATACCCATAAACCTTTAATTGGCATTCAAGGATAACACATATTACAAGATTCTGAATTTATTTATACTTAAACAATATGTTACCGTAATAAATTAAGGGTAATCACCTGCGGGGGTCTGATCCTGCACAGCCCGGTCCTTTCGGTAATCTCACGGACCCGGACGATAAACCCGAGCGGGTCACCGAACTCCCGCCAGTCTGGCTCTAGAACCGGACACTCCTCCAGACTCTGCAGCATTTTCTCAATATAGAAGATAAATGCAGAGCTCTGAAAGTTGTTGACTTTTTAGGATATTTAAATCAATTGTGGATGAGGTGGCGGGAGAGGAGCCCCTACAGGTCCCGGAACAGCGGAAGAGAGCGAGGACATGCAGAGGGGTCCAGGTTCGGGCTCCGGTGATTTATTAACACATACTCATTTCAGAGTTACCTTTCGGCTACTGCTGGTGAATATTTAGCGGGATGTAGTACAACCGTGGATGCACAAAAGTGGCAGTCTACAGGACACCCATGGGGCTCCCTTCTTCGGGTTTACCGACTCATTCGCCCTCGCAAGTAATTTTCCCACATAAACGACAACGTGCCCGGGGATCAATTCATTTGATTAGCTAATTCCCCGGTACATAAGATTGATGAAGACATAAACACCATAGACGCCCTCCTCCTCCGGGTTCCTCTTCTGCTTTTGGTGAATGGACTGGAAAGATACATACCGCCACCTATCGTACTGGAGTATGAACTAACAACATTGTCTTCTTCTTATTATTATTATGGCGTTTAGCAGCATTTCTAGTAGCGCATTACCGCCACCAGCCGAGATTCTTGTGTAATAAGATACGTGAAGGGGGAAAAAAGAAAGCTAAAATGTATTAATACACATTTTTATATTTTATTATGACTCCAAAAGCCAAAATGTATTAATACACATTTTTATACTTTATTTTTTATTAGAACTATTTTCCTAAATTATATTTGATATGAACTTTTCTTTACTAATTGATTTACATGGACGATATATTTATATCTTATAATATTTAATACTAATTAATCCCGTGACGAGCGGCTAGTAGTGGTCGGGACCATTGCTAGCTAACTGTGCAGCTAAATATATGTTGGCCAAATGACAGAACTCTATCTGCCTAAAACCGGTGGAGAGCCTTGTGTCCCATACACCGCACGACCCCAGGGGAACTTATGGCTCTTATATGAGCTACTGATATTTCTTCAGAGAACTATTAGTACAACACTCGAAGCAGACTGTAGCATCCGCTGTTTATTCAGCATTATATTCTAACAAGATAAAATCCAACTTTTATAGCGGCCACCTGTGTCTAGACCAATCATGCATGGTGCATCATAAATGGTTAACACAAATATGTCGCAAAAAAATCACATATTTGCATACACACACATACTTTGACAAAACATACATCCTCACACACTAAAATTAAGCACCACTGTGTAATTTAAGAGTTTTTGCCATTTGAATCGGAACTTAACCACCTCCCATAATGCACTGGGGCAGCGACATTACGCCAGGTCGTCACAATACATTTAATATTAATTTATTTCTAAACTACGTCACTACATATAATTTACATTTACTAAATTCCAAATGTCAAAGAAAGCCTTTTTCCCTTCCTTCTCCCTGCACTTGGTTGTCTACACTAAACATTTCTTCTCACTTTACTTCTTTGAAATTTTTCACCAGCTTTCACAACGATTTTATTTTTCTAACTTATCTAATATTATTCTGCTCTAATTTCACTTTCAGCTCCAAACACCAAAAGTTTGATGGGTTTTATCAGAACAAATTTATCTTTATGACTCCAATTAGCATTTTTGAGGTCATTAACTCAAGGTTTTTGCGTGTTTTAGGAGGTTGTTCTCAATAAAGACAAGAAAGATCGGCTCCCTCCATTGTTACACTAACATTGAGCGTTTGCAGTTTATTTTCATTACTTGTATAAAAAAAAATCTCTTTTTATCTCTATTTTAACATTTTTTTGTTTCAGAAATCCTTATTTTGGAGGTTTAGATCACCGAACCAGCTTCATGCAGATTCTAGCAGGTGAGCTTTACTTTATCTGCATGCATTATGTTCAGAGTTTAGCAGATTGTGAATTGAACTTGCTTTATGGATCACAGCTGATGTCGCATAATAAATAAACAAATCTTCAAAAGAATTAGAGACAGATAAAGTGTTTTTACTCATCTGTACCCAACACAGGTACCAAATCCAGCCCACAATTTCTTTTGCTCATTGGGCTGTGCTCTGTTAACGGATTTCATCATCATTGTTTGTATTTGCGGAGAGTTAAACTAACCCTGAGCCGGTCAGGTCAGAGCGACAGAAGCCTGATGTTCACTGCGAGAGGGACCGCTCATACAGCATGAAGACCTATCTGCTGCTGGTTCTGCTGGGCTGTCTGGCCTCAGTACATGGTCTGCTCAGGTGAGGAGTAATCCATAAATGACCATAGGTTTGGTCTGTAGCAACGAGTGACAAGACAACGAGAGTTAGGTCCACTCTATGTAGTGCCGATTTACAGTAGACTCTACTCAATCAATAGCTGTGTTAGACACATTGTGTTTTAAAAGTTAAACATTTTAATAGCAGTTAAACGACTTAAATATCCGTCTGAGGCTAGTTTTCTGAATGTCTGTGGATGTCTGCGTGCACTCAGGGTACGTCTGAATCGATTGGCCTCAGTTCGCAGCCGTCTCCGCTCATCTGGGCATCATCAGAAGCTGCTGGAGTTGGATTCTGGTTCTTTCTCCCGCCGATATGCTCAGTGTTTTCCGCCAATGGAGCATTACCTCCGCACCGGTGGCACCACTAGAGAGAGGCTACACAACTTCATGGATGTGAGTGAACTTGGTTGTGCTATTAGCTGTTGTTTGATATCACAATGTTTTCTTGGTTCTGATCCTGTTGTTTGTTCTGTGGGTGTAGGCTCAGTTCTTTGGTCAGATCAGTCTGGGCAGACCAGAACAAAACTTCACGGTGGTTTTCGACACAGGCTCTTCTGATCTGTGGGTGCCCTCATCTTACTGCATCAGCCAGGCCTGTGGTAAAACACACACACATGCACCGCACACACAATGCATGTTAGATGTAAAGGTTTATCGAGTGATAAGAACTGTGTTTGAGGGCTGTGGGGTCACTTACTCTCTGAGATGACCATGCCATCTTCTCTTGACTCAGCTCTGCACCAGAAGTTCAAGGCCTTCGAGTCAAGCACATACCGACACAATGGCAATGTGTTTGGCATTCACTATGGGTCTGGGCACCTGCTGGGAGTTATGGGTAGAGAAGAGCTCAAGGTTACACTTTTTTTCTCTTCATCTCTTTCTCTCACACTCTATCGAAGGGGGCTTTATACTTAATTTCATGTTTAGAAACTTTAACACTGTGTCAGAGTGCTTTAAATGCTTGTATGTGTAAAAGAGAAAAAAGAACATCAGGTGTTTTCTGGGTTGAAGTGCAATATTTCAAGCCTTATTTGTTTCAATGTAATTATTATGGATTCAAAATGTAAAAAAATTCTGAAAAGACTAAAAAGACTTCCGGTAATTTGCATTGTGTGTCAGTTCAGGTGGGCTCTATGGTGGTCCAGGATCAGGTGTTTGGCGAAGCGGTCTACGAGCCTGGTTTCACTTTTGTCCTGGCTCAGTTTGATGGGGTACTGGGTCTGGGATTCCCAGAACTGGCTGAGGAACTTGGCTCTCCGGTTTTCGACAGCATGATGAAGCAAAAAAAGCTGGATGAACCAGTCTTCTCCTTCTACCTACAGTTAGAAATCAACTCTGCACTCACATAGTTAACATCCAGTGGTCCAGCTCTGTAGAGATGTAAACAACATTAACACTGTTCATGAAAAATCCTCGGTCTGAAGCTGAATCTCTTCCTGCAGGAACAACGGCTCTGAGTTCGGTGGGGAGGTACTATTCGGAGGAGTGGATGAGTCACGCTTTGTTTCTCCTATCAACTGGACCCCAGTCACTCAGAAGGGCTACTGGCAGATACATCTGGAAGCGTGAGTTCACTTTACAGTCTTTACAGTGACAAATCTCTGCACCCTACTTCTATAAAGTCCTAGGTTATATCTCCAGCAGTAGAAAATGTTGATGTGTTGCCTGCCTGATCTCCGTGGAACAATGTTGGCATACAACTTTAAATTTATCCACTCGTCTATCCCCGTTATGTATTTTAACAGAGAAGCCAAAGTGTTCCCAAACAGGAGAGCGTAGTGAGGTGGGAGGGTCTTCAAGCTCTGGCTTCTCTTTCGCTGTTGCCATTTCTCACAGCTACTCGTGCACCTCTACTGTGCGTCACTCAATAGCGTCCGTGCGGAAACTCGCCTAGGAACATTGTTCCGCTGCGCTTAATATCACGCTAATAATAAATTTATATTATTTAATTTAAAAAATATACCGAAATGGTACGCAAGTGTACCGAAGCGAACAGGCCGCACCGAAACGGTTCAATACATCCCCATGAACCGTTACACCCCTAGTTTTCATGGTCTCAGATTGGACGGTCTCAGTATTACAAGATCTTAATTCAGCATTTGATGAAGTTAAACATGAGATTCTTTTGAATCACCTTGAGAGTGGTGGCTTCTTTAAAGTGGTTGTACTTTTAAGGTGTTCATATGCTGTGCACTTAACCCTCCCCTCGCTAAACTGATTGTGGATTTTCGCAAGGTTCAATTTTATGCTCCATTTTATTTGTTTTCTATTTATTTCCAGTCGCTGAGATCCTGAATAAATGTAATGTGTCATGTCACACACACCCTCAAGTTCAAGTTCCATTATTTATATAGCGCTTTTCACAACGGACATTGTCTCAAAGCAGCTTTACAGTAAACCAACAAGTTTAAACTCAAAGAAATTAATTAATTAATTAAAGAGAAAAAATTAATTAATAAGTGGTGTGTATGTCGCTAATGAGCAAGCCTGGGGCGATTGTGGCAAGGAAATTTTTTTTTTTCAAAATTATTATGCAAATTATATTTTTCCATTTACCCATTGCACAAACCTCCTAATTATAACATATTACGCACAGTAAGTTTCAAAACGCTTTATAAGTTGTTCAGAATGAAAAATTGTAATTTTGTGCTCCATATTTATTAAAATCAAAAGCCATTTCAATCAAACTTTGAACAATATTCTAACTATTTAAACATTTTTACAGGCCACATTACAATTTAACATATGCATCCATTGAACTTGTGGGTTTAGACAGTTTCTGCTTGAATTTGTTTGCAAGATGTTATTTCCTATACACATCAACCCAAATTCCCATTGCAAACTCTTGTGCGATGACGCACCTCAATCTAGGTGGAGATGGAGAGCACCGAGATGGAGAGCACCACTGAGAAGGAAAAATGCCAATATTGGGCCAAAATTGTTTGCTGACTGGGCCAAAGTGCTAGTAAAAACATATCAGACTTAAAAAACACTTCATTTAGTAAACAATGAAGTTTAGTTGTAGACCTGAGAAGTAGGGGCAGTGAGTTCCAGAGCTGGGCCGTAAAACAGACTCCTTCAGCACTTTGTGTTTACTATTAGTACTCTGAGATTCAGTCTCCATGTCCCTAATGCTCCAGAAGTCTCATCTTGGTTGAATCCTCCAGAAGGTGATAAGCAGAGAAGGAATCGGGGAGGTGTTTGAGATGATTCTACTAAACAGATGTTTAGGTCCTAGCATGGCCTTCTTGCACATGGATGATAAATCCTCATCTGCTGGCTTTGATGAAGGGATTAAACTCTTTAAGACATCAAAAGTCTCTCTATATTTGTCTTTGACTGTAGAGTGAGTGTCCAGGGAGCACTGAGCTTTTGCCATGATGCTGCACAAAGCTGCCAGGCCATCGTAGACACAGGGACATCTCTGATAGGGGGTCCAGCACGAGACATCTTGCACCTCCAACAATTCATTGGAGCCACCCCCACACCCTCTGGAGAGGTGAGATCAGCACACACACTCAAGCATAGATCCTAGCCCTAGCTGTTTTCATCCATGTAGATAACGTACAGGTGTTTTGTCTAAGTGGATTCACTGAAGTTCATAATTTAAATGACTCCACAAGCTGTTTTCTCCTAGCCACCTATTCTTAGAGTGTTCATTTGTGTGCATTCTAGTACATCATTGACTGTGCACGGATCAGCAGTCTCCCTGTGGTCTCATTCAGGATCAACAGTGTGGAGTATTCACTCACTGGAGAACAATATGTTAAGAGGGTGAGAACTAATGCACTACACTATATCTCAATCTTTACAGGTCCGATGTCATGTAAGGTCACCTAATGTCAGTGGGAATTGTGCTCACTACAGGGTTCATCGCTGTGCAGATTCTTATTCAGGGTCACAGTTATGGGGAGCTAGAGGACATTTCAGGAATAGACATGTTTGTCTTGTCCCTTCCTGCGGCCCCAACAAAGTTTTAACTTTCATTCATTCATTCATTCATTCATTCGTTTTCCAACCCGCTTATTCCCTTTCGGTGTGCCAGTGCCTTTCTCCAGCGCACATTGGGCGAGAGACTATTGATCCATCGCAGACTATTTTAACTTGTATTTAAGAATTGCAAAAATTCAAGTTCATGTCCAAATGAATACACAGGCTGCTTGGAACAGACTATTTCCCATAGCCGGTGAAAGTACATCTGGTCACTGCACTTTTCAACCTAAACCAGCTAGAGACTGCCAATATAGGCGGAAATAACTAATACAGAAGCAACAGCCAAATGTAGCTTACACAGGTGTCTACAATAGGGTTCCCCCCTTGCCTACTCTCTTTACGATTGTTATAGAGCCTCTTGTCACTAGCAAGAGTAACTGTGTAGAATGGAAGTATAGAAAATTACTAGTTCTCTGATCACAACAAAATTCTTTTTAATGGAGTCTGTGAAGATATCTTCAACTCTATCTGTATTTTAAAACAAGAAATTAAAAAATAAACTCCTGTCCATGGATTAACTATGCTCTCTAGCTTACATGAAACTGTAAGAAAGCTGAGAGGTGGAGAAAGCTTACCATTTCTTCTGAAAATGTTCAGATAATTCTAGAAATATATTTAAATGTCGCCAAATGAGCAGGTTGTTTACTTCCAACTTGTTTCTTATAAATCTAGTAAGACCTTACTTCAATGCTTCATGTGTGTTTGATTAGGACCTCCAGGACTCAGATGAAGATCAGATCACATTTTCTGAAGGATTTAAAAACGATGAAATTCCAGAATGTTGTTCTTGCCACTGTATATGTTCATAAACACATTTTTAATTCAACCACCCACGTGTGTTTTGTGGACCGGGTGCCAGTTCAAAATTTTTAAAGCAAAGCTACACCATCAAAATAAATTCAGTCTCAAATGTTGGAACCGAACCGGTATAAAACATTAGAAGAACAAGTGGTCCCCAAAATACTAAATAAGTGTCCAAGGGTCAGAGAGGAGTACTCTGTCTCTCATTCCATGCCTTCTTTATGAATTATGATGACCCCCTCCCTTTTTTCTTTGCAGGAAATACTAAACAGTAACGAGATCTGCTTCAGTGGTTTCCAGTCCATGGATATTTCCTCTCCGGCTGCCCCACTTTGGGTCCTGGGAGATGTTTTCCTCTCCCAGCTCTACAGTGTCTATGACAGAGGACAGAACCGAGTGGGCTTTGCTAGTCTTACGGTCTTCTAATCTCATCTGTATAGCATAGAATCTGCACTGTTTAACAAAAATGTGACCTCTCCTATTAAACACGTCATCTTCCCACTTGATCCGCTCTACTGATGGATGTATATGGAGAGTCGCAGCCCTGCAGAGTTCAGAAGCACACCTCACAACAATAATTCAAGTCCTCTTGGTTTAAATGAAACTAAAGACTAGTGTGTACTGTTGATCAGCATAATCTTATTTGATTAGATGAAACAGCTAAAGTTTCTTAAACTGCTTAAATTGAAATTAAAGATGGATTCTGTTCAGTGTAGTACTGAAGGCTTCATGACTGTACTTGGACAGTGAAATCGAAACATTATTTAGTAAATGTGATGGAAGGACTCTTCCTTTCCATCTCGAGATGAAGTATTCTGAGATCTCAGGGCGACGAGGAAAGAGACATGACACGAGGATCATGCATCAACCAGTCACAAATTTATTGGCAGTTTGTTCAGGGTTTTTATACATTTCAGATCAGTGGGTGTGAATTAAGTTTCACTTTTACCAGAGGGGGGACATGGGACATCATGTGCTTATTGCAAGAAATGCTGACTTCAGCTTTCAGGAGCGGAGGGGGTGAGTGAGTTTTTTTTTAACTCAGGTCAGCCTGACCTTGGGCCTGTACACTCTTGAATGCAATGGAAAAGGCTGTAATGGAGAAACTATGGGTTTTCTGTAACTGAATGTCTGTATTTCTATCACAGTAAAGCACTGAAGGTTTGATACATTGATTCATTCATTTTCCAACCTGCTTATTCCCCTTATGAGGGTCTGCCGGTGCTCCAGTGCACATTGGGCGAGAAGCAGGGGTACTCCTTGGACAGGTCGCCAGTCCATCGCAGAATTTTGATGTATTACAAAGATTGTTCCAATTGCAAAGTATATCTAATAATTTTGCTGATCACTATTAAAAAATGCAAAGGTTATGAACTGATTTCTTGTTGTTTATCGATCCACTAAAGAGAAAATGAATAAAATAAATTGTGTAAATTAATAAAATACAAATAGAAAAGTAAAAAAAAAAATACACTAATTAATGCATTTCTTCTTATCAACACTTATTTTGAATTCACATGTTCCTCTTTTGGGCGACACGCTGGCGCAGTGAGTAGCACTGTGGCCTTCCAGTTAGAAGGTTGCCGGTTCGAGGTGACCTTCCTGGAAGGAGTTTGCAAGCTCTCCTTGTGCTAGCGTGGGTTTCCTTCGGGTACTCCGGTTTCCCCCACAATCCCAAAAACATGCGGTTAGGTTAATTGAATAATCTAAATTCCCCTTAGGTGTGAATGTGTGAGTGAATGTTGCCCTGCGATGGACTGGTGACATGTCCAGGGTGTACCTCCAATTTTCACTAGTTTCAAGAATAAGAAACTTCACAAGACATTGTTTTCTGGACTACTGACAAAGGATTGCATGAAAAATTTTATACATGCTGCTTCTGAAACTTTGTACATCAGAAGAATGTTGAAAAGCAGGTGAAACTAGTTTTTGCCTGTTCAGTTTCAGCCGATCTCCTCAAACGGCAAAAGGAGCAGAGAAACAAGATGAAACAAGTCTCCCAATTGCTTATTTGAGATTGTAAATATAGTGATGTTCAGTCTGTGAAACTCCTTGAAGCTGTGAATCACTGACGAACAATGGCATTCATCAAAGAGATGCTTCTAAGCACACTGGAGGAATTGTTGGAAGCAGAGCTGAAAACGTTTCAGTGGAACTTAAGGAATAATTATGAGGACATAACCAAGTCTGAGATGGAGAATGCGGACCGGTTAAGAACGGTGGATAAATTGGTGGAGTGCTTTGGAACAGAAGAAGCTGTGAGGATCATGATTGAGACTCTGAAGAGGATGAACAAGAATTTTCTGTCTGAGCAGCTGGAGTTAAAATACAATCAAGGTGTTTCATTCTCTCATTCTCATCAGTTCAAACTTTTTGCCTAAAAACTTTTATGTGTGTTTTGCATCAAATGTGTGGTAAAAACTTCTACTTAAGATTTTACCGACATTAACACTGATTACAAATTGTTAAACCAAGGTATTAGCCTTTTCTCATGTTAGAAGAGCTTCAATATTAACACGCCATTGTCCAGTTTTTGGAGATAGCTTGGCTTCTGTATTTACACCAGTAATAATCAGTTATCTATGATTTGGATAATATTAGAAATTATCATGATGTACTGTAACAGAAGGATTTGAGGAGTTGAAATATCTATTTATGTTTTATTAAGAATATGTTACAATGTGACTATTTGAACTTGATTCTCTCTTTTCCTGTTAAGGCTCAACTAAAGATGACTATAAAACCACTACTGTGGATTATTTAGAAATCAGCAACAGACTGAAGAATCAATTAATGAAGGCTTATAGGACGATACTAACTGGGAACTCAGACAGAGGTTGTCGGGAATGCCTGGATGAAATATTCACTGACATATACATGGTGAAGAATGAGATTGGAGGTATAGTGACGGAGCACGAGGTGAGACAGATTGAACAGAGTTACCGTCAGTTTAACGCCAAAGACAAACCGATTCACTGCAATGACATCTTCACCAGTCAGCATCAGAAAAAAGTGCTGACTTTGGGGATCGCTGGAGTGGGAAAAACTGTCTCAGTCAGCAAATTCATTTTAGATTGGGCAAATGGACAAGCAAACCAGGATATAGTCTTCATCTTTCCTTTACCTTTCCGTAGACTTAATTTGATTCGTGAAGAGTACAGTCTGATGGATCTTCTTCAGAATATCTTCTTTACCAAAGAAGAAAAACTTCCCTCTTTACCTCAAGATGATGGAAAGGTCTTGTTCATCTTTGATGGCCTGGATGAATGTAGATTCCACTTGAGTTTTGATGAGACTTATAAACCTGCTGATGTTAGACAAAAAACAACAGTGAGTAGCATAGTAGCAAATCTGATTGAGGGTTATTTGTTTCCCTCCTCTCTTGTCTGGGTCACTTCCAGGCCAGCTGCACAAAGCAAGATTCCTAGAGATTACATAGACTTGGTAACTGAGGTGCGAGGATTTAGGGATGAACAGAAAGAGGAATACTTCAACAAAAACTGCAGTCCGGAACTTGCTGGGAAAATCATCAGTCACATCAGGAAGTCCAGGAGTTTGTACATCATGTGCCACATCCCCATCTTTTGCTGGATTTCTCGGATTGTTCTTCAGGCTCTACTTACTCATGAGACTAATGACAAAACTCCAACAACCCTTACAGGAATTTACATTAACTTCCTAATTACTCAGCAGCAGCAGATGAAAATGAAATACAGCCATGGCCTGAGACATGATGAGATTGTGCTGAAACTTGGAAAACTGGCCTTTCAGCAGCTGAAGAAAGGAAATCTGATCTTCTACCAAGAAGATCTGCTGGAGTGTGGACTGACTGTAAATGACGGGACAGTCTACTCTGGGCTATGCACTCTGATGTTTCAGGAGGAAAAGGTTTCAGCAAGAAAAGTTTACAGTTTCATACATCTCAGTGTCCAAGAGTTTCTAGCTGCTCTCTTTGTGTTTTTCACGTACAAAAATGAGAAAAGAAACCCATTTCTTGATTCCTGGAAGAAGCTGAGATGGATATTTTTCTCAAAGTCTCAAGGTAAACTTCACAAGACGGCGATCAAAAATGCTTTGCAAAGTGAAAACGGACACCTGGACCTTTTCCTCCGGTTCCTATTGGGTCTTTCTGTTGAGCCTAATCAAAGTGACTTGAAGGATCTCCTACCAGAGCTGAAGCTCAAAACAGAGAGTGTCGAATTCACTGTGGAATACCTAAAAAAGAAAATAGAGATGGAGGAATCCGCTGAGAGAACCATCAACCTCTTTCACTGTCTGAATGAACTGAGAGATGACTCTGTAGAGGAAATCCAACGGAATCTTAGCTCTGGAAACCTTTCAGGCCAGAATCTCTCCTCAACTCAGTGGTCTGCTCTGGTCTTTCTGCTCTTGATGTCAGATGAGACGCAAAAGAGGTTTGAGCTGCAGAAATATGGACGATCCGATGAAACCCTGTCAAGACTGCTGCCTGTGATCAAAAACACCAATAGCGCACTGTAAGAATTAATACATTACCATTTCTACTAACTAGCGGTACAGTGGCGTAGTGGGTAGCAAGTTTGCTGTTTCAAGGCAACTCAATAACACATGTGTTCCCCCACAATGGAATGGTGAGCTGTCCAGGGAGTACCCCCACCTTTTGCTGAAAAAGCACTGGAGATTGGGCACCTGCAGAACCTTATGACCAAGAAGGAAGTGGGTAAAGAAAAGGAATGAATGAATACTACAGTCTGAAAACAGTATGTGTGCTGAACTAAGATTGACCTGGTCAGCCAAGCGAAAAACTTATTTTCATACATTTTAATAGATGATAATTTGGTAAAAAAAATGGTATTGCTGGCTAGCTAGCTCAACAAAATATATGCACGGTTACAAAAATGGGCCAAGAATTAATAGTTACTTAATTATGAGTTAATGATGAAATAATGATGAGCTGTTATGATATAATTACCACAGTTTCACAAAAGGAAAAATTGTCTTTTTTTTGCACAATACAACAGACCCAGAAACTAAGAATGCCTCTGTGGGGCATGAAAAAAGTGGACTGAAGCCACGCAAGGGTCCAAATAATGTTCTACAGTCCCTAAAAGCTCCTAGAAGTAACCTAGTGACCAGGAATCGAGCTAAAAACAAGCAGTAGGTGTTAAAATGATGAAACCAATAAACAGAATCAAGTGTAGACAGACATAGAGAGAAGGAAACACAAAAGACAAAAAAAGTTGACAATCAAGAACCCATTAAACTAATTCATTCATTTTCTATACCTGCTTAATTCTTAAGGGTCACAGGGTTCGGATGGTGCCTATATCTTGCGCACATAGGGCACAAATCAGAATACACCCTGGACAGGTCGCCCCTCCATCACAAGGCAACACTCATGCATTCATAACTATACATATGTTTCATCTTTATAACAATTGTGAGGATGATACTGTTTTTCTTTTATGTTTAAACTTTTTTCTTTACTATCCTCAAACTTTTGGCCAATTAAGATTATTCCCTAGTTGGCACTGACAGATGTATGTCTTCAAATCCTTCATCAGAGACAAAGTTTCATGATCTATTGGTGAAAAGTAAGCTGCGGGATGTAATTATGAAAAGAGTCTACAGAGCTGATTAATTGGTCCACCGTTGGTTATGGGTTGAATAGCATAGAGGCATTGTGATTGGTCAGACATTTAGCTGCTTTTTCACTAGTTGGAATTCCAGGGTTGATGTAAAAAGCATTCACTGTGGTTGATGTGTAGAAAATATTTTAGGTTTGCACATATCTCCACAACCAGTTTTCTCTCCTCTTACGAGATGAATGCATCATATCGTTTCTCTTGTTTCTTGCAGGCTAGAGTTCTGTAATCTCACAGCTCAATCATGCGGACTCTTATCTTCAGTTTTACAGTCCTCACAATGTTTCTTGAGAGAGTTGGATCTGAGTAACAATGACTTGTGGGATTCAGGTGTAGAATTGCTTTCTGATGGACTGAAGAGTCCGAACTGTAAGCTGGAGATACTGAGGTAAACCATTTTCCTTGAATAAAACTCTTCCTGAGTGGAGCCTGCATGTTCTTCCCATGTTTGCACTGCACACTCCTCTTCAGCTTTGTTTACAGTGCAATGCCAGTTTATGGCATAATGAATAGTACGCCAATGCCTGTTACACACAAAAGTCACACTCGATACACAAGTCCATGGAAATACGGTCCATTTCTGTTAATTCATTCATTTTCCAACCCTGCTTATTCCTTTTTTGGGGTCACAGTGGTCTGCCGGTGCCTGTCTCCAGTGCACATTGGGTGAGAGGCAGGGGTACACCCTGGACAGGTTGTCAGTCCATCGCAGGGCAACATTCACTCACACATTCACAACTAAGGGGAATTTAGATTATTAACCTAACCGCATGTTTTTGGGATTGTGGGGGAAACCAAAGTACATGGAGAAAACCCATGCACAGTGCTACCCACTGAGCCACCATTTTTGTTCATTTTAGCTCAATTCACTTAGCTGAAACATTTAAAGGGGCAGTGAACAACTAAAAAGTGCTTCATCCTCTGATGTATAGTGCATAATTTATTTAATCTATTTAATTATGCTGCACCTTTCCCACATTATCTGTGTTACAGTCAAAAAATTTTATTTGCTTATTTTCAAAACAGTTTAATGCACAGCTGGTCATTGATTATCCCGTACGTAAATATTTATTTAGGTGAAATACATATTAAAGAATGCTTACTTTTTTTTCCTGTTGGTGCTTTAACTGTTAAAAATACCAGCAGAAAATAGCAGTCGTCTGTGAGGTGTACTAATGTTATGTGACTTTTTTCTGTGTTCGTAGGCTGGCCGGCTGCATGGTGACAGAGAGAGGCTGTGTATCTCTTTCTTCAGCTTTAAAGTCTAATCCCTCATATCTAACAGAACTGGATCTGAGCTACAATCATCCAGGAGATCTAGGGCTCGGGATCCTGTCAGAAACACTCAGACAAACAAACTGCATACTCAAGTATGAAAGGCGGGATTTCTTTATATATAAAATATATAGTGATATCATTTTATATAAACTAAAAGAATAAATAAATCTGCAATTATTCAATAAATCTACAAACCTTATTCTCTTTCGGGGTTAAAAGTTCATTACCAGCGCACATTGGGCAGGGGCAGGGGTACACCCTGCACAGGTTGCCAGTCCATCACAGGGCATCACACACATTCACACCTGAGGGGAATTTAGATTATTCATTTAATCTGCCGCATGTTTTTGGGATTGTGGGGGACTCACGCAAGCAGAGGGAAACCGGCTCAAACCAGCAACTTTCTAATTGAAAGGCCACAGCGCTACCCACTGGGGTACCATGCCACTCAAAATCTGCAATTACTGAATCCTAATTTTCTAGCTCAATTAGTACAAAATAAATGGGGACTGACTGTTCTGGGCAAGCATCATGCATATACAGGCAGGTTATACAGTCTAAAGGTCCACTCCACTCAAATACAATTTTTTTCCTTTTATAAGATTTTGAATGTCTGATGTTCATTATAATGGTTGATGGTAGATCGCTTGCTCACCAACATAATTTCCAGTTTCTTCTGAAAAAAAAAAAAATCTGTAAAGTTCATAAAGCAACATAAAAGTACACCCACCTCATTAGGTATGCTAATAGTGCAGTTTGTTTATCTACTGATCATTCCAAGGGGGATGGCACAATCAGGCATTGAATTTCTTTTTTGGGCCCACATTTTAGGATTGCATAGGCACCAATCGAGTTTATAATTCCCGTTTGGCAATAAAAGACCACCGGGGACTAAAGCATCCCCCCACTTGATGGTGCATGTCAGTGTGAAGCTTAATGTGTAATAAATCACAAGTCTTGGAAAAGGGTGGTCATTGACCTTGCATAGATTTCCATGTTTCCACCGATGCATATTTCTAAATTTTATTTTGAGAAGTGAGCAGAGAATAATAGACAAATTGCCTCTTTTTAATCTGAATTATGTAGAGTACAAGCTACAACATGAAACCCACGCAGGCATGGGGTGAACATGCAAACTCCTTCTAGGAAGGTCACCAACGAGCCTTGAACCGACAACCTTCTAACTGGAAGGCCACAGGGCTTCCCATGGGCCACCAAAAACTAAATCGCTTTGCTGAAAATAAAATTCTGACACCAAGTGTAACAGAACTGGAGACTAGACATCGAACACGGTTGTGGATCCTAGAACCAGAGAGCCAGCTTTGAGATTGCCAAGACGCAATTCCCACTGCCAACATAAATTTTATTTATTGCCAAAGTACCAGGGTTCTGTCACAAAAATGAGTGACAGAACCTTGATGCTAAGCCTCCACCACAGAAATAAAATCGATTGTCTTTAAGATTCTTTGTCATGTCTCTAAAAACATTTTCAAAGTCATAAAACTTTAACATCATAATTCATTTAATTTGATTCTAACATTGACTGCATGTGTGTTAAACAGAGTGGATCATTCCGGAAACTTCAGGATTGCAGAAGGACCAAAAAAATGTATGTATCAAGAGCAGGCTCACCCTGGAGGGCTACAGCCCTGCACAGTTAAGCTTCAGGCTTCTTCAGATATACCTGACCACGCTAGTTAAGGTCCTTCTGGCTTGTTTAAAGCTAGACTAGGGTCGGAAGTATAACGTGCAGGGATGCAGCCCTCCAGCAGCAACTTTTGCCATGCCTGATAAACAAAGACACAGAGAATCTTATTAGACATTGTTGAGGTATGAACGAGTTTCCCCTTTTATTCAGATGCATTCTCTTTCACCCTGGATCCCGACACAGCACATTCGAATCTCATTCTGTCTGAAGAGAACAAGACGGTGACACGATGGCCAATTCCAACTTTTAAGAAAAAGGACATCATAAGTGATGAGTATCAGGTGTTGTGCAGAGAGAATGTGCATGAACGCTGCTACTGGGAAGCTTACTGGAAGGGGAGAAAAGGTGTGTGCCTGTCAGTGTCATACAAGAGTTCAAGAGTACAACAAGAGTTTGGATCCGATGATGAGTCCTGGGGTTTAATCTGCACTCCTGATGGATTCCGATTCAGACACAAAAACATCCAGACCCCTCTACACGTAGAGTCCATCAGCAACAGAGTAGGGGTTTATGTGGATCACAGTGCGGGCTTGTTGTCTTTTTACAGCATCTCTGACAAGTTGAGGCTAATCTATTCCATCCAGACAACCTTTACTCAGACACTCTATCCTGGGTTTGGTCTTTATGATGGGTCCTTTGTGGAACTGTGCATGTATACATCCCCACATGTAATATACATGGGAGTTCATACAACAGGAGTAAGCTTTGGAAGTGAAGCAGGTTGCTCCAAGCAGGTTGCTACCAATGGTCAAGTAGCAGGCACTGAATAGCCATTACTTGCTAGTCAGGCCCATCACACTTCTGACACCAATGTAATGACTGTTAAGTCTTGGTATCAGTCTTAACAAATACGCCGACAAACCACTTTGTGGACGCCTGACAGCCATACATCAAACATTAACAGACCTCCCTTAACATAAACTGAATGACGGGTTGGCACCTAAAGTCACTCCAGTCACTATGATGGTTTGTCTTTAAACAGTGCCATAATGGGGTACACAAGATTGATGACTTGGGAGTACAGACTGTAAAGTAGCACCACAGGTACCCTCACACCAGCCCTATGGACCACCAGTCATTAAAATACATTGTGTATAGCACCCAAATAAAAATATGAAATATACATTTAAGAACGATTCTAAAAATGCTATTCTTCGTCATTGAGACCGATTGTTTACTTGTGGTAGGTGCTTTCAACGGTTTCTTTTAGGGACAGAGATTTTGAGGAATTTCTTCCATGTATAAATATGGATCTGGGAAAACCTTTTCAATGAAGAATGTGATCAGATTGATGAGGTAGACTGTAAAAATATAAAAGCAAGATTTTTAATATACTGTATTATACATATGCTACTTTATTAATAAGGGATAGGCAACTTCTATCCAAGATGGAGTATTTCCTGTGCAGTTTAGCTTTCAACCTTCATAAAGCATATCATATTAATTAACATTATCTTGCCTTATTTAGAGCCAACTGAACAGGGAACTAAAACCTGCATAGACTCCAACCCTCCTGAAATGAAGTTGTCTTACACAAGAGCAAAACATGCGTTTTAACACACGCCCCCTTCGTGTTTTATGTATATATAATTTCTGGTACTTTGCATTGTCCATGTTAACAACTTACTAGTTGATCTTAATCTTTAAAAGTTGGGTGGTGTTTTCATTGAAATGCATGCCAGCCAAATAGAGACAATAACAGTTTGTAAATAAATGTACTTATGAATACTATTACAATGTTACATTCTTTGTATTTTTTTTTTTTTACAAATTCAAAGTTTTTTACTTTGTTAATTTTTAGGGTTTGCTCACTAAGAATTATGGCTTTGACACTCTTCCATTTCTGATGAAGAAACTGAACTTGTTTATGAGACGTGCTGAATCTGAAATATTCTGGGAATGTGCTGAGGCCACCTTCCTACCCGTCTTGTTTTGGCTTAAGCGAACACTTTAATCATCACATCTCATCCCTCCCTCCATTCCAATGTAGGGATAAACCACATTTTGGGGGGCAAAGCACAGAATTACATTGTTGAAGATGCTAAAGAAGTTTGAAAGTAAGGTCAACATCTTTCAGGACACATTTTCCTGTGATCAATTGCTTTGGTTCTGGTAAAGAAAAACAACAACAATATGACTTTCAAATTACAGCACTTTGGTACATCTCAGAAATACATACAGTGTGGATGTGGTTAATAAGTGATGTCCACTTTGCCACCCACTCCTCTGCTGTTGTCGATGGGGCAGCAGTCCAGTGCATGTGGTTTTTGATGTGTTGCTGCCATGTCTTTATAATTTGACAATCTTTGTCCTGTGCTTTTTTTGTCCATTTTTTTGACAACTCTACAAAATATAATGATAACAATATGTCAGCGTGATGCAAGATAGAAAACATCATAGATTTGCTTGATGTTGTCTTGTAAAAATGTCTGCATTTGCAGAGAGTTATCTATTACAATACATTCTAGTTCCACTTGACTTTCCTTGAGGATGTCCAGACTTCTTTTTAACTCCTCTTTTGGCATATGGGAGCTTCCATTAACTTCCATCATTGCTCTAAGAAAACTAGAGAAAATAAATAATACTATCAGTTTATAAACATCTTGCATTTGACCCTCTGCTCATTTTGAATGTTTGCCCACAGACAAAGAAAATATCAGTCAAAAATGTATTCTGTAAAACAATGTTGTTTTTCACCGTGATGGACTGACGACCTTTCCAGGGTGTAACCCCGCCTTTCGTCTGATGTGCACTGGGGATTGGCACCAGCAGACCCCCGTGACCCCAAAAAGGGAATAAGTTGGTTGGAAAATGAATGAATATTGTTTTTCAATAATGAGGGACGGAAAAGTTCTTAATGCATTTGCAATAGTATGAAGCAAGAACAAATTTGTCTTTATTTAGTACAATTACGGAGAACTGATATATCTGGAAGAAAAAGGGCATAGGTTTGATAAGTTTCACAATGTGCAAATGTTTGTAGAGCATTAAGTGGCTTACAGTGCATCGCCAGTGCCAGTGAACAGTTAATTGTGAGAAATTCAACAGAAAATACTTCTTTCCTTCACTTCATGACGACTTACATTTTGCCTTTAACTACATTGGTTTTATGAGGTTTGTTATTTGCCATTGTTACGGCTCTTAAATGTCTGTTTGTTAGGGTAGAAGTGTGTTCTTTAGTGTGCTTACTTTTAGGAGCTGAATTCTCATCACTGTTCTGGTCACACCCACTCGTTTCCACCATCAACACTGTTCCTGTTCCAGCCACACTCACCAATCACACTTGGAAGGTCCCATTGCCTGAATATGACTGATGTTCCGCCTACCAGCTATCCTCCATCTCTACTTAAGCCTCCTTCACCATTCTTTACATTAGCTTCTTCCATCCGCACTTGTCTTTGGTTTGTGCTTGTGAAACTTTGTGTTGTTACGATTTATTGATATTTGTTGTGAAGATTTATTGAGCATTGCCTGTTGTACTGACTTTGTTCAAATGTCTTTGTTCTACTGGATCTTGACGCAGATTGTAAATAATTCTGTGTATAGCAGGGGGTTTATTATCAGTTTATATGTGTTGTATCTTCTTTCGTTTGATTGTAAAAAAATAGTTGTTTGGAACCCTCTCCCTGACCTAGATCGTCATATGTTCAACGTGTTCAAGCTCACCGGCACCAGCTGAATGTCTAAGATTAGATTGCCCTCAAAGTGCATTATTGTGTAACTGGCATATTTAGATGACCTAAAGAAACAGTTAACTTAGTTGTGTGTTTAATTATTTTAATTATTAGCTCCCCAACACTGTCTTCTTTTGGCCTTTTCTTAGAGTTTTTGATCTTGGTGCCACAATCACACTTCATGGAAGTCTGTATTGCTACAAGACAAAAAGATCACACGCACACAACTTATAAAAGGTGTGGGTGACAAATAAAGTTATCCATACATTTGATTAACTACAATACATTTGGAACTACCTTTAAGTATTGGATTTCAAATCCCCACAACAAGATTAAAGTGACTAGTCAACAAAATTCTGTTTGGATCTGTGGTACTTTTAACAGCAAAATGAAAATAATGAAACACTAAGATATTATTTGAACACTTTTAATGGGTCAATACGGTTCACTCTAAAAACGGTTGATTTCTCTGCTTTTAGAGTGTTTGCAACATTGATAAAACATATACATCAGTCCCCTATATATATATACATTCATGCCATGTTAGATTTTTAAATTATACATAAATTCATTGTGGCTGAGAATTTATAAAAGTCTATTCTCTTGTTTTATTAAAATGTTTTTGCTTTTGATCTCTCAGTTCTTTGACTCGTGGTCTCCATCGTATTTGAAACATCAGTGTTGCAGATGATGAAGGGGAAAAGAGCTCCACGGTAAGAAATGCTGAACAGATGAGAAGAGAAATCAAATTCTATTGGATTGTTATGAGACTGGCATAACCCCAAACACATTTGAAATCCAACAAGCTAAACTGAACAAGACACGGACATCATTGACTCAACTGTGATGACTTAGATGTTTGCCTTGCTCTTCCAGCACATCAACATTGTCTTTTTTTAGTTTTTTTCTTGATGGGTTCTATCTTTATGTCAACCATTTCACACTCCATGTCAGTCTGTACTCCTACAAGACAAAATAGATCACATACACACAGATATGGTTATAATCATTTGTGGAAAGAAAAAACTAAACTAAAAACAAGCTGGGGCCACAAAGCAGCTAGTTTTGTACAGAAACAATGACTCAAAAAACAAAAAGCAAACCTGCGCTTTTAAAACTAGGCGTCAATTTTGGCAAGGACAGCTGCGTTCCAGTTGTAACCAACACCGGTGGTGGGCCTGTTTGGCATCCAACACACTTCATTGATGGAGTCTGCAGTGGTTTGATAAAAGAGAAGTGCTTAATGACTTAGTATTTAAAAAGTACAACAAACGGCACTATATTAAAAAGGTTACTTACAGAAGTGGGCTCTGGAATTTCTGCCATGTTCACTATTGTGGGCAGAGCATCGCTTTTCAAGATCAGCCTCTGAGAGTATCCAGCATCAAATTGAGCTTTGTTTGTGAAGCAATCCGCAGTAAAATGAAGATGGCAAACTAATTTATACCTCCGGACTCTGCCGCGAACTTCACGAAAAATAAACTTTATCCATTTTTTCTTTAAATCCGGATTTGCTGGTAGGCAGTACAACGGTTGTGTACTTGAACACCCGAGCACTGAGCATCTCCTGCTTGCCTTTGGGGCCACGATACTCAGTGTTTGTGGAGTTTGTGTGCTTTGCTGACCAACAGCTGTGAGACTATTGCTATGTGTCTGAAGGTGGAGCTGCGGATCTTCATGAAGCGAGGTGATCGCTAAAAAGCAAACAAACATAATCTACATAAACTAGGAAATCTTCACACTCACGCATTCCCAGAGAGTGTTCATCTAAAAACAGACTTAAAAAATTAAAACATTTTGACTTCTGAGACTCCATTGTTCCATCAGCTTGTATACACCCACTTGTGTGTGTTATGATCTTTAAGGTTATTTATTTATGTTTTGTAGCACTCTATGTGTATATTCTTCAATGGTTTTTGTAAAAAGTAATATTAATATTTCTTCATTGTTCCTTTAATTTATATTCTGAACTATGACATGTGATTGTTTTTGCTGGAAGCAAGAAATCAATGTTTAATAAATAACTATGAGCAAGGTGGGTGATATCTGTGCCAATATAGCAGTGGGATTGATGACACAGTGATTACAAACAAATTGCTCCAGACATTGAAGTTCAAATATTACAAATGGCTCTAAAAATGCATTTGAATGGTTAACTTTTTGACAGAAGCTAAAATTAACATTAAGTTCATTGCAAAGTTTAATGCATTTGTCACAAGGCCTGAGATTACCTGGCACTGCTAGTGCTACCACTGTACGCCATCCATTCCTCTCAACTAATAATTTCACTACCTGTATGCTTCTCGGGATCATCTATGACCTCTTCATCTTTGACTTGGAATGTTTCTGCAGCGTTCATCTCTTCATCTTTAATCCTGAATGTTTCTTCAATCTTCAGTTCATCTTTTACACTGGATGCTTCTTCAGTATTGACCTCTTCATCTTTAATGGCAAATGTTTCTTCAATCTTCACTTCTTCAATTTCCTCTTTTATAAACTCCACCTTTACAGCAGTGAGTCTCCCTGAGTCAATCTGTTCACCAGCATTTACGATCTAAGTTTAAAAACAGAAAAAAAAAATACAAGAGAAAGGAATAGAGTCAAACTAAATCTCTACTGAAGTCTCATAGATCAGAAGTCAGCGGAGAGGCTAGACATCTCATTGAATCAACAATAAGTAAAATCTTTAAACAATTGTAAGACTATTGATTTACAAAAAAAAATACACCATCATTAAAACCCATTTAAAACCCATAAATAAAACTGAATTAGAAGGTTTACACCAGGTTCTGGTTTGATTGAATTTTAAAGTGTAAATACATCTAACACTAGCAATTTTACATGTAACGTTAAAGACATCTTTGTAATGTGAGCAAGGGAGGGAATTTGTTTGTAATAAAATATGGTGTGTGTGTGTGTGTGTGTGTGTGTGTGTGTGTGTGTGTATATAGCGTTTGAGTGCATTCTGTGGTAAAAAAAAAGACACTTTTGGGGAATAAAAATTAAACAATGTAAAGGTTGATCAAGAGTTGGTTTTATTGCTTAAATTATTTTGTATAAAAAAGTTATTAGGCTATAAAATATGGATTATGTATGGTTTGTGTGCATTCTGTGGTAAAAATTGCATTTTGGACATTATTTTACATTTTTTGGGAACAATGATGAAAAATTTAAAAGTTAAACCCAAAACGACACTCAACAATGAATGAACACAAAACACTGGGTGTTATTGTTTTGCTCAAACGTTTTTGAAAAAAAATAAAATAAAATCAGACCGAACCAGTATGTAACTTTTGAAATGGTCCCTAATCATGCGACTATCAAAAGTCCAACGTCACCCAGCTGAGCTGAACTGACTGCATTGCCGATACTGTACCTTAATGTAAGTTTGCGCACGTTTTGCATGCCGCAGAGAACGCTACACGAAAAATTTGAGTTACTTACTGATCGTGACTGTGAGGACGAGTTAGGTCCAAATAAGCTGGGAACTGACCCTTCTATCAGCCAAAGCCGTTGAGCGAATCCCGTTTTGTAAGCATGTAGATTTGTAAAGCAGTCATCGTGAAAATGCCGGGAACACAAACAAAGCTTGGGGTTATACGGTTGTAGTGGTCTGCATGAAAAAATAAAACACAACCACTGGTTTCTCACAGACTCATCTTTTGGTAGAGAATATAAAGCTGAAAATTTCCTACAAAAGAAATAACAGTTTCTTGGCATGATTTCACAGAACTGTACACAACTAGCTAACTTAGATGTTTGGAGAAAGAGTTCGGTTTCCTGGGTTTAAGCGGTGGGAGGGGCGTTAAACGTGTTTACGTCAGAATGTACTAGTTAAACAAAATGGGATGTATTTATAATTACAGAGATAAAATTTACATTTTTGTCAAGTATATCATTATTACCTCTGTTCTTAGTTTAACTTAAGGGATTTCATCAGGGATCTCGTTTTGTGTATGGCTGTGAGAGAAATTTATGATAGAAACATTTTTATGGCATGAACGCTTTATGATTCTCAAGTATATATCTTAATGATCTAATAATCATGTAGGCTTTCTGTTGACCATACAATTGGGCCTTTTTTTTTGTTTTTATTGTGGAACATTTACTTTGGTGTGTCGATGTGACGTCATAACACAGCGACCGTTCGAATAGCCTGTTACGTAGTCAGTGGATACAGCGTCTGGAAGACAACAAAATGTAAGCCAGCGCCTGAAGGTTCCGTTCGAAGCTCTTTTTTAGCTACTTTAATTTCTGCGCGTTTGTAATATTTTAGACAGTTTGTTTATTGTTGCTAAGAGCTATAAGCTATAAATAACGTTACACGAGAAATAGTAAATACAGCTTAAGACTTCTTTTCCTAAGTGAAAATAAAAGCGTTCAGTCACAAAGACACACCAAAAAAAATCTTATTTATATGTGTGTGTGTATTGATTCTTACAATCTCAATGCATGGCCGTTATATTTATCTAAATTAAATAAAAGGGATCAAGGCTTAAAAAGTTTCTTTTTAAGTCATCAGTTGCAGTTTGCTGGCATCAGATGCTACCTATATGACAAAATTTGCAAAGCTCAGGCATGAACTCATTTTTACACTGTGGTAAACTTTTCAGTTTAATAACTTTACTACATGAGAGCCATCAAAGGCATCCAGACGACTATTGTAAATTGGAGCAAACGGCTACTAGGTCAGTGGTTAATGTTGATATTAGGCTACTCGCTGTTTGTTGAGATTTAAGAACGTATTAAAGAATAATGTCAAATGATCTTGTGCAAATCATGTTCTCGGAAAGAGTTAATAGTTTATAATAGTTATATTTTTTCCTCATCAGACTCCCCCAAACATCTCAAAGAAACCTACTCATAAGGACTCAAAGATGTCGCTCATAAAAGAAGAGAGTGAAGAGGTGACGATCCAAGAGCTGTTAACATTGACACATGAAGATCCTCAGCTGCAGACAGGTGATTATTTCCAGAACACTTCTAAACAGTCCACACAAGGTTTTGACATCTCCATTAAAACGTTCTGTTAGGATTCGTTAAGCCTATATGGCTCATAGCAACTCTGACATATTTTCAGATTTGAGTTGGACATTTGGTTGGCTCTTCACAGCTGATGGAGTATAAATTGCCATGAATTTTCCAAGAATGAATATATAATTTTAATCATGCCTGCCAACTATTGAAGTGTGGGGTTGAGTAATAAATATTTTTATGCCATACCAATGTGACATACTTTCAAAAAGGTACTACTTACAAATGGTTAATTTTCTGCCGATATTTCTGCAGCAGTCCAGTGCATGTGGTTTTTGATGTGTTGCTGCCATGTCTTTATAATTTGACAATCTTTGTCCTGTGCTTTTTTTGTCAATTTTTTTGACAACTCTACAAAATATAATGATAAAAATATGTCAGCGTGATGCAAGATATGTTGCAAGATAGCAAACATCATAGATTTGCTTGATGTTGTCTTGTAAAAATGTCTGCATTTGCAGAGAGTTATCTATTACAATACATTCTAGTTCCACTTGACTTTCCTTGAGGATGTCCAGACTTCTTTTTAACTCCTCTTTTGGCATATGGGAGCTTCCATTAACTTCCATCATTGCTCTAAGAAAACTAGAGAAAATAAATAATACTATCAGTTTATAAACATCTTGCATTTGACCCTCTGCTCATTTTGAATGTTTGCCCACAGACAAAGAAAATATCAGTCAAAAATGTATTCTGTAAAACAATGTTGTTTTTCACCGTGATGGACTGACGACCTTTCCAGGGTGTAACCCCGCCTTTCGTCTGATGTGCACTGGGGATTGGCACCAGCAGACCCCCGTGACCCCAAAAAGGGAATAAGTTGGTTGGAAAATGAATGAATATTGTTTTTCAATAATGAGGGACGGAAAAGTTCTTAATGCATTTGCAATAGTATGAAGCAAGAACAAATTTGTCTTTATTTAGTACAATTATGGAGAACTGATATATCTGGAAGAAAAAGGGCATAGGTTTGATAAGTTTCACAATGTGCAAATGTTTGTAGAGCATTAAGTGGCTTACAGTGCATCGCCAGTGCTAGTGAACAGTTAATTGTGAGAAATTCAACAGAAAATACTTCTTTCCTTCACTTCATGACGACTTACATTTTGCCTTTAACTACATTGGTTTTATGAGGTTTGTTATTTGCCATTGTTACGACTCTTAAATGTCTGTTTGTTAGGGTAGAAGTGTGTTCTTTAGTGTGCTTACTTTTAGGAGATGAATTCTCATCACTGTTCTGGTCACACCCACTCGTTTCCACCATCAACACTGTTCCTGTTCCAGCCACACTCACCAATCACACTTGGAAGGTCCCATTGGCTGAAGATGACTGATGTTCCGCCTACCAGCTATCCTCCATCTCTACTTAAGCCTCCTTCACCATTCTTTACATTAGCTTCTTCCATCCGCACTTGTCTTTGGTTTGTGCTTGTGAAACTTTGTGTTGTTACGATTTATTGATATTTGTTGTGAAGATTTATTGAGCATTGCCTGTTGTACTGACTTTGTTCAAATGTCTTTGTCCTACTGGATCTTGACGCAGATTGTAAATAATTCTGTGTATAGCAGGGGGTTTATTATCAGTTTATATGTGTTGTATCTTCTTTCGTTTGATTGTAAAAAAATATTTGTTTGGAACCGTCTCCCTGACCTAGATCGTCATATGTTCAACGTGTTCAAGCTCACCGGCACCAGCTGAATGTCTAAGATTAGATTGCCCTCAAAGTGCATTATTGTGTAACTGGCATATTTAGATGACCAAAAAAACAGTTAACTTAGTTGTGTGTTTAATTATTTTAATTATTAGCTCCCCAACACTGTGTTTTTTTGGCCTTTTCTTAGAGTTTTTGATCTTGGTGCCACAATCACACTTCATGGAAGTCTGTATTGCTACCAGACAAAAAGATCACACGCACACAACTCTTTATAAAAGGTGTGGGTGACAAATAAAGTTATCCATACATTTGATTCAATAATTCAGTATCATGTTTTCCATGGGATTTGAACCCACAACCTTTGCATTGTTAGCGCAATGCTCTACCAAGTATCAGATATTGACCTTAGGCCAAGTGAGATAGAATTTTCAAGCATAATAACAGTTTTTGGAACTACCTTTAAGTATTGGATTTCAAATCCCCACAACAAGATTAAAGTGACTAGTCAACAAAATTCTGTTTGGATCTGTGGTACTTTTAACAGCAAAATGAAAATAATGAAACACTAAGATATTATTTGAACACTTTTAATGGGTCAATACGGTTAACTCTAAAAACGGTTCATTTCTCTGCTTTTAGAGTGTTCATATATACATCAGTCCCCTATATATATATATATATATATATATATATATTAGGGGTGTAACGGTACGTTAAAATCGTATTCGGTTCGGTACAGTGTCTTGGAGAGTTCGGTTTGGTTCATTCGGTTCGGTACAAAACAATAAGAACTTACATAATCTTTATTTTGAAAAGCTGCCAATACACAGTAGAATTCTTGCATAAAATAAATAAAAGTGACACATTTGGGTGAGATTTTAAATAAATTGCACTCTTTATAAAGAAAAGCACATTTTTTTAAAATAAAATGAAATACTGCAACTAGTTAGGATAGATTAACCTATCCACATTTTCTGAAGAGAGCATATATCTGGTTGCAGTGACAATATCTCCAGCAGTAGAAAATGTTAGATGTGTTGCCAGCCCGATCTCCGTGGAACAATGTCGGCATACAACTTTAAATTTATCCACTCGTCTATCCCCGTTATGTATTTTAACAGAGAAGCCAAAGTGTTCCCAAACAGGAGACCGTAGTGAGGTGGGGGGGTCTTCAAGCTTCTCTTTGGCTTTTGATATGATTCCATTTTCCTACTCGCGCTCGTGCTCGTCACTCAATAGCGTCCGTGCGGAAACTCGCCTTGGAACATTGTTCCGCTGCGCTTAATATCGCGCTAATAATAAATTTAAATTATTATAAAAATACTGAATACCGAAACGGTACGCAAGTGTACCGAACCGAACCGAACAGGCCGTACCGAAACGGTTCAATACATACCGTGAACCGTTACACCCCTAATATATATACACACACATTCATGCCATGCTAGATTTTTAAATTATACACAAATACATTGTGGCTGAGTATTTATAAAAGTCTATTCTCTTGTTTTATTAAAATGTTTTTGCTTTTGATCTCTCAGTTCTTTGACTCATGGTCTCCATCGTATTTGAAACATCAGTGTTGCAGATGGTGAAGGGGAAAAGAGCTCCACGGTAAGAAATGCTGAACAGATGAGAAGAGAAATCAAATTCTATTGGATTGTTATGAGACTGGCATAACCCCAAACACATTTGAAATCCAACAAGCTAAACTAAACAAGACACGGACATCATTGACTCAACTGTGATGACTTAGATGTTTGCCTTGCTCTTCCTCTTCCAGCACATCAACATTGTCTTTTTTTAGTTTTTTTCTTGATGGGTTCTATCTTTATGTCAACCATTTCACACTCCATGTCAGTCTGTACTCCTACAAGACAAAATAGATCACAAACACACAGATATGGTTATAATCATTTGTGGAAAGAAAAAACTAAACTAAAAACAAGCTGGGGCCACAAAGCAGCTAGTTTTGTACAGAAACAATGACTCAAAAAACAAAAAGCAAACCTGCGCTTTTAAAACTAGGCATCAATTTTGGCAAGGACAGCTGCGTTCCAGTTGTAACCAACACCGGTGGTGGGCCTGTTTGGCATCCAACACACTTCATTGATGGAGTCTGCAGTGGTTTGATAAAAGAGAAGTACCGGTACTTAATGACTTAGTATTTAAAAAGTACAACAAACGGCACTATATTAAAAAGGTTACTTACAGAAGTGGGCTCTGGAATTTCTGCCATGTTCACTATTGTGGGAAGAGCATCGCTTTTCAAGATCAGCCTCTGAGAGTATCCAGCATCAAATTGAGCTTTGTTTGTGAAGCAATCCGCAGTAAAATGAAGATGGCAAACTAATTTATACCTCCGGACTCTGCCGCGAACTTCACGAAAAATAAACTTTATCCATTTTTTCTTTAAATCCGGATTTGCTGGTAGGCAGTACAACGGTTGTGTACTTGAACACCCGAGCACTGAGCATCTCCTGCTTGCCTTTCGGGCCACGATACTCAGTGTTTGTGGAGTTTGTGTGCTTTGCTGACCAACAGCTGTGAGACTATTGCAATGTGTCTGAAGGTGGAGCTGCGGATCTTCATGAAGCGAGGTGATCGCTAAAAAGCAAACAAACATAATCTACATAAACTAGGAAATCTTCACACTCACGCATTCCCAGAGAGTGTTCATCTAAAAACAGACTTAAAAAATTAAAACATTTTGACTTCTGAGACTCCATTGTTCCATCAGCTTGTATACACCCACTTGTGTGTGTTATGATCTTTAAGGTTATTTATTTATGTTTTGTAGCACTATATGTGTATATTCTTCAATGGTTTTTGTAAAAAGTAATATTAATATTTCTTCATTGTTCCTTTAATTTATATTCTGAACTATGACATGTGATTGTTTTTGCTGGAAGCAAGAAATCAATGTTTAATAAATAACTATGAGCAAGGTGGGTGATATCTGTGCCAATATAGCAGTGGGATTGATGACACAGTGATTACAAACAAATTGCTCCAGACATTGAAGTTCAAATATTACAAATGGCTCTAAAAATGCAATTGAATGGTTAACTTTTTGACAGAAGCTAAAATTAACATTAAGTTCATTGCAAAGTTTAATGCATTTGTCACAAGGCCTGAGATTACCTGGCACTGCTAGTGCTACCACTGTACGCCATCCATTCCTCTCAACTATTAATTTCACTACCTGTATGCTTCTCGGGATCATCTATGACCTCTTCATCTTTGACTTGGAATGTTTCTTCAGCATTCATCTCTTCATCTTTAATCCTGAATGTTTCTTCAATCTTCAGTTCATCTTTTACACTGGATGCTTCTTCAGTATTGACCTCTTCATCTTTAATGGCAAATGTTTCTTCAATCTTCACTTCTTCAATTTCCTCTTTTATAAACTCCACCTTTACAGCAGTGAGTCTCCCTGAGTCAATCTGTTCACCAGCATTTACGATCTAAGTTTAAAAACAGAAAAAAATACAAGAGAAAGGAATAGAGTCAAACTGAATCTCTACTGAAGTCTCATAGATCAGAAGTCAGTGGAGAGGCTAGACATCTCATTGAATCAACAATAAAAAAATCTTTAAACAATTGTAAGACTATTGATTTACAAAAAAAATACACCATCATTAAAACCCATAAATAAAACTGAATTAGAAGGTTTACACCAGGTTCTGGTTTGATTGAATTTTAAAGTGTAAATACATCTAACACTAGCAATTTTACATGTAACGTTAAAGACATCTTTGTAATGTGAGCAAGGGAGGGAAATTATTTGTAATAAAATATGGTGTGTGTGTGTGTGTGTGTGTGTGCGTGTGTGTGTATATAGCGTTTGAGTGCATTCTGTGGTAAAAAAAAGACACTTTTGGGGAATAAAAATGAAACAATGTAAAGGTTGATCAAGAGTTGGTTTTATTGCTTAAATTATTTTGTATAAAAAAAGTTATTAGGCTATACAATATGGATTATGTATGGTTTGTGTGCATTCTGTGGTAAAAATTGCATTTTGGACATTATTTTACATTTTTTGGGAACAATGATGAAAAATTTAAAAGTTAAACCCAAAACGACACTCAACAATGAATGAACACAAAACACTGGGTGTTATTGTTTTGCTCAAACGTTTTTGAAAAAAAATAAAATAAAATCAGACCGAACCAGTATGTAACTTTTGAAATGGTCCCTAATCATGCGACTATCAAAAGTCCAATGTCACCCAGCTGAGCTGAACTGACTGCATTGCCGATACTGTACCTTAATGTAAGTTTGCGCACGTTTTGCATGCCGCAGAGAACGCTACACGAAAAATTTGAGTTACTTACTGATCGTGACTGTAAGGACGAGTTAGGTCCAAATAAGCTGGGAACTGACCCTTCTATCAGGCAAAGCCGTTGAGCGAATCCCGTTTTGTAAGCATGTAGATTTGTAAAGCAGTCATCGTGAAAATGCCGGGAACACAAACAAAGCTTAGGGTTATACGGTTGTTGTGGTCTGCATGAAAAAATAAAACACAACCACTGGTTTCTCACAGACTCATCTTTTGGTAGAGAATATAAAGCTGAAAATTTCCTACAAAAGAAATAACAGTTTCTTGGCATGATTTCACAGAAGTGTACACAACTAGCTAACTTAGATGTTTGGAGAAAGAGTTCGGTTTCCTGGGTTTAACCGGTGGGAGGGGCGTTAAACGTGTTTACGTCAGAATGTACTAGTTAAACAAAATGGGATGTATTTATAATTACAGAGATAAAATTTACATTTTTGTCAAGTATATCATTATTACCTCTGTTCTTAGTTTAACTTAAGGGATTTCATCAGAGATCTCGTTTTGTGTATGGCTGTGAGAGAAATTTATGATAGAAACATTTTTATGGCATGAACGCTTTATGATTCTCAAGTATATATCGTAATGATCTAATAATCATCCAGGCTTTCTGTTGACCATACAATTGGGACATTTTTGTTTTGTTTTTATTGTGGAACATTTACTTTGGTGTGTCGATATGACGTCATAACACAGCGACCGTTCGAATAGCCTGTTACGTAGTCAGTGGATACAGCGTCTGGAAGACAACAAAATGTAAGCCAGCGCCTGAAGGTTCCGTTCGAAGCTCTTTTTTAGCTACTTTAATTTCTGCGCGTTTGTAATATTTTAGACAGTTTGTTTATTGTTGCTAAGAGCTATAAGCTATAAATAACGTTACACGAGAAATAGTAAATACAGCTTAAGACTTCTTTTCCTAAGTGAAAATAAAAGCGTTCAGTCACAAAGACACACCAAAAAAAATCTTATTTATATATATATATATATATGTGTGTGTGTGTGTGTGTGTGTGTGTGTGTGTGTGTGTGTTGATTCTTACAATCTCAATGCATGGCCGTTATATTTATCTAAATTAAATAAAAGGGATCAAGGCTTAAAAAGTTTCTTTTTAAGTCATCAGTTGCAGTTTGCTGGCATCAGATGCTACCTATATGACAAAATTAGCAAAGCTCAGGCATGAACTCATTTTTACACTGTGGTAAACTTTTCAGTTTAATAACTTTACTACATGAGAGCCATCAAAGGCATCCAGACGACTATTGTAAATTGGAGCAAACGGCTACTAGGTCAGTGGTTAATGTTGATATTAGGCTACTCGCTGTTTGTTGAGATTTAAGAACGTATTAAAGAATAATGTCAAATGATCTTGTGCAAATCATGTTCTCGGAAAGAGTTAATAGTTTATAATAGTTATATTTTTTCCTCATCAGACTCCCCCAAACATCTCAAAGAAACCTACTCATAAGGACTCAAAGATGTCGCTCATAAAAGAAGAGAGTGAAGAGATGATGATCCAAGAGCTGTTAACATTGACACATGAAGATCCTCAGCTGCAGACAGGTGATTATTTCCAGAACACTTCTAAACAGTCCACACAAGGTTTTGACATCTCCGTTATAACGTGCTGTTAGGATTCGTTAAGCCTATATGGCTCATAGCAACTCTGACATATTTTCAGATTTGAGTTGGACATTTGGTTTGTTCTTCACAGCTGATGGAGTATAAATTGCCATGAAATTTCCAAGAATGAATATATAATTTTAATCATGCCTGCCAACTATTGAAGTGTGCGGTTGAGTAATAAATATTTTTATGCCATACCAATGTGACATACTTTCAAAAAGGTACTACTTACAAATGGTTAATTTTCTGCCGATATTACAACACAATATAACTCTAAAAGAGTCCAGGGAATGGAGATTGTATGGTATTAAAATGGGAACTTTTGAAATGGGATTATTCTAAACTCAAATGCTACTGGTCTAATCTGATACAATGATAATCAGCTACCACACATATCTGGAGAACAAATGAATAGATTGAAATATGGTAAAAGCTACTTATTATTTTGAGAGGATATGAAGAATGGTTTACAAAAAAGTTGAATGTTCTTTTAATGTTTTCTAACCTTTTGTAATGGTGCATGTTTCCACGTTTTAGAGACAAAGAAGTGATGTGAAGTCGTACACTATGTTAAATTGTATTTCCTCGTTAGGCCTGATGGTCCTGAAAGAAGAGATTCAAGAAGAACCATTTAACAATCATCATGACAAACAGCCTGAAATGCAAAACACAGAGACTGAAATGCAAATCAAACTGAGCAGCTGTTTCACTTGCTCTCTATGTTTGAGGAGATTCTACCAACGCAAGTATTTTAAAGTCCACATGAGAAGTCACAACAAAAAGAAACCACATATCTGTCAACAGTGTGGAAAGAGTTTCACACAACGACAAAACCTGACGGTGCACATACGAATTCATACGGGGGAGAAGCCTTTCAGCTGCCAGCAGTGTGGGAAGAGTTTCAGAGAGAAACAAAAACTGGATTCACACATGGTAACTCACAGCGGAAAGAAACCTTTCACCTGCCGGCGGTGTGGAAAAAGTTACACTCGAGAACGAACCCTGAAGATCCACATAAGAAACCACACCGGATACAAGCCGTACAAGTGCCAGTACTGCGGGGAACGTTTCACTCACTTAATAGGTTATAAAACCCACATGGTAACTCACACTGGAGATCGGCCTCATGCTTGCCCTCAATGCGGAAAGGAATTTACTTGGAAATCCAACCTCAAAGTCCACATGAGAACTCACACTGGAGAGAAACCCTTCAGCTGCCAATACTGTGACATGAGTTTCACCCAGTCACCAAGCCTGAAGAGCCACATAAGAATCCACACCGGAGAAAAGCCGTTCCCTTGTGAGCTGTGTGGGAAATGTTTTCCACATTTAAGAAACTTAAGAAAGCACATGAGGGTCCACACAGGAGAAAAACCCTTCTCCTGTCAGCAGTGTGGAAAGAGCTTCACTCAGTCCCAGAGCCTCACAAGCCACATGAGAGCTCACAATGGAGTGAGGCCCTTCGCGTGTCAGCAGTGCGGGAAATGTTTCACTCTGACAAGAAGCTTGACAAGGCACATGAGAGTACATACAGGAGAAAAGCCCTTCGCTTGCACAGAGTGCGGAAAGAGTTTCCGATGCAGCTCCTCCCTTTATCACCACAAGCTGATCCACACTGGAGAGAAACCATTCTCTTGCCAGCAGTGTGGAAAGTCCTTCACGAAGAAAGCCACTCTTGACAACCACAAATTAACTCACTCCGGAGAAAAGCCATTCACCTGCCAGCAGTGTGGCAAATGTTTTGTACGTAAAAACTCTCTGGATCACCACATGAACAGCCACTTGGAAGAGAAACCATTTGTCTGTGCTCAGTGTGGACTGCGCTACAGCAGTAACAAGAGCCTAAAGGCTCATATGCGAAAACACTCTGAGGAGCAAGATGTCTGATCAATTTGAAGTTTCTTTACATGCATGTTTGCAGTGTAGTCTTAAACACAGCCATTGTTTGAGCTGTCTGTGTCTGTGCTCTTCTTAATTAATTTCAGAGTCTACAATTAATCTTCGACTCTACCTAAAAAAATTGTGGAGTGAATGTAAAAGAACTTCCTTGGATAATCACTGATCCTACAATCCTCATGCTTGTTTCTTTGTGCTCCTTCAAAATCTTTTGTTTGGGAGAGACCTTGTTGATGCAGCATAACTAACTACCGCGTTTTGTCGCTGTGTTCAATGTTTCCATAACAAAAAAACTGTCATTTCGCAATCTTACCTTGCTAGCAATGTTTGGCTGCTCCTCTCCCAGTATTAGACCTCCTACACAGCTGTTTCTGTTTCAGTTCATGACCGGGTTTGAACCCATGTGTGATCATTAGTTCCTGTTTGGTGGAAATGGTCGATCATACGCCTGACTATAATCCTGCAAATCCATGACTTTGTGCAAGTGTATCGATAAGAAAGGATGCTGGTTTAGGGTAGTAACACCAAGTATTGATTTGATTTCGATTTTTCTTTTTATGATGCATTTTGTAAATAAACAATGTTTTTTTATGTTCATGAAATAATTCTTTGTTTGCAGCATTGTTTCACGCCTGCCTAAAATGTTTGCACATTATGGTTTATATTGTAAAATAAATATTAATAATAAAACCAACCCAAAGTAGGTAGCTTGAGTCTTATCGAGTAAAGGAATTTGTTAATGAACGGGGAATATTCGAAACAAACTATTACACAAAACACAATAAATAGCTAAGATGAAAACTAATCAATAAAAATGTACATATGCCAGATATCTCGCTTACAGTCAGATGTACAGGGAATGAGCACGACTTGGTGCATTCTTCTACGTAAGCTTCTTGTCTGTTATTTGCACAATTCCGTTTCTTATCATTTTTTTTCTTTTTTAGTTAAATTAACCAAGATACTGCAATACAGTATTTTTGTGTGATTGACCTGACATATCCAAGAAACTGGGAATGTCAATCAGCTGCGTTCAAACTCTGATTAAGAAGTGCAAATTGAGGGGTTTCGTTGAAACAGATAAAATTTTCTGCTACCACTGCCAGAAAAAATGGTAAGGGATGCAAAGAAAAACCTTTAAATGAGCTTCAGCTGAAATACAGGGCTCTCTGAAAAGATTGTGTTTCGTTTGAAGGAGGATAATAAAGAGACACTTGAAGAGAAATGGGTTGAATGGCAAAGTTTCCAGAAGAAAGCTGTGGATATGTAAATGCCACAAAGTAGCTGCTAATACTTCATACTGCTCAGAGACTTCTGGAACAATTATTTGAAGTGATGAGACTAAAATAATTTTTTTAGGAGGTTCACTGATGTTTTCTCCAAAGATACTGATGGAAAATGTACATCAGGCTAGAAGCTGCAAATGAGATGTTACTGGACATGAGAAACCAAAAGGCCAAGTCCACTTGTCATTGGTTTCACCAGAACAAAATGAAGGTTCTGGAGTGTTCACCACAGTCTCCTGACCTCAATTTCATTGAAATACTCTGGGGAGAACCTAAACATGGAGTTCATGTAAGAGCCCAAGAATTAATAAGAGTTGGGAATTTGTTTTGTTTTTTTTGCAAAAAATTGGCTCTTTTCCCAACAGAGAAGAGAAAAAAAACTCACAGATTACTAAGAGACAACCTTTTGGTCTGGGATGTTAAGAAAATTTCTGTTATTATGATTTAAAAAGAGTAAACACAAAATGTCTCAAATGTATTTTTTGTTTGCCAGGTAATGTACATTTATGAGCACAGCTATAGTATAAGAAAGACACATTTCAATTGTATTATATTGCTACACATTTTCACCATGAAAAATTGTTACATCCATAATTTGGATATGCTTGTTCATAATTTAAAAAAAGAGTGAATATTTGCTCTCTAGCGGGAGTGAGAATGAGCTTTATTTCCATTTTTGGTACATAGGGGGTTTTTCAGTGAAAAACAAGCACACAAAATGTTTAAAGAGATTTTACACAAACTAAGCAAGATGTTACAGAAATGATTTGACATAAAATGCTAAATTGTTAAGCGGCAGTAAGGATCTCGGGATGTTTTGCATCACACAGGTTTTCTGAGACAGATTCTGAATGAGTTCTTACAAAGACATATTTGTCAGTGTACAGAGAATTCTTGTCTTGTATCCTCTACTCAATACAGTGCTCTTATCATCATCCCTCTTGTAAACTGGTTAAGCCCTAGTTTCCATCTTATCACAGTTCCAATGTTGAGAGAGGTCTGCAAACATCAAGTTCACATTCAGTTCCAGTTAAACAGTGAATAGCATGGTTTCATATTCTTCTATGAACTTTAAATATTTACGAATTTTGATAGCAGTTCCATTCTGCACTCACTAACCCAAACAAATAATACAATTTTATTTGGATACATATGACTGTAATTAAACAAAAGGCAAATAATGAAAAAATATTGTGGAAACATATCCCTCATTAGTATGAAATCTACAGAAGACGTGGTACTAGTGCCGTTCTGTTTCTTGCAGCGTTCACAAGCATGAGGTGAACTTCATGTCACTTGCATCTTTTCTTTAAGGATGCTTAAATTATGTTTTAAAAACAGTCACAACTTTTAAACGGTACAATTCATTTTATTCTAGTTGTCTATTTAAATAGTTTACTTTGTACTTTTTAAATACAGACTTACTCTTTGTATTTTCTGTAAAATCCATCAGTAGCAGGCATCCCAATAGCAAACAGCAGGTCTCTTTAAAACCAGAGCTGCTCATCCCTCTCCGAACTTGACGTGAAGCCTGTGTGGAAACCTCACACTTTCTCTCTGGATGCGTAATAGGAAACGACTGAGCTGCAATTCACCAAAAAGGAGCCAACTCCCCTCGACACTAGAAAAAGAGCTTTAAAGCCGGGTACAAACCGCATTTTTAATGAATTTCAACCTGCTGACAACTTTTGACTCCTAATGTTTTAAAATCATTCAATTAAGTTTTATTGAGCAGTAAACTTTCACCTTCCTCATATTGCCACCAATTACAATGATCTGGTAGTGGTGCACTTCCATGGCTGATGATGTCCAAATTGAGCTTCATGGTGTACCCATAGAAAAATACGGGTACCGTATAGAATAGATAAATAGACTTCATGCTCAAGCTCTGGTTGCAAATTGATAAAAAGTCTTATTTCTGTGGAATATTTCACAGAAGTGAGTAAACCCCTCACATTTCTTGTAATTATGTACTATTTCTGTTTGTGCAAAAAAGACAGAACTTAAACTCTGAACATAAAGATTGCGTAACTGTGGTGGAATAACAAAGCAGCCACTATTGTGTAACAAAAGTTAGTACACTCTTAAGAGGAATTGATTTAGGTCCGAAGATATGATTGGTCAGTCCATCTCCTTTACCCTGGTGGTCTGTACGAGGCTGTAGATCAGACAATAAATGAATGTGATTCTTCAGTGATCATGCGTCCAAAGGGTGTGCAACCATGTCCCTGAACATAGGCAGTATGCGTGACCCAGACTATTTAATCAAATCCTCTTCAGGATTTAAACTCTGTTCCTTTGAACTCAGCCCCTCTGCATTGTGACGTCTTAAGTGAACATTGAATTTTGTTTTCTGAGTAAAACCCATGCCACAATGAGGACATCTGTGGGCTTTCTTTCCCGTGTGAACTTTCATGTGGATCTGCAAGCTTATTTTCCCGCATGGACACAAGCAGGGTTTCACTCCAGCATGGATCTTCATGTGACCATTGAGGGAACCTCTTTGATTGAAGCCAATTCCGCATAAAGAACACACATATGGTTTCTCTCCGGAGGTGTGTTTGTTTGTTTGTTTGTTAGAATACTGCCATGTTATTTTTGTTGCCAGGGGTTTAGACAATAATGGCAGTGAGATTTTTTTTTAGATGGGTCAGCAAATTCACAGTCTTACACAAGCTGTGTAAAGCATTCACTACTTTAGGTTGTAACAGAATTCAATTTCTTAGAGTTTCGACATGAAAGTTTAATAAATAACTGTCATTGGAAATTAGTCAATCAGCGCTAAGGGGAGTTTTTATTTGTGAAGCGGATTGTGAGGGCTTAACAAACAGAAGAAACGGCCTGTGGAACAAAAAAAAAAAAGTAAGATAAAGGGTGAAGTCAAACTCGAGGTAAACTTGGGATTGTTTTTTCAGAGCTGGAGAGAAATAAGGACTCGATAAAGCTTGCTCTGTTTCTCCTGGAGAGGTGAACCACCTATGTTTGCTTTGCTTCACACAACGATAAATACTTACTTTCTCATGAATATAATCGGACTCGCCAGATTCCTACCGGTAGATGTGTGTGTGAGGCAGAGCTATCAAAATTATGAAGCGACGACATTGGTCGGGGGTGTTTTTGTAATTCTGATTTCAAACATTCACATCGACTTCCAAAGATATCAGACCTTTTATGTAGCGTCCCCTTGAAAATACACCAAATGCCACTATGTTACTCTAAAAGTCCCTAGGGATCCTGGCTGTTGTAGCAGGTGTGTGTCTCACCACTGTGAGTTCTCATGTGAGAGGTAAGGTGAACTTTTTGAGAAAAAGTCCTCTCACACACAGAACATTTATACGGTTTCTCTCCAGTGTGGACCCTCATGTGCGCATTAAGGTGTCCTTTCTGTGTGAAAGTCTTGTCACACATGGTGCATTTGTATGGTTTCTGTCCAGAGTGAACTTTCATGTGCCTTTGAAAGCAGTCAATCCTGGAAAAACTCTTTCCACACTGTTGGCAAGCGTAGGGCTTCTCCCCAGTGTGAAGTCTCATGTGAGCAGTTAGGTGTCCTTTACGACTAAAACTCTTTGCACACACAGAGCATTTGAAAGGTGTCTCTCCAGTATGAACGCTCATGTGAGAATTAAGAGTTTCCTTGCGAGTAAAAGACTTCCCACATAATAAGCACGAATGTGGTTTTTGCCCAGCGTGTGTCATTATGTGCATCTGAAGAGCATCTCTCCGGGTAAAACCATTTCCACACTGTGGGCACATGTAAGCTTTCACTCCAGTGTGAAACCTCATGTGGGAATCAAGCTTTCCTTTTCGATTGAACTTCTTTTCACAGAGGGTACATGGGTAAGGATTTTCTCCTGTGTGAATCCTCACGTGTCTTTTGTAGCTTTGTTGCTGACAGAAACTCTTTCCGCAGAAAGAGCATGTATAGGGCTTCTCTCCGGTGTGAATCCTCAAGTGTGTTTGAAAGCTGTCTTTCCAGGTGAAACCATTTCCACAGTGCGGGCAAATATAGGGCTTCTCTCCTGTGTGGATTCTCATGTGACCTTTGAGTTTTGCAGGTTGACTGAAACATTTTCCACACAGTTGGCACGACAAACGTGTTGCAGCTCGGTTTTTGGGGGGAGAGAAAATTACTGCAGATGTTGATGAAATGAATGAATTTTCAGCAAATGACTTGAAGTGATAATTCTCTGGAACTTCATCCACAATCTCCGTCTTTACTTTTAATGCCATGAGATCTAGAATTAAAAGAAAGTAAAAAAAAAATGAGAAAGAATAAAAAAAATTAGAATTAGAAATTCAGTCAGAGGAGCAGGGCACTAGCCACACCAAGGTTGTAATTTTCTGTTGAAGAAGATTGTTCCGCCTGGAACACTGCTATGCAGTTTGACACAGGACTGTTGACACTGTTTGAAATTGACACCCAAGGAATTAAATAACTGTAGTCTCAACTACATTATTTTGAGGACAGAAATAGATATTTTCCACACTTTTTAACCTATAACCGTTATTTGTTACATTCAAACATTTTCTATGCATTTGCTAAGACTTTAATGATGAGTACTTAGGGTTTCCTGCACAGTCTCCATTACTTTGATACAAATCCATGATTGAATTGTTCAAATATTGTCTTTTTGTGCAGGTGAAAACTTTTGCAAATAATAATTTTAACAAACGAATCAAATGTGTAGCAAAGATTGCAGTTTTAAATAAAAATAATGCAGTGTATACTACCAGTGAAATTAGAGAAGAAAAATTGTAAATAATAATGAAAAATACCTTTAATGTTTTAAGAACAAACATGCACCCAGACAGCTTAAAGAGCCATCAGATGCCCTTCCCAGAAACAGTGATTCCTAAGGTTTTCACAAAAAATAATAATAATCTGGTCACAAACTGTTCTTTCTACATTGTTAGGACTATCAGGTACAGTTTTGATGGCACCCTTCACTTTTCTTGAAAGTACAAAAACAATTTTTAAATGTAATACTAGAGTAAATGCAGTGCAAATGAAAGAAATGGCACCTGTTTGTTCCTCTGAATATTCCTCTTTCATGCTCAAAGTTTCTCCCACCGTCACCTCTTTGATCTCCTCTTTAATAAACTCCATCTTTGTAACAGCGAGCCCCCTGTTCTCAGGTATTCCTGTGTTTAACAGCAGAGAAATTAAGAAAGAGAAAAATTAGCTCAAATCGAATCACTGCTGGTATCTTATTGGCACTTTTTATTTTAGAATTCGTTTGAGACATGCAAGTTTTACTCCAATAATGAGTAAAGCAGTGAGAAAATGTTCTAAACAATAGTTAAACACTACTTTGAAAATGTATTCAAGAACTATGAGTACTAAAATCTATTTGACAATCTAACCTAATTGGGTGTTTCATGTGAAAGTTTACCAGACATTATGTGATGTGTTTTAACACTAGTTAAAAAGTTAAGTGTAGATATATATTAAACATGTTGCAGTGGATTTTGAGTGAAGTTTTTGAATAATTTTGAAGCAATCTCTAAAACACAGTGACTAATCAAAATAAACACAACCACACAGACAGGTGACCTCATTTTAAACCGTGATTTCATATAAGAAGACGTTCTCCCCCACAAAAAAACCTATTTGCTAACCATAATTTATATCCAGTAGAAGGTCATTTAAATGCTAAATATATTAATTAAATAGGTTTAGTTGGGAAAATATACAACGCTTTTGGAGCAGTATATTTTAAATGCACAAACCTTCAGCAGAACCACATCATTCAGAGAGTGGAAGAGTATTATGATGTCATAAAAACAAACCAAAATAAAAGCCATCAGCGATTACGCTTCTCTTTAGCCCAATTCCAACATCACCCTCTGCTTTCTGGAATGTTTTGTGCGAGACATATATTTTGGTGTCGAATTTGACGTCATAAGACTGCGCCATTTTTCTTGCACTTCGACATGACCTGCTAAGGTTTGTTTATTTAATTATTCACAACGTTTACATTTCCTCAGCGCAGCCAAATGACCACAATTATATGTTAACGAGTATAAACGAGTTTACGCAAACATTGACAGCTCTTAAGATAAGTTTTCCCCTTGAGCCTTTTAATTAAACGTAACAAATGAGTTAGTTGTCGACTAAAAGCTCTCAGACACCACTCTCATAGTGTCAATGAATTCCTTCAGTGGTTTATTATCCAGCTTTAGAGTGTCTAGTGCAGTTCGGGTTCAAGTTTTATCTTCCATCTGGTGATTGTTCAGTTCTAGACACCTGTTGATTATATCTTGATCTAGAGACACCATTGGATGACCATTTTGAGTTTATTACTCCATCTATTTATTCTGTTCTGAACCCCAAGGGATTCTTCTGAAGGAGAAACTGACTCCAGGGGGCATACTGAGCGAATATGGAGTTGATTAAAGAAGAAATAGAAGAGGTGACGATTGAGGAAAGGTTTGGATCCACAGTTGAAGATGCAGAGGAACAAACAGGTGAGGCTTTGTTCTCAGAGCAGCCAATTCTACATTTACATTTATGCATTTGTCAGACACTTTGCGTATAGCTTCACATCGGGTGAAGTAGTCAAGTCAAATTCATCATTTGACGCAGGACAAGTGCATTATTATAAGTCTTATAGCTTCACATTGGGTGAAGTAGTCAAGTCAAATTCATCATTTGACGCAGACTGACAAGTGCATTTGGAGTTTTAGCCATGATTTGTCTTTGCATCTGCAGCTTTATACTCTCGTGTTCACTACTAAATGCAAATAAATTGTGTTTCTCTCCCTAGATCTGATGGTGGTAACAGTTAAGACTGAGTATCTGAATGAAGAAGAAGAGAATGGTCGCTCTCAGTCTCCAGTGACTGAAAGTGAAGAAACCATATTAGAGAAACAACAAAAGCCGTACTCATGCCAACTATGCGAAAAGACTTTTAATTGGAGAGGCAGCCTTCGAAAACACATGAGAATTCACACTGGAGAGAAACCCTACATATGTCAACACTGTGGCGAGAGGTTCATTCGAAACTCAAAGCTCAAAGTTCACATGATGACTCACACTGGAGAAATGCCTTTCACATGCCAGCAGTGTGGAAAGAGCTTCACTTGTAAGCAGAGCCTTCAAAAGCACTTCATTGTTCACACGGGAGAGAAACCCTACACATGCCAGCAGTGTGGAAAGAGCTTCAATCAGAAAGGGAACCTTGACGTTCACAGAAAAATTCACACTGGAGATAAACTTTTCTCCTGCCAACTGTGTGGAAGGTGTTTCACCTGGAAAGAAAACCTTCAAAGGCACATGAGAACTCACATAACAGAGAAACCCTACTCATGCCAACAGTGTGGAAAGAGCTTCAGTCAGCAAGGATACCTAGATTCGCACATGGTAGTTCATTCTGATGAGAAACCTTTCATGTGCTCTTTCTGTGACAAGAGTTTCTCCATGAAAAGGTACCTTATTAGCCACACCAGAATTCACACTGGAGAGAAACCATATGTGTGTTCTTTATGCGGAATTGGCTTCAATCAAAGAGGTTCCCTCAATGGTCACATGAAGATCCACGCTGGAGTGAAACCCTACTTGTGTCCATGCGGGAAAAGTTTCAGTCGTAAAATAAGCTTGCAGATCCACATGAAAGTTCACACGGGAAAGAAAGCCCACACATGTCCTCATTGTGGCATGGGTTTTACTCAGAAAACAAAATTCAATGTTCACTTAAGACGTCACAATGCAGAGGGGCTGAGTTCAAAGGAACAGAGTTTAAATCCTGAAGAGGATTTGATTAAATAGTCTGGGTCACGCATACTGCCTATGTTCAGGGACATGGTTGCACACCCTATGGACGCGTGATCACTGAAGAATCACATTCATTTATTGTCTGATCTACAGCCTCGTACAGACCAAAAGAGACATCGTCTCTAGAGACTAGCAGAGTGTCACTAGTGGGCATACCAGTGTTTAGTCGCTCATCAATGGGTGGTTGACAAGCAGTGTGATGTATGTTAACAAAAACAAATCTACTATTTTACCGTTTAAAATTACGAGGGATAATAACATCTTTATATAAACACTGCAATCGAATTATGTGCATCAGTAGTCGTGAACGAGGAATAGCACTTGCTTTTTTACATTGGGGCTGTGTACGTGTACCCCTAGTGTAAACACAGAGCTCCAAGGGTTAAATGAAATAAACCTGTCACCGAGTCAGAATGCCAAGTACAACCGGCTGGTGCCAGAGATGCATCTTGATGTAGTCAAGGAATATTTTTGGCATATTTTTCAGCAGTCAAGGAATCACATGGACAATACTTCCTTCCTATTGGTTGTGATTGCGATGGTTGATTCTCATTAGTATAAAGTTAACCATTTTAAACTTTAGTTGCTCATCGCTAGCCACACCCACAAGCTGTTGCCAGCGGTCACTCACGCTCTCTTTCCCGGTCTCCTGTGAAAATTATAGGAGTCGTGTCTCCCTGACGCTGCTTGACTCTTTTGGTCTGAACGAAGCTTAAGGCTACATCGTTGGTTTGAGAAATGAGGGACAGAATGTTGGGGAAAATGCATTTACAAAGTTGAGCTGTTCTGCATAAGATTTATTGCAGATTTATTTTCAAGACTATTATTTTCTAAGATTATTTCAGACTATTTAACTGAAAAATTAACAAAACACAATTTATTAATGAACAAATAATTACATTCACAGAAAAAATGGATATTGAGGCAATGTCCATTCATTTAAATAATTCGTTTAAAAATTAAACTTGTATGTTATTAGATGACTACACACCAAGTGAAGTATTTCAAGTCTTTATTTGTTTAAATTGCAAATTTCAATCATAATAAAAAAAAAAAAACATAATATTCCTTCCCTATATACCTAACCTTACACTGACACTCAACATTACTTCCCACTGAGGATGGGTGGGTAGGTGGGTGCATTTATCCTCCGGTGGCCTGTCTCTGATCAGGAAATCGTTGGCTAGTTAATGTAATGGGGACACGGAATAAGAATTAGCTTCCAGTATATTTTTATAATTCATGTAACATTTTCTATGGCTTGTTTTAAGGATTATTTGGGCTAGTTTCTTTGTATCTTTATCAGTTTCTTTCCTATTTTGAAGCTAAAGTCATTAAAGCTCTTCCTATTATGAGAAAAGGGGGGTGGGGTATTGGTGTTCAACTGCTCCTGTATTCATACACTCAGATATTTTAATTTGTGCTACATATACCTGTACAGCGCTGTGATCAATGCTGCCATATAATAAAATCTTGAACACTTGTCAATTGCCAAACTCTATAGTTTTATGACTTTGAAAAACAACTTGTAAACAATTTCTCAAAATCCGTATTGTTTCATTATGTAAACAGTGTTCAAAAGTGATTAACTAATAGTATTAAAACACAACTTTCCTGCTGAGCTGAATGAATTATATTTTTCCCTAGATGTTAGTGAGTCATAGACGTTTTGAAATCCTCTCAATCTCTTGTGAAAATGTTTGTAATGGAAGACATTTAGGTTTTTGTTATTGCTTACTCTCTAACAATTATCTGACTGTCATTGCATTAGGTGTATGCCGTTGTATATATTGTTAATACAGAACAAATATGCTATAACAATATTTTATATTAAAATCAATATTTAATAGTGATGGCAACAGAATGTACATCATCAGATATCTTTTTTAAGCATTTTTTTAAATCAAAATAGAATTTCTTTCTAGATTTGTTAACTAGCTATACTAAGGACTCAACTACTAAAGGAATATAACCGGGCAATATTTAACTTCATCTGGAAAAACAGACATGTAATATTACTGCTTAAAGGGATTTTATCTCATTATTCTGATTCATTCTCTTTCCCATCTCTATGTTTAAGTTCCATATCTGCTATCTCCATAGCATTCAAGAAAAATGTATAACTGTATATATATATATAGGTTAAGGGTGCCAACCGAAGGAAACCGGAGAAAACCCACACAAGCACAGGGAGAACATGCAAATGGTGAGCCTCGTACCAACAACCTTCTAACTGGAAGTGCTGCCTCCATGACAAAATATATCTTGCCATATTTTTCTAAAGTTTTGCACTAAAGGACGTGGCACCAGTATGGGATGAGACAAAAAATAACTTTTTCATATAAATATTGCCCACTATAATTTTTAAAAGACACAGTGCTATTCTAGAGTGGTCCCTTTGAATGGTATGGTGTAGAAACAAAATTCCTGTTGCTGCTTATTCCCTGTCTCAGGCCAATCTCAATTGGCTATGATGTCATTGTATGCTAATAAGCAGCCATTTTGAATTATACTCAAAATCTACTTTTGCAAACTCATCCTGAACTGATGAGATTTGTTGTAGATCATTCTCTGTCCACGCTGACAAAAAGTTGTGGAATTTAAGTTGATTAGACAAAGTGTTTACGAATGGCATGTGAACAATTATGACAAGTGCTTGGCAAAATGGTCTATATCTAAGGCTATATCTCATTTATGCTTTAGTATATCAACACCAAACTTGGTAAATGTTATTATAACTGTGATCTGAGGCTGCGACAGCCCCCTAAAAGTCAGGAGATATTTTTAAAAAAGGCTTTTTTGCCTTATAATTATGTCATTTTTAAGTATTTTGGCCATTTTTAATTTCGACAATCTAAAATTTAGTCAAAAGTTGCATTTTTTGCAAATGCAACAATGTGTCTTTACAAAAGTTTGCTTGCATTTATGACAACACATCCTGAAGGTCATGTATAATTACATTGAGGAAAATCTTAACTTTTGCTAGTTTTTTTTAACTGGTTTGAGTTTGCCTACTGAGTTTCATTACAATGTGGTCAGGATATAAAAATGGTGTTTTGTCTCAATTCCATACTAGTTGGTTTCAATATGTTCTGACCATCATGCTGAGTTTGGCCAGTTTGAATGTCTGCTCAACAAGGTTTGTGGCAAAAATGTAATACTGCTCAATCTATTTGAATTCAATTAGTTTTATTTCAGTATGGCTAGAATCACATCGATACATGTTTGTTTTTCCGTTCGATGCTGTTTGTGCTCACATTTTGCTTTCTGGATGCTTGGCCCTGTATTACTGTTACTCTTCATTTTTCACCCAGATTACTAAAAAACAAACAATCACAGTCACACAATAAATCACAAATGTGGTCGTTTTTGTTTCATTAATTTGGTATCTGAATGTGAAATGTAACTGACTTGTCTTGTTGCTTTATTGTGTCATCCGCTCTTGTACGTCTAGAGCTCAAGCTCTTTTTGGTTTCTCGGTTTTGAATTGAAACTGTCAATTTTAAACCAAGTTTAATAGACTGCAGCATTTTTCCAAGTAACTATATATAACTCTTTGCCAGACTTGGTCCAGCAGACTCTTGACCTGTCACTCTGGTTCATTTTTAAACAGCACAATGACCTATAGCACACAGCCAAGATATTTAAGGAGTGACTTTAGGACAACAGAAGTGAGTCTATAAAGCCTAGCCAGCACCCAGAGTGAAATCATGTTAAACACGTTCAGAGAGATAATTTATAAATTGAGCTGTTCATTTAGTATACATATATGCTTTTTCCATGCAGGGTCCTTACAGTTCCTCTCCCAGGGAGCTGACAAGGTCAGTCAGTCTCTCTTGCGTGTACCAAGTGTCGATTTACGTGGGAATCAAAGTGTCCAGTTTGAGCAAAGCTCTTTCCACAGAAAGGGCACAGATATGGTTTCTCTCCAGTGTGGGTTCTAATGTGAGTATTCAGGCTTCTTTTATGATAGAATCTCTTTCCACATTTTGTGCATACGAAAGGTCTCTCTCCAGAGTGAGTTTTCATGTGGAAATTAAGAAGACCTTTCTGATAGAACTTCTTTCCACACTGTTGACATGTGAAAGGTTTCTCTCCTGTATGCGTCCTCATGTGACCAATGAGCCTCGAAGGATAACCAAATGTTCTTCCACACTGTTGGCAGCATAGCTCTGTTGTACTGGCTCTATCTTGAATACTCTTTGGTGAGAAACTCGATGATTTTTCAGAAAGTACACTGACGTGATCCTCCTTTGCTTCATCAATCTCAGTCTTCATTTCTTGTCCAGCCAGATCTGGGATTGAACATATTGACATGACTGTGAACAAATTAATCGAGTAAAATGCACTCGAAAAAAAAAACAGATCTGCACTTAATTGAGGGGAATAATGAGGTGTCTTTTACAGGTAATTATGTCTTATAGAAACCTAGCTGAGATTACAGAGACTAGCATTGGCAAGAATCAACACACTTTACTAAGACCTCATTTAGATTCAACGCTGGGGATCTAGATGAAGATTGAATGGAAAGCTCTGAGAATAATGCGTCACCTGTTTGTTCCTCAGGATCTTCATCTTTGATTTTAAACTTTTCCTCAATCTTCACCTCAGCTTCATCTTTAATACATTCCATCTTAATTACAGTAAATACCCTGTTCAGGTCAGAATAACAAACAGAGGAATAAACTGAGCCTCTGCTGGTGTTTCTAGATCAGGAAAATTTTTATACATCAGTAGTTAAACATGCTTTACGACTTAATAGAAGCTACGAGGATAATTTAACATAAAATAAACATTGTATTATATATTGCGTGAACATATAAAATTGTCTCTACATTTAAATAGATTGGATTTGACCCCGAAAGGGAACAAGCGGGTTGCAAGATGAATGAATTGTAACATGTAAATTCTCAATTGAAAACTCCATTTAATATTTTTTGTTTGCATTAATATAACTGATAAACTCAAAATTGGGAGAGTGTTGATATAAAATTATTATATTTATAATATAATTATAATATTAATAGCTCCGCAAAACTAACACAATTAAAAAAAACACACAAACCGAATACGTCAGACTTGCAAGCAAGTGGCGCATTCCTATGACGATAACACAACGTCAAAATAAAAGTTCTCTGGCACATAACTACTTATCATTACTTGTGCTAAAATTCTTACAAACACTCCATATTTAATTTATATTAAATAGTACTAAAATTTGATATATGTGGAATTGTACCAAAAATGTATAATTACAATGGAAATGTGCTCAATTTTCTGAAACAGACCCAAATAATTTCCAATAAAATAGTCATAATGAAACTTGTTGCTTTTACTTTGAACGCCAGAAACTATACTTTTATTTTATATATAAATATTAAATAATTTAATTTATATATAAATATTATTTATACTTTTCTAAGTATATAAGAAAGGTGTTTTTGAACCATTGTAACAATACTTCTACTCAAAAATTTCATCTCTGCTCTTGAGTTACATGATTCAATATTAATTGTTCACTGAGAAATTGAGCTTTCACACCCTTATTATAATTATTGATGACATGGGTTCAACAAAATCTCCACATTATTTATAAAAAAAAAACTGAAAAAGCACAAGATATGTGCATTATGTTGTGATGTATATCTTAAACAACATTTGTTTTAAGGTGTTTATTGTGCTTAGCCAGGGCGTCAGTGGGTCCTTTCCCTAAACTAAGGTACAAATATACACGCTCTAGTGGCCAGGTGGAAACTGAGTGATTTCAGCAGTCAGACCTTTTGATCTCAGAATGCTCTTTTCACAGTTACACACAAACCTAAAATAGCATCTTAAAAGAGCAGAACTCGCTCCAAAATTTTTCTAAAATTTATAAATTTGTATTAATTGCAAAGATTAATATTTTTAGAAATGTGTACATTTTAAGTGGCCTGCGGTGTCTTCTAGTGCTCAAAACTAAGATATGGATTTGCTATTATGCTTGCTGTTAACAACACAAAGCAGATGCATCAGTGCATTTAAATTTATAAGGTCTGCCACATACAATAATGTGTGGAAGATTAAGTCAGCTACTGTTTTGAGAGCTCTATAAGAGGATTTTATTCTAAGCTACAGCTCAAGCTGCAACCACCTGTTTTTGTAAAGGAAACATACAGCAAATGAATTGTGCATTTGAATAGCAAAATAAGCAACATTTCAGCTTCTCTGTATAGCATCTCTGACTGGTTTATGTTTTATCTTTATTTAACTATTATTCCCAGGGAAAGCAAGCAAGTTACTAAATACGTTTTTCTGTTGGATGAAATAGTCTCATTTTGTCTTTGTTTTTCAAAAGTGGGTCACATTTGAAAGTTTTCTGTATTATATTTTTATTTAAAGATATAATTTTTTTTTACGTTATCTTTTTTTATTCATCTGGATTACGCATTTGACCTCAACTTGTTTAATGTTCATTTGCTTTTTAAATTGTGCTGTGTTCCATTAGATTTCCATTTTTAGCAAGCTGGCATGTTTCATCACAGTCCTTTGTTTGTCATAGTTTTATCTTGTCCATCCCTGGAGACCTCTTATTCAGCAAGACTGAGTCTTTTTCATCTTAATGGTCCCCGGGTCTAATTCTCCAATCCTCTTTGTAAGAGTGACGTGTGCTCCAGTCAGAAACACATCTAAACCCACAGAGAAAGAGAGTGATAGAGAGAGAGAGAGAGAGAGAGAGAGAGAGAGAGAGAGAGAGAAAACCACTGCTTTCCATCTCCTCCCCACACTCGCATATTACTCCCAGAGGCTTCAGCATTGTCTAACTATTTCTGTTTTATTTATGAATACCTCCTTTTCAGCACTCCTTGCAAAAGCGCATGGACTAGAGGGATTGAGAGGTGGGAAAATCTCCAGAGCAACACCCTGGTCTCCATGAGAGCAGGTGCATAAAGCATGGATACGCATTTCCTGGGAACCCGCTTGCCCTTGCTATGAGCTCAGTCAAAGCAAAGCAAACCACTCAGCTCATCAAAACAAACAACCACAACACCCTGGACACTTGAGATTGCTTTCCAACACTGGATTGATATAATTGTACTTTTTCTACTTTCAATTACATTTTTTTATCAGGAGACCGGCTCAAACTAGCAGTATTTGTTCTGGAAATGAACAGTGCAGACATGTTATCCTTCATCAGGACTGAGATGGATGGATTTCCACTAGACTTTCAAGATCATGAGATGGTGAAGAGCACCGAATGTTTCCTGAATGGACTTCCGACAGTCTCTCAGACTCATGGACATGAGTCTGCTGCCCAACGTTATACAGCAACTCGCCTACAAGCTCGATTGCCAGAGAGGTGAGTCTGAGTATTGAGCCAAAACAAGCCATGTCTCCGTGGAAGAAAGTTATACCTTGTTTTTCGTCAGTACTGCTTTATTTTCCTTCACGATTGAGGATGAGACAGAAGTAAATACTTAAAGGGCTTTAAATCTGATGTCCAATAAAAGTTGGCCTTTAAAAGAGCTATTTTGGGCAGAGCCAAGGAGCCATGTAATTGAGTGTGAAGAGAAGACAGGTCTGAAATAGCTGTATGATATTTTGACCTATATGTCCGTTGACCTACATTTGACAAGATACTTTTAGGCACTTCATCCATGGTGGAGACAATAGTTAAGTTGTATGTTGCCAGCTGTCTCTGACACACTCTAGCTATTCTTAGCAAATAGAGTTTGGTTTAATGTCTGTAAAAAGCATCTGGATTTTAAGTCCCTGAAGATGTTATGGGATTACTGCTTTCATTGTTAGTCCACATACACTTTTAACAGTGGCCCATTTCTTACAGTTTGCTTGGATTTAGGGGGAATTCATTAAATTAAACATTTTTGGAATCTGGCCTTTAAATGATACTAAGCCTTTGCTCGTCCTGCCTTTTTTGCATCCAAAACAACACCACATTCATATAGCAGACATAATAGACAGCCCAATCGCACGATGGTAAGATTGCCATTGTAGAGCATAGCTAACAGGCATCCAAATCATGCTATTTGGAAATCTCTGTCAAGAGGCATCCGTTGGATCCTGAGGTTTGTCTTTAAAGGGTTCGCTATTTGTGTTTAGAGCAGTGGTTCTCAAAATCTTTCCAGCCACGTACCCCTTGAGACATGTCCGCATAAGCCACGCACCGCCTGCTACCAATTACAAATAGATTGCAATACAGCATGCACAAAAATACTCAAATAAATAGTGAACAGGTGATTCTTTTTCACCAGCATCAATCTATTAGAAAAAAACGATTTTGTTGAGAAAGGTTGTCTTTCCTAAGTGAAACAAACAATCATCATTCTGTTAAATGTGATGGGTAGATAGCTCTGGGAATTTGGGTGAGGCTGAGTCTTAAATCATTTGCTCTGTTTCTATTGTTGAAGGAGAGAACTCATGTTCACATAAGTATGTGCTGCCAAAATGAGTCTTGAGTTTTGATAGAGAAGGTCCACTTTTCAGAATCCGCAGCAGCTTTTAAGAGTCTTCAACATTTACTGATCCATCACCATCAGTGGCATCTCAGTGATGTTCTCCTGGTCAGACACTGATGATGAAGTAGGCATGGTGGAGAATTTGTCTATCATTTCCATCTACCTCTAGGAAATATTTGCGTAACTATGCCTCAAGGTGCGTGCGACAGTCTTACTTTAAGCTGTTTGTCAGAAGTCATTTGTGCACAGAGGCTCATGCAGGACATCAAACTGCAAAATGCATTATTCTTGAACTCATACTCCTCTAATATTTTCACAAAAATTCCCACTTTTCCCCTTAAATCCCCATTACGGCTAATCGAGTACCCCAGTTTGGGAACCACTGTTTTAGAGAGGTCAAGTCTTAAATCATTTAGGGTGGTTGAATGCATAACCAGCCTATTTTCTGTTCAAACCCCTGGAAACTGTGATCTCACCATGTGATCATGATGGCAACAAGGAAGTAGTGTGATTCTAGCTGGTGTATAATTCATTTAAAACTATTCTGATGGTTTAGTTGATTTTGAATTAAAATATTCTTTCAAAACCAGGTTTTCTTTAAGACCAGAAATTGGATTGATGAAAGGCTTGACGGCAAATTTTCTTAACAAATGGTTAGGATGTGGTTATCTCCGGAATGTGTGCTAAATGAGATCATGCCAATCAAGATCATGGGTCAGAATACAAACTAAGCTAAGCTTAAATTATGGTTTAGTTTAAACATAGCTGCAATTCAAAAGCATTCAAATGCATCAGTTTTTATAACGTTTTAATGTTAAACAAAGTGATTTGATAAAAATGAACTAGTTGTATATAGAATTTGCTGGGGTATTAAATAGAAAAACTATGTCGATTTCATTAAGAAGTGTCATCCTTTAGCAATTGGTGTAATTGGTTTTGGGTGACTTAAATCTGGTTCTAGACAATTAACTGAGCATGTACACCATCTAAGGATACAACTTTTCCAAATGGGTTAGAGCATAATTTAGCATTTATCAAGTCTTCTCTGGGAGAGAGGGGTGCTGTTGGACGTATGTGGATAGATGTATTCTGGTTTCTGTTTGATTGATTGATAAAGAATCAAGACGAAAACCCAACAAATCTCAAAAATAATTCAGCCTTGGGGTCTGCAGGGGTCCTGACTGCAATGTGAGCAATCTCTGAACACCACCACTAACTCCCCATATCTAAAATGTTGTTGGATACAGTGGCGCAGTGGGTAGCACTGTGGCCTTCCAGTTACAAGGTTGTTGGTTTGAGGCTTGCCAGTGACCCTCCTGGAAGGAGTTTCCATGTTCTCCCATGCATTAGGTTAATAAATAATCTAAATACCCCTTAGGTGTGAATGTGTGTGTTGCTCCGTAATAGATTGGCGACCAGTCCAGGGTGTACCTCCAATGGAGATTGGCATCAGCAGATCCCTGTAACCTCGAAAGGGAATAAGCAGTTCAGAATATCAATGAAAGTTAAATATGGGGAGACCATCTAAACCATACAGGAAGCAAAATTGGAGTATAAAAGACAGCCTCATATGGTCTGGCAGAATAGAATAGTGTTTTTAAAATAACCACATATTTTGATAACTAATAACTATAACCAATAATTTATTTTTATACTCATCACCTTAACAAATGTTGCTGCATTTAATTCAGGCAATTTTTTTTTATTATTTTTTGCTTTCAGAAAAATGTTACTGAATGAAAATTGGTTGGCATGAAATGTGCACGTAGTCTTTACAAGACGCACTTTTATGGTCAGAAAACTAGTTAGGTGGGAGGTAATGAACGGGTTAACCATGCCGTCACCACGTGGATGCGGAGCTAGGATGTGACGCGCTTTCTTGTGCTCGCCTCGCTTTCTTCATATAGAGCCATATCGCTCACAAAACTCACTGAATTTAACCGAGGCCATCAGAAGGACCAGAAAACTGGGACAACACTACGTATACGCTCACAGACCAGATTGGAGTCACACATTGTCACGCTGAGTGAAGCTAACCGGGGTTTTCCCATCTGACGCACATCTGCTAGAGACGCACGCGTGCTCATCTTCAGAGAAGGTTCGTTCTAACTATATATTCCGTTTAGTCTAATGTACCGCTACCCTATGTTTAAGTGTGTTGCAGGAGGGAGGAACAGCAAAAATGTAATCTTTACGGCTTTGCTCAGCTTTTTACTCGGCAGTCATCTGGGTTTCCCCAACTTCAATCTTTTTAATGGAATCAATGTAGGTCAACAGGCCAGCAGTGCGAGAGATGTGTTGATCAGCCTTTTAATTAATTACGTTACCGTCAACATAAATCATTTCGGTGTTGTTTTCGTGTGTGAGGTAATATCAGCTGGTTTGTTTTAGTATTGATCCAGCAGACCAAATAATGTTAGTAGGTCAGTCGGGCAGAACAGTCTGTAGCAACGTTAGTGTTTAACCCGAGCGTATCGTTTCCTGCATTGTTCATATTTCGAGGATTAACAGAAGCCTATAACGATAGTCTTTGCTTTGAATGAAACTCATTTTTGGCCAACGTTGTTCTACGAAAAACAAAACCATGTAATAAAAATAATATTGCAACAACCACATCAAACACCACACAATCGTGATATAATACACTTCGAGACACCAAACTTCGTACTGACTATTTTACGCCAAATAGGAACATTGAAATTGGCTTAGCTCTCAGTTGGACGCATGTGATTGGTTTTTGTATGAGAAAAATGTTATTATTTCACTTTAAAAAAATGTAATTGCTATCGTTGTCTGAAAATGCATTAAAGTTTTGTGAAGTAAAACTAATGATTGTGTAAGAAAAAATATCCCTCAATACATTCGTGTAAGATGGCCAATGTTTGGATAGTACTTAATAATCGTTAAAATGAGTGTATATTTTTCACTAACCACTTAAAAATACACTTACTAAATATTAAGTTACATAGTTGGACACTCTTCAAATACTTTGTAGAGTGTATATTGGTTATCTGGACATTTCCTAACAGTTTAAAAATGAAATTAGTTCAGATGTGAACTGCTATAGATGTTTTGTGATTTTTTTTTTTATATATGATCTCATAAATAAATGTAAAACGTACTAAAATCATGCAAATTGGAAACTAATACTATGGGGAAAAGGCACGTTTTTTTTTATTTGCAGCTTAAAAAAATAATTTTAAATCATATAGTTTAAAGGAGTGAAAAATCACATAGGGCTTGATCCATTGAGAAAATGGAACAATAAAGAAACAAAATTTCATAACTCAAAAATTCATTCATCTTCTAACCCCCTTATTCTCTTACACTGGGTCTGCAAGGTGCCTATTTTCAGCTCACATCAGGCGAGAGGTACATCCTTGACAGGTCGCCAGTCCATTGCAGGGCAAACTCAAAAATTGTGTATTCTTAAAAATCACTTTGGGAGGACCGATTTCAAAACTGTGGAGTAATGCCACACTGGTAACAATCTCCAGGAAAATGTAAAACTGTATCAATCCTAGCAGTGAATGATCCACGCTAGCTTTTTATTCCCCAAACTTTTCTTCAGAAATGGAATGTTTTGAAAAATGTCTTCTAAAGGCTCATACTATTTTACTTAGTAAAAAAAACAAAAACAAACAAAACAAAACAAAAAAAGGTGGACCTTATTAGTAGAACACAATGAATAGATCAACACACAAAAAAGAACAGTTCACGACTCATTTAAAAGATCAAACCCATTCCAGAATAAAAACTGAAACATTTGGATTTTGTTCAATACTAAAGTCCCTTGTTGGCGTTGCGGGTCATCTGTCCATTTCTCTCCAGCATGGCAGACTATCTGATAAGTGGAGGAACAGGCTATATACCAGATGATGGACTGTCTGCCCAGCAGCTCTTCTCTATTGGAGATGGCCTCACCTACAAGTGAGTGTTTTCTTTGGGTTCCTCTCCCTGCAGTGATACTGTGTGTGTATGTAATGGGCGTCCACATTACAGATCAGAACAGCAGTCTGTCCGAGATGGACACACGGCCGAAGAGATTTTTTCTAAAGGGGACGGTATGACTTACAAGTGAGTAACTTGGTAATTTATTCAAGACATCATCTAGAGAGCTCCGTAGGGGATGCAGGCATTATCCAAAAAGATTTGGTCAGTGTTTGCAAAGTGCTCAACATCAATCACAGTGGGAGCAACTGTAAACAAAAAAAAAATCAGAATAAAGAGTAAAGGACTCATTAAACAAAAGATGATTTGGGTTTAAAATGACTAAAGCGTGACTTTAGGACATGTGGAGTTCATGAAGACTGAGGTCAGACGGTGAAAGGGCAGGCTGTAACCATTTTATCTGTAATGAAGAGCACGTAGTGATGTGGCATGACTCCTCATGCTGGTGGCATGACTCCTCATGCTGGTGTCATGTGAGGAGGTCCGTTAAGATGGAGTCATGCTAGCATGGAATCGATTTGAAAAAGTGTGTTTGCATGGAGGCTTGTGACGCATGTCAGAGGCCTGCTATTATTCCTGTGACCAGATCTCGATTATATGCCATTTTGTGAACGTTTATTTTATCAGAGAGAGATGATTCACCAGAAATGTGCATACAGTTCCTTTATATATGATCTTCCTCACTACAGCTCACTTAATGTGTACACCTAGGCTTTGTTTACTTTTAAGAATTTTTTTTAAACCTAAATGTTCCCTTGGATAAAGAAATGATGAGCGCAACACCTGACCTGGTGCAAAAGTGTTGGCAATCCTAAACTTTATCTCTAGAACTAATCTGAGAAACAAGTTATAACAGGTTGAACTTGAACAGTTTATAGCCAAGATGACATCTGGGGTCATTTCATGGCTAGAGAATTATACTTTTAAACAAATGCGTTAAGAAATGTAACTTTAGCACACCACAGATTTTTCATAACTGCCCTAAAGAATCAGATCAGTTTGTGAGAAATTAGTTTTTGATGTACCCTGAAATGCCATAGTCCCAAAGTTAAACATAGCAGGTCACCATAGAATCTAAATTACTTTTAAGTTGTTTGGTTTAAATCTGTCGTCTGCATGTTTGTGGTGATTTTTGGCTCCGTGTATGTCTGCTTGGATGTTTTGAGTGAGTCTGTGTTTTGCTCTGTGGAGTCTTTGTCCACTCAGAGTTTACGCTCAAACGACTGAACTTGATACTTTTTGTGCAGCTCAAAAATCTGCTGTATTTTTAAAGTAACAGATGATGAGAATAATTAGTTTTATTTATAAAATGGTCTTATCCCTACAGAACAACCTTTGAATAATCTGTATTCTTTGTCCGTGTTCGACAAGGCTGTTAACCATAATGTAACTAAACCTAAACAAACATCACTAAAGTTTAAACACACAACCAGATTAGCAAGGATAAAAGCTTTTAAGGCTACTAGTCTGGGTTTATATAGGGGAAATTATGTTTTTCTACACCACTGCAGGCAGTCAAAACATTCTTTGGTATATATGAGAAAGGAGTCGAGTTCAGCACATTTTGCTGTGTTCTGTGGCTTCAGCTCTAGTTTATCCTCAAGTTCCTGTGCAATATTTATGCTTATGAGTGTTTGCTCAGCACATGTGGGTTTTGAGGAATCTCACTCAGATCAGCCAGACACTGATGTCTTTATTTAGCCAACCACTAGACAGAATTACATTCTTGTTCTCAAAAATTGGTAACAATCCAGATAACGTTTTCATTTCTGCAATTAACAACATTATAAAATACCAGCAAATGTTTACAACCAGGATTGCAAAGTTTGCAAATTTATCCTGTGCGAGTTCATTCAGATATAATCTGATTTTCAGTGACCCCTGAAGATGGGGTCTTAAGAAAAGTAATACTGATAAATCTAGTTAATTTCTTACGCCCAACGTAATGTGAGCTATTTACCTTTCACACAGCCGAATTGTACAAAATGCAGCCTTTGCCACAATCAAATATCTTAAGGAGAAACTTGGTGATTTCAGGCTATGGGGCGAACATTGTCAATTCAAATTTACGCACAAACAGAGAATGATCATGTTCATATTCACATGTGTACTCTGCTGACTGATGTATTTTGATTCATTTATTGCACCCATCCCTTCACTGAAAGTGGAAATTCGATTTCTACCTTTATTTGGTTGCATCTGCATTACTCACCAATCCTCTTATAAATTTAGCTTGTCTATTACTGTTATGTCTAACTTCCAAAAGCAAAGCTGCTTCTGTGTAAAAAAAAACAAACAAAAAAAACTGTGTTTTTTTGTGTTGGCGATTATGGGGAACAATTAATCTCTCACTGATTATTGTTTTTTTTTTGTCTCTTTCACAGTGACTTCTTGATCTTACCTGGCTTTATTGACTTCACCTCAGATGAAGTGGTGAGTGCTTTGGATTGTATTCTGATCTCTTTCAGTTTCCACTGGACTAAATCTGTTTTTTTCTGCTTCTATTTGAGCTAAATGATGGTCAGCCTGGTCAACTTTCAGGATTTTCACATATTTATTAACCTCTTAAGCCCGAGAGTCCCCGGTACCGGGGACTTGCCCCCTTGTGCGTTACATTTTCACTCATAGCTCACTAACCCTGAGAATAACCCACACATATTAAATACTGTTGTGTTCAGCGGAAACTCCTCTAAAAACGTATCTAATTCAATTTCATATTCGTGAACCACAGCTCGAACGCCATGCAAATAAACAACAACATGTCCGGAGTATAATTCATGACCACGTTTTTGTTTATGTGCGATATGTATCCACAATATAAACGGAAACACCAAAACCATTACATTAAATGAAAGCTAACAACCAGCTGAATCCAGTGATATGCAACTCATTTACATTGCATGAAGTATTTCAGAGCAGGGAGCGAAAGTTCCCCGAAAAAACGCCAGCGAAAACCAAGCAAGCATGTAAATCTTGTCTTACCTTTGCCGTTTTTTCAACAAAAAGTTATTTCCATAGCGATAAAAGTCCGTTTGTTGTTATGTCCGGTCGATAGCTTCGCGAAAACTCCATTTTGGATTTTTTTCTGTTAGCTTTGTGGCGTCATTACGTCACCAAATATGGAATGACTCCCCGTGCGTAAGAGGTGGTCTCTCCACGCTGCGCGTCGTGTGATTCGTCGGCGATGCTGTCCGTCTCAAAATGGTTGAGCTTATTGGCTTCCTCAGAATCAGCTTTCCAGCGATATATAGAGCTCCCGGATTGGACAGATGGTCGGGGGGTAGGGACACGCAGAAGCTCGACGTCGAAAGCGTTTGTGAATGAAATGTTCCCAAAAGCGCAGCAAGATGGGGTAAATGAGCTTCCACTTTTTTTGCTGAAATCATGTCCCGTAAGCAAGAAAAGAAGACTATGAACGTAGCTGAAGCTTTGGACAAGTTTTTTTTCCATATTTTAATTATTGTGCCAAATTGTGCCAAACTGTGCCAACATGGATTACGCCTGAACTTTGTTCAATCAAAACCTGTACAGAATATTAGTTTCTTGTAGTATGGACACCAAACTTGCTACAGATGTCCTTGACATGTAGTTGTTACAATTGATTGTGTTTATTTGCTTCGTTATAAGTAAAATAAGGAGATATTGGAGGAAACATGTGTTTTTTTTTTAGGCGGAGTTCATTTTTTGGCCATTCCAACATCAATTACTCTTACCCAGTGTTCTTGACTGTCAAATTAACTCATCCACACCACTCCCCAAGAACCTATCTTCATTCTGATACCAAGATTTGCAGTTTAGGCCTTGTAAAAGCTGAGAAATGCCTTAAAAAGTAAAAGTATAGGATTTTCGGAAAATAGGCCTCAGGGCTTAAGAGGTTAAGTGGTTTGCTTTAAATATTGGCATTTACTTTTTTCTACAAATTAAATGTGCCACATTTTGTGGTCACAATTGTTAATATTGTTTACCTCTTGTTGACTGACTATTGTGGACCAAATTTTTACTCATCCACTTATAAATACGAGAGATCTTATTTGAGCATTTTACAAAACGTGGACAGGTCCAGTTTCATAGAGATGTGAAAGGGGGAGGAGTTCATTTCTGTTTAATGGGGAGCGAAACTTTAAGTTAGGCATCCAACTACAAATTGATAATAGTGAATAATTTAATTTGTTACTAGTGAGTCCCTGTATTTATGAGTTAAAATAGGCACTTCACTAAGTTCCTCATGCAAATTTGTGTAAATTACCGTTATATGTCCTTGAGGTGCAGCAATTGGAATTAACAACATTGAACAACATTGCAATCTGTGTTTTTTTTAACATTAAATAGACTTAAACCTGTGGTATTTTGATAAATCCAGGAAACACACACCTCTATATATTTTTTCCCTTTTGAAATGCTATTGGAAAATGCATTTTAAAATATTTATGTATAAAGACATATTGGAAAATGCCTTTAGTCTCAATTATTTTTATGACTATGTGAGCCAGTAACATTCACCAACAGTGGTCGGGCATAGTGATGGGTCACTTACAGTTTGTTTAAATAAATGGTTAGAGTTTTATTCAACATGCTGCACCATTTCTTTAGTGTTTCCAAATTGCAGACAGACATTAGGATCTGAAATGTTCAATGTTGAAGCAAATTGAGTGTGAAGCAAATAACTGCTGGATCTCACAAACTGGTCTTTACTGAATCATAGGTTGGTGAATTTTCCCACTACAATGCTAGTTCTCCCATGAGGCCATTTTCTCCCATTCGTGTGAATAGGGGGGTGTATTTTGGGAACTTTTGCTGTTGGTAGAAACTTGGTGAAGGTTGTAAGGGATATGTTTACAAGCTTATCAGGGATAGAGGAATGCCTGTTTAGAGAGCAAGGTCATGGCCTTCACTGTTACCGTACCCCCTTTCACACACATCATCAGACTGCATTAGTTTACATCAAAGTAAGTAGAATAAAACTAGCTATAGAATCTCATTTTTGTTGTATTTATTGCTTGATGTTTCCTCAAGGACTTGACCTCAGCCCTGACTAAAAAGATCACATTAAAGACTCCACTCATCTCCTCTCCTATGGACACAGTCACCGAATCCTCAATGGCCATCGCTATGGCTGTGAGTACCACTTATAGCCATTTTCTGATTGGAGCCAGTTTTTGTCATATGTTTATGTGAATGTTTTTCATTCATCAGCTCATGGGAGGTATTGGCATCATTCATCATAATTGTACTCCAGAATTTCAGGCCAACGAGGTGCGCAAGGTGAAGGTAAGATATAGGTCTTTATAAAACATGCTGGGGTTTGTGCCTGGTAATATGAGATGCTGAGATTGTTTTGTGTGTTCTGCAGAGGTTTGAGCAGGGTTTCATCACTGATCCAGTGGTTCTCACACCTCGCCATACCGTAGGAGATGTTCTTGAAGCTAAAGTTCGACATGGATTCTCTGGCATTCCCATAACAGAGACTGGGAAGATGGGCAGCAAGTTGGTTGGCATCGTCACATCAAGAGACATCGACTTTCTGTCTGAGAAAGACAACAACAAACCATTAGAGGAGGTAGTGGTGCATGCTAAATGATTGATGCTTTTCAGACTGGTTTCATTTGATATTTTCAATTATATAATGTGTTCCCTCACTATTCCGATCTTTTCCTTTAAAACATTTTCATGTTTTAAAGTTTTTAAATTCCTAATTAATTAGTAATAATCATACATTTTAATCTGGGGTGCATTCTCTTCTAAATTAAATAAAGATACTGGAGCAAGGGGGAAAACTTGTGTTCTTGGTATCCAGTCTAGACAAAACAACCTTGGAAAGAAAATGCTTGCTTAAAAAAAGTCTCAAGATTATATTTAAAATTAGTGAATGAAGGACAGCAAAGAATTAATGCTCCTCCTCCATGAGATGTTTATGTTGGCTGAGATTGCTCTAGCTGAAAAATAGAAGACTAGCAGATTATTGTTAAATAATGGTATGATCAGGAGGAGGTTGAATAGTTGAGGCAAAGCAGGCCTTACGATTAGAAAGTCATGAACTGACAGTGAGGGAAGGATATAGGAATATCAAGACCACGAATGGAATATACAGCAGAGTATCATCCACAAAACTGGGAAAAAGTCACTCAAGGCAATTATATAACAACAAGAGTGTTCTCCATAACAAGGGTGGCACCATTATGTTTGTTTTGCTATCTCACTTTTGTTTGAGAAAAACCCAAGCACTATTCTATTCTTTTCTAAACTCCCTTTTATTGCCAGGGGTTTATACATTGACAGCTATGTGGTGTGTGTGTTTTTTTATTTTTTTTTTATTTGATTGGACTGAAAATAAAGGCCCTTAACTCAAACCTTAATTGTATCTCTGAACAAGTGTTCAGATGTACTGATGTGTAAAATGTAAGACAGGAAAACAGCCATTGAATTAGCTATTTAGCATCCTCAGGCATGTAGGGTGTATAAAAATTCAAGTGTCTGTTGTCAACCCGACTTCTGATTGTTTTTAAGTTGAAGTAAAAATTCGTAATGTCCATTCTGTCCAATGAATAGGTCACATACTGACCTATGTTTAAATACTAGTGTGTAGAGTAGTAGAAGTGTGTATAGTGTTGTGGAACAGAATTGTGCATTTCTTCTTATGGTCCTCATAGTGCAGCTATGCATTTGTCACCAAATAGAAAAAGAATTACATAATGGTGTGACATGGTTTAAGTGACAATCCACAGCAGTCAGCAAACTACTGTGAATCCTCAGTTCAGTATTTTTTACCTGACAAAACCCAGAGTTTTCCAAAAGCATCCACGTTAACAGTCTGGCAGCTTGCTTGCTACTTTCGTTTCTGGTAGCTTGGCAATGTATTGGAGATTAGATATTGGATGGTCATTCGGCAAAATTTGTAGTTAAGACCAGTTCTCTTTGTTGAGTTCATGTAAACGAACATCATTCATCAGAACATTCAAAACCACCTTAAATGGTGTAACCCTCTGGAATCATGACTATGAATCTGTTGTTCTGCAGGCCATGACAAAAAGAGAAGATCTTGTTGTTGCTCCAGCTGGTGTCACGTTAAAAGAGGCCAATGACATCCTGCAACGAAGCAAAAAAGGTGAGAAACTGAGGATCATAAGATTTGAAAACCAATTTGTTCAATAGTCTTCTCGTTCCATAATTTTCTGTGCAACATTTTCAAACAAGGTGCAAACAGATTGCTTTTCTTTATCAGGTAAACTTCCTATTGTGAATGACAATGATGAGCTTGTGGCCATCATTGCACGCACAGACCTGAAGAAGAACAGGGATTATCCTCTAGCCTCCAAAGACTCCCGAAAACAGCTGTTGTGTGGTGCTGCCATTGGCACCCGTGAAGACGACAAGTATCGGCTTGACCTTCTTGTGCAGTCTGGTGTGGATGTGGTGGTCCTGGTAAGTCATTTCTGAAAATGAATTCAAAGCTTGTTCTAGGGGTGATTTGGGGGATCTCAGCCAGGGGTCTGCAATAAATTTCTATGCATACTTGGCCCTGGGAATTTTTTGCAACTGTGAATGTTCCTGATGGCGAAAGTGGTTCATGCAGCTGATGAGGAGGATAAAATGGTCAGGCAGAGGGTGTATTGCAGAGCTCAATGTGGAAGGGCTCTTATCTTGTGTGAATGAGCAGTGTCACCAAAGTTTTTGTTTCTGCTTTAGGATTCATCACAAGGCAACTCTGTCTACCAGATTAATATGATCCATTACATCAAGCAGAAGCACCCAGAGCTGCAGGTCGTGGGAGGAAACGGTAAATAGTTGCCTTCAGAGTGAGATCACAATGGATTTGTCTTTGAATCACTGACCTCTTTCTGTCTTTGCAGTGGTTACTGCAGCGCAGGCGAAAAATCTCATAGATGCTGGTGTAGATGCGCTGAGGGTAGGAATGGGCTGTGGTTCCATCTGCATCACACAGGAAGGTTAGGATGGAGTCTCACACACAGGTTGCCAAAATGTCCAGATATGCCAAGGAATGAAAATGTATAAATATTTCGATGAATTCCAAAAGTTGCCAGCACTATATGGCGGATGGGAGCACTCTTAGTTCACTTTTTCCTTCATTGGTACCAGGTGCTTAAAGGTCATTGCAGTGATAATTGATTTATTATTATGTTAGATTTTTTTGTTTTATTGGTAATCTTTTAACATATATGTTATGTCATTTTATTCATAATCATAGATCAAGCACTAGCATAGATCAACTTGTAGTGCTGATAATTCAGCACATAAACAAAAATTTGTTTCTGCTTTATTGCAAGATGAATACCTCAATTCACACCATTTGGGTGTGTGAAGAAAAACAGTATTTTTCCCTCATCATTCAGCACCAGAATATTTGATTAATGCACAGTGATACCATCTGCAGCAAGATGTAGGTTTTTGGAGTTGGTCTGTGGGTTGACTGTGACTGTTCAACCATCCTGCGCCTCTACTTATCTGAGATTTTTCTTGCTTTGCCAGTTTGGTCCTTTCCTAGAACTGTGCTACGGATCTTCCAATTACTCACAATGTTCCTCATAGTTGAAAGCTTTCTCTGTCCTTCCCTTAAACCATAATGTTCAATAATCATTGTTTTCAGCTCATTTGAGAGATATTTTGAGGCTCCCATGGTGACACTCTTTAGAGAAGATACAAAGAGGAGAAACGTGTACAATTTTGAGTTCTAATAATTAGTACTAAAAGTATTGAAATCAATAAAATAACATGGTGTACATGCCTAATTTTGTTTAAATAATTCTTTCACACTTTCCAAAAATCATATAAACTTTATTTCCCTTCTCAAATATCACTGTTGGTCGCCTTTGTCTTCGCTAGACAACCAATGATTTTAAAAATGCCCAAACTTTTGCATACCACTGTATGACATACAGTCTTCATATTTGTTTCTTTTGTGAATCCAAATAGCTTCTGTATGATTCAGCGTAAGCATTTAAAAATAATACTTTATATTTCAAAATGAGTGTTTGTATTGTAATGTAAAACATATTGAAAATTAATGAGCAAGTTAACTACTCCTTATGCAAGAGTATCTTAAATGAAAAGTAAACTTTTAAGACGTTATCAAGTTTTGAAGGCAGGAAAATTATTTTTATAATCAACCCTACTCAGGGTAAAACTTGGGCTTGTCCTTGGCGAAACTTTACTCATAAAGTGTGTTACTGTTTGTTCCTTGAAGTGATGGCATGTGGACGGCCTCAGGGTACCTCCGTGTATAAGGTGGCAGAGTATGCACGGCGGTTCGGGGTGCCAGTCATTGCTGATGGAGGCATCCAGACAGTTGGTCATGTGGTGAAGGCTCTGTCCCTGGGGGCATCAACAGGTATATGCTGTGTTAGATCACTTTTAATGATTGAAGGAATATTGAAAACAGAAATAAATTCCAGTGCTTTTTTTTTTTTTTTTTTTTTTTTTTTTTTTTGTGGACAGTGATGATGGGATCTCTGCTGGCCGCCACCACCGAAGCTCCGGGGGAGTATTTCTTCTCTGATGGTGTACGACTGAAGAAATATAGAGGCATGGGGTCCCTTGATGCCATGGAAAAGAACACCAGCAGCCAGAAACGTTACTTTAGGTCTATATTGTGCAAAATGTGCAAAAAGCATTTTATTTGCAGTTTAGTTACTCTGGCAATTTTGCCGCAGGAAAATTAGCTATACAGTGAACCCTCGCTAATTCGCGTTTTGACTATCACGGATTCACGACCCTGCAGATTTTTTCCCATTACGTATGTATATACGTATGTAAGAGAAAATATATAGCAAATTTTCTAGAAAATTTTAAAACTAGTCGTTATATATGATTGCTTATCATTTGTGCCTGTGTACTGTATGTACGTATTGTAGATATCTGTTCTTTACTGTAAAGGGTGGTTTGTTAACAGTACTATGTAAAGGGAGGGTTTTAAAAGTCTGAACACTGAATAACTGTTTAATAAATAATATAAATATGGTGTCTCTACTCTGCGGATTTTCAGCTATCGCAGCCAGTTCTGGAACCTATCTACCTCGATAAACGAGGGTTCACTGTAATGCGTATTAAATCTTGAAACTCAGTATGTAGCTCCAAATGCTTTGTACAGGACATTGTTCATCTTGTTAACTTGGTGTTTCTGCAGCGAGGGTGATAAAGTTAAGGTGGCTCAAGGAGTCTCAGGCTCGGTCCAGGACAAGGGTTCCATCCATAAATTCGTCCCATACCTCATTGCTGGAATCCAACATGGCTGCCAGGACATTGGAGCTAAAAGCCTGTCTGTGCTTCGGTGAGTGTCTGTGTTTCATCACACTTTCTGATCCACTGCACCATCTCCTTTCACCATTCTGTTGTTTATGTGCACATTTAGCTCCATGATGTATTCCGGAGAACTAAAGTTTGAGAAGAGGACCATGTCTGCCCAGGTGGAAGGTGGTGTACATGGACTTCACTCGTAAGTCACCAGATGGCACCAGTACTTCTCTTTATTCCTTCTCCTTTAAAATCCGTTTGACTTTGTCTACATCTCTACAGGTACGAAAAGCGTCTCTACTAAGGAAGAACTAAAACATGGATTTAAACAGTGACCAAACACCTCAGTTCTCCCAGCCTGCCAACACTCATTCTCTTCTCTTCACTCACACAGAAAGTGAAGTGACTTGAGTTTGAGAGCAGGACTTCAAACTAATTCAGCCCACTAGATCACAGCAGTTGCACTTGAAGGGAGGGGAGGGGGGCAGGGGGGCAGGGATTTGTTTTGTTTTCTTTCATAAAACCAGCAAAATAACACCTTATACGCCTTCCTTTATCAAAACCCAGTATTTTCCAAGTTTCTCATCACCAGTCGATGACTGCCGTGAAACCAAGAGACCCAGAATTACTTGAGGCAATCTTTTGGGTTGTAGATTTGTAATTGCTGAAGATGCTATATATTTTTAATGTTGAAGGCAGAGGTACGTAGTAAAATACATTTCAATTTTGTGATGTTAAAGTCTTTTGTCAAACAGTGGGATTATGTCTGCAATTGTACAATCTGTTGCTGTTGGTACAATTCATTCTCAAATGTATTATTTACCAAAACTGTAGATACAACTTGCGAGGATCACTTTTGTGACCAAAAGTTTGGGTTTGTTAAAACATCAGGGTCAGGTGATTTAGGTTTTTTTTTTTTAAATGCTCTCTTTTTACAATAATTGTTGTCATGGGTGTATTATTATGGTTTTGACTATGGCTGAGGAAACATTTTAATTAACATGTTGTGGTTGCTTTTTTGTAAACCATGACCGCAGTGTTTATACCGTTTTCATAAGTGCATTTTTAGACACTTGACTATTTAATCTTCTACAAAAGCCAAATATTTCTGGTCATCCCTTAAGGTTTTAGTCATCTACATAAGTGTTGGGTGATTCGGGGCCTTGAACTACATACGAAATGAAGAAGATGCCTGTATTAGCCCTACATGTGTCTCACACCTGATATAGTGGATTTTCCATTACAGACACTGCCAAAAAACATTTACATTTAAATCAATATTTCTTTTCAGGTTTTTAGCTCTCCCAGTTTAAGTTGCCTACCCGTTGTGTCCATCAGTGTATACACAATTTGTATTTTATTTGACTGGATATTGCCTAATGTTGATCAGTCATTGGCAACTCAAGAGCCGTTTGTGTTTAAGTTGCACATCCTGTTCATTATTGCTGGACAAAATAAAATTCAACATTGTGCTCAGTATCTTGTACATTGGCACTATCAAATGGACACAACTTGTTGTTCAGTATTTTTATTATTATTGGAAATCTCTAACAGCTTTTAAACAACCATTAGACCCATCAGCAATTTCTCACATAGTTCATGCACACTGTAAAATATACAATCATTTTTTCCATTTATGAGAAGACAACAATGTGTTTCAAAACATATTTATCTATCTTGACTGATATATAATGTATTGTTTGTAACTCATTTCAAATATACACCATGAGAAGCAATCTATAATGGCAATCTATACAACTTTCCTCAGACTCAAGCTCTGTTTAAGTGCTACAGAACTGTTCTATGAAACTGATGTAGTTATCTAATGAGAAGCACAATTATTATTTTCTACTGGTTTAAAAATATGCAGTAAATAAGTACTTCTTACAGCATTTAAAGTGATTTCAGTATTTTACTACTAATCAGTAGTTTGCACTCTCACAGTATTACCCATGGAAATGTTTTGAACAGAATGATAAAAACAATCACTGTTGGCATCATAATATGATTTTTAAACACACCTTATACCCTAATGAATTTATAAACGATCAACATTTTCATACGTAACCTGCCTTCTGGCTTGTATTGGCACTTCTTTATTCTATTGACTTCTTAATCTAGCTCTTTGGGGAACTTGCCTGACTGAAAGAAACCCAACACTAAGAAATTCTCAGCACCTGTTAGGGATGGGCAATATGACAAAATGCATCACAAGAGCACCAACACCAATTATACATAGTATTATACATGACTAAATTTATTATTTATATGCTTTAGAATAATTTGGACCCTTCTACACTAGCACTATGTGCTTTTCTTAAATTAAAGAATGCCACATTTATTAAAAAACAAAAAAACTACGGCTTCTTTGAACGAATTCTTGTGTGTTCCCTTAAACGCTTAATTTGTACCTCCCTCTCGTGCTCGTCACTTCGGCTTAAACCTCTGTATTAATCACTGCGCCTTTTAAACTGGATAAAGGGTTGTGTAAATGAAATGCTATTTTATTTGTTGTGCATGGATTATTTTAGATCTTGCGTGTTCGTGAATTTCTATGTATCCTTCTTTACAATGAATGTGATTCTTAACAATGGGATTTAATTATGAGTGAATAATGAACTTAATGAAAATTATGTTTAAAGAAGTATTGTCCAAATAAAAAGCTCCTCCTCTCCCACAATGGAGTTGCAAAGAACTAAAGACGGAAAAGAGAGGAACAAAGAATGAAAAATAAAAGATGCTATTATATTCTTGACCTAGATTTAATAGCATAATGATGTCTGGAAACTGACGTCCACACTAGCTTCAGATTCAGAACTCACAGTAAACTTGCAAAGTCAGGGTTATTACGTAAGCATTATAGTTGTACTTACTGCTTTGGGCTCTGCACTACCCCTCAAGACCCTGAGACCAGCAGCCTTGTTTGCTTATAAGTCCATTATAAAAAGTTTTGTTGGTGAAGCAGTCTGCTGCAGTGCTGTGGCGTTCACAAATTAAAATGTGAGCTGAACAACTTCCCTTCCCAGTCTGTGTGTTAGCGCTGCATGGAGACCTGTTGGCAGAGGATTGCTTAACTTCACCGGTTAGTGTATGGGGGTATTAAAAAAAAAAATTAATGTAAATACAATTTCACCTGTGTATTTCATGAGCAACATTACAAAACTAGAGAAATCAGGGCAGAAGAGCCAATTCTTAAATAAACAACTGACATGTTATAAACTGCTCAAATCATATACAGAAAATATGCACATTACTACATCATCAGCTCCAATTAGATGGTTAGGATACACCTTTTTGTTGTCAGATAAATATTACTGAATTATTGCAAACAATGAAATATCACCCATCCCTAAATCCTGTTCCCTCTAGAACAGAACAAATGTGTTTGGTTAACTTGGCAAAAAGACTGACCAATCTGGCCCTTTCCTGCATATCAGAATGTGTGCTTCTTAATCTGAAGGTTGTGTCCTAGTAAGGCATTAAACCCATTGCCCCATGAATATTTCAACTATGAAAATGGCATATTTTATTATATGTATGACTCATGATCAGGGTCTATGACTTTTTACTATTACACCACTAGTGTAAATTATACAACTTTGAGACTACCAACATGTATCATTACAGAAGGTCTGATGATTTTAAAACAAAAGAACTGTTCTGTGTCATCAGTGAATGATTATTTAGGAGTCTTTTGTAAAATGTGGATGTTTCTTAACATTTAGGTCTTGCTAGGACACATCCTGGAGAGGATTTCTAAAGCACCCTGAGACTTTTGGCTTTTTCATACTTTTTCATTAAAGATAGTTGAACTCTTTCTTAGAGATCAATGGTCTCACTGCAGATGCTAACAGCATCAATCTGTTTGCACACATTGACAAACTCCTCTTGAATAGACTGGTCAAACTCTGGCTGCTGGTCCAGACTCTCTTCAGACTTCAGTGTTCTGTAGGGTCTCTGCACATGTCCTCGTCTGTGACCAGAATTGGCAGTGTTGCTGAGATTCATGGGTGTTGGGTGGTGTCCTGGACTGGAGCAGAGAACCAGGGAGGAATCACCCAGAGATTGTCTGTAGAGGGATGAGGAACTGGAGCTGCCTCTCCAGTGCTCTGGAGACGAGGAGCTAGTTGAGGATGAAAGCGAGGGAGATGGGGATGGAGGGAAACCTAATGATGGGCAATTTGATTGGATAAGTGGAACTTGGGGTAGAGCTTCCGCACATGATGATGCTCTGTAAATGGCTGTGTCAGATGTTAGTGTGTCTCTTACTGTTTGGGTGCAACTGGGGTTATTTTCCCTGCCAGTTAGAGAATTGTCACTTGAAGTAAAGGGTCTTAACTGGCTGAAAAGGCTGATTGGAAAGAGGGACTCGCTGAACAAGGCCTCATCTATGCTCCTGCGTAGGTTGATGGGTGATGGGGGGTGTAGATCTGCTGTGGAGTCGCTGGTAAAAGATGAACCCACAGAAGGGGCAGCAGTGTCCAATTGATTGTTAGGCAAATCAAGATCCCGATATGCCAGTGCACGGTTGCTGTGGTACAGAAGGTCAAGCCCATTCAAGCTACTGAGACGATCATCTACTAGTGTGTACAAGGGTAGACACTCAGTCTCTCCATGACCAATTTGTTCACAGATGGCTAGCTTCTCCTGATGGGAGAGAGTCCACTGGTAGCTTCCAGGAATGATAGGGGACTTTGCTGCAAGTAGTTCTGTCCAGCAACTCCCAGATTGAGGGAGGTGATCAGAACAGTAGATGGGTTGAGAAACTACCAGAATCAATGTGAGGCAAACTACTGCTTCACAGACTCTGCAGCTGAACTGGAAAGTCCACCAAGGCCAGGGATGGAAGCCCTCAGCACTTCCTGCCATGCCTAGAGCATGCAGCATGGCATAAAGTTGCAACCCGGCACAAACTAGTGAGAAAATAGCTGATAATAGCACTGCAGCAGCTGCCCGCTCCCAATCTCGGCTCTCTGCAAATGGGCAGCGGTTGTAGCGCTCAGCTGGTGTTGGTGATGTGTTGTTCAGATGATAAATATGCTTTGAGTCAGCACGAACATAGCAGTAGAAAACAAAATATGCCCCTGATAAGAAAGTCGCCATGGCCACAAAGGCACCTCTAGAGATCAAGGACAGAAACAGGTAAACTTGCCGGTCAACATGCAGCAATGCAACTGGACCAAATGCGGTAGCAAAGTGCAGAAGCACCAAGCAGGCCAGGAAATATGGTCTCTGGAAAGCAGAGTATGAAAGCTGCATACGAGAGCGCATTGACAAGAGAAGAAACACTAAGCCAAAGGCAGCAGTCATGCATGGAAATGGTGCCTCATAAAGTAAAAATGACGCTTCCATGGATGCCATCCGGTCCTGGTATCCATATGCATCATACACCAAAGCAAAGGCCTTAGTGCATCCCACAGCCACTAGGTTGAGGCTGACCAGAGCAAAGTAGCCACAGCCTGATGGGTACTGAAGGGGCAGGCAGAGCAGGTTCAGGGTGGAGGCCAGGGCAACAAGACAGAAAACAGTGCCCAGGCCATAAATGTGGGCTTCCCACATTGAACCCCATGCTGCCAGGGCACCATTCCAGTTTGAGCGGAGGGCCACAAACATAGGTGCAGCTGGAATTGTTAGAACCAGAGAGAGATTTGTGGACACTGTGGTGGCACTGATATTTCTGCTACTGTTGCTAATGACAGGCGTGGGCCAAGTGTCCTCAAAACTGCAGATTCCAGAACGTTCTGCATTACAATCTGGCAGAGGTGATTCTTCAGTGTAGTCAGTCAACCAGTCCTCGGATGTGGTGATGGGCATATCTGCAATGAAAACCACACATAACACTATAAGTCACAGCAGTCAAGTAAAAAATTGGGATCACTTCAGATTTCTTTATATGATTCTTTAGGTTGTTTATGAAAAGTTTACAATTTCCTTTGGTTTTGTCAAAGATCATTTCACCTCATCAAAAACAACTTGGTTGGATTTATTTTGATCACAACTCCGGAGCCCACCCTCTCCTGCCATGTGGAAGTTCACTGCATCCTCAGTAATGTGTTAAACCACAATAGAAAATACCAACTCTACTGTTAAAGCAAATACCATAGCTTGGCAGGCAATAGTTTGCACTACCTGGCAAGGAAAAAACAGCTCACCACAGCACATGTCAGCTAAGGGTGAGGTCATATTATTTGGAAGTCTCGTTCAAGAGTCTTGGGTAGGATACTGAGGTTTGAAGTCACAAACAGCACTCTTACATTCTTTTGGCTACTTAAACAACCCATAATAAATTGGTTATCTTGGTTAACCCTTTTATAATGTTTATAATGCTGACGTTTTAAAAAATCATCTTACTTCAATAAAAAAAAACATTTCTCTACTCATGAAAAAGTGTTTTTTATTTGATGTACTTTTCAATGACAGATCAATAAGTGTGCTTTACTCCATTACTTAAGTTTATCAAACTGTATAAAATATTAAATCAGAACAGAAGATCAGAGAAAGTCGTTACTTTTAGTAACGTTTGACTACTAAACATTTTTTTTCGGCCATGACCACTAGAGGGCATTCTAGGGTGTCTTGCTGAGCATATTTTACAAAGGATGCCGGGGTTGAGAAAAAAAAAAACATGGAAGTACCGTATATAAACATATTACTCAACATTCTAAATGTAAATTTTCAAAATGAGTTAAACAAAACACATATAACAGAATAATCCAACAATGTGATTTACAGACATTTTAAAGGACAGATTGCTTTGGGCTGAGGTTTTTAGGATGGGTTCTGTGGCTTGGCTCTGGTGCTGAGGAGTGTTATTCGCATTAAAGGGCTAAAACAGCTTTGTGACAGTTTTTTCCACATCTGAAAATGATTCCTAAAGCTTACCAAACCTTTTATTTTGAATAAATTTATGATTAATCTCAAAGCAAGTCTCTGATGAGCTAAAAACATCACGAAACATCAAACCCAGTGTCCACAGTGTCCATCAGCACTACTGGTGTCAATAGTGCGGAGTGCGCATCTTTATAACACTGCCTCAGTGATTAATGTAATGCTGTTTAATAAACATCACAGTCAGTTTTAACACTATTTTAAGTGTAGAGTATTACATTTAACACTGTGTCAGTGTTTCTAAAGGTTTGCACCATTGTCTGTGCTGACAGGCTAGTCTGTGGTATCCACAATGCCACCGTAAATTATGCCAAGACATTCAAAAGATGTATTGCCCTACTCTTCATGTGTGGCGGATATGCAAAGCCTTATGAACGAGATGATAATAGCTTCAACAGCTATAACATGGGGATGTATGTCAGCTCTTCAGAGAGAGGCACATCTAATTAAAGAGGCACATTACGTTTTTAACCATCACGAACTGTGCCATTTAAGGGTCACTCCAACCAAGAAACAAAACTAGTGTACAAGTGTAAATAAAGCCAACCTTGTAAATACAATGCATACAACATTGAGGTTGTTTCATTTAAATGACTTTGCATTGAGTACTTTGAAAAACAATCAAAAATTCAACACTTTTAAAATGAACATTAACAAACATTCAAATTCTTTTGTTGTCACCATTATGTCTGGATGTTGGTGAGCAGCGAAGAGACCATGGCCTCAAAATGGCTTTTTTAGCACTCAGTTGAGTATTTGTAGCTTTCCTGTAGCACCCAGTACCAATTTAACAACTTTGTTTATGCATTTCCCTTTCAAAAATGTTAGGACGCCTGCATAGAGACATGGCTACTCCCAAAGATAGATCTGGAAATTTCTGAAATGGTTTTTGCTTTCCTGGCAGATGACCACCTTGTAGAATTTTGTGAAAGTATAATTAAACATTTTTAATGGAAGAACGTGCTTGAAAGCCTTGTAATACTTTTATGTACTTCTCTTTAATCAAAAAAGAACACTACCAGAAACTAGCAGCACTTGATGTTTTACTTAAAACTATAAACAGGAGTACCAAGATAGCAATATTGCGTCCCCTAAAAGGAAATCAGCTCCAGCGCTCCCACTAAACCGGACAGACAGTTTACACAAGTCTACCTTATACATTAAATTATAGTTTTGTTTAGTTAAATAAGTTATATTCTCCCAGTATCAGTGGATATATTAAAAACACTGTAAAGCATCTAGAAAGGTTTGATTCATTTCTGATTAACTAGACATTTACCTTGCATTACTCAGACATGAGGAGAAATTTGTGTGGTGCCCAAACAAAGGAAGAGGGTGGCATGGATGAGGCGTACTGATAAGAGGGATCTGCTATACCACAACTTCACATGTGGTCTCATTTCATTTCCTTTCGCCCAGTTGTGCTGTCCACCCTCAGGGCGGTGGAAAACATAATCACATGCTCTGGACTTGAACCAGTGTTTCAGTTCAGGAATGAATCAATCCTCAATCAACTGATCCCTGGGACATAGCTGATACACTAGATGATACTGCCATCTGTGTAACTGGGAGCACAACAATGCTAGAGAACATGGGCATGTAAACATTGATGTGGTTCATTAGAACAACACATGGGGTTTCCATAATGACGTTGTGGTCATTGTAAAAATACAAAAGAAAGGTCAGCATGGGACAGGAAGCAGACCCTAGGTAAACCACTCCACTGATCCACATGGGGCTGGTTTTTTTTTTTTTTTGTGCAAATAAAAAAAAAAGGTCATTGTAGATGGTGCCAAATTGGTCTAATGTATATGTGTAAGGTCATGTAACACAGTTTTAAAAATAATACCTTTTATTTACCTAAAATGAATCAGGACCATCCGAATGGGAGCCAACGAGCTGTTTATAATAGAGTACATTGGATAAAAGGAACACTGTGCGGTGCTATTCTTCATTACGTGGCTCTGATTTACACTGTTCAGCCTTCCTTTCAATTTGGGCCTATCTAATAATAAATGAGTGGACAGGACAGCAAGGAAGGACAATCCCATCCATATTGATGAGGGCCATGTGTGCTCACTTAACACATTGAGCAGGGAAGGACACATGAAGGAGATCATCTGATCTACCCATGTCTTGCAAGATGTTCAATTTCCTTCAACGATGAAAAATATTACTTCTTGGAAATGAGGAGATGTAGAATATACAAGTTTTATACTTAAATCCCTGCCTGTGTTTCCTTTATGAGCCCATAAATACAGAGATATGTTTGCAACCTGGTTCTTAGATCGCCGTGGCATATTTTATCTATTAATGGAATTTAGGCTAGCCCATTGAATGCAGAAGAGAGAAAGTAGGTTAGAAGCTGGGTCTAAGACACACCTCATGGGCAGCAGGGAAGGTGACGTAAAATGGCACACTAAATACCATATGTTCCAATAACTAAGGATAATGGCTGCACAGCTCAAATACTGGTTACTTTAAAACTCAATTTATTTGAAGGAGATACCAAAAAAGAGTTAGAGCACTCCATTAGTTAGTGGCTCCATTCTCTGGAAAGGAATTGACCTGTAACTAAGCCTTCCCACAAAGACAACCAATCATAATTGAGCAATCTTGGCCAGATGACTGACTCAAGCACTCACAAGCATTTCTTTAATAGAAAAATACAGGTTATCATTTCATTTTAATAAATTAATGGTAAAATGTTGTGCTTCAGGCTAGTATTATTTATGTTTTGCTTTTTAGTTCATTTCAAAAACAATAAAAGACAAGACATGCAATGGATTGTTGTACATTTAATGTAAAAAATATAAAAAAGAATACATTTGTTTGAATGCAAGTCACAGTCACCAGCACATTTCACAAAGTTTGTTAAAAATGATAAATAAGTGGCAATAATCTTTAGTGTAAATTTAATTTAACTGCAAAGTGTTTATTGTAAGCTAAAGTGTAGTATTTTAGATTTTTATCACTGTTCATTTCTATTAGACAAAATATCTAGTGAACATACATCTAGCAGTTCATAGCTTTATATCTTTATACCACCGTAAAGGTTTAGAATTGAGTTTATGTAGCTCCCAATACTAACTGCTTACACCATCCTAAAGCTGACCGGAGGGGATGGATCAGCTTATAAAGCCATGAGGAAATAGAATAATTGATTGGCGGTCACGTCCTGACAACGCCCCCCGAAACATGTTTAATTAATTAAACAATCTATTAAACAATCTTTATATTTACATTTTATTTGTAACTGCATTGAGGGGTGTAGAGTCAAATATAAAGCTCACTCTTTCATAAAGCACCCCAAAGGCATACACACATAAACATTTCAAGATTTGAATATTTAAAGAATTATTTAAAAATACATGATAACTCCATGGCAATGGATTTTTATTTTTATTTTTTTACAAAATGCTATAAATCCATATAATCAGTATAAATCTTTATTTATTTTTAAACGCAATGGTTCAAAAAACAAACAACATAGATAGTGAATCAAGTGGCTGGTTGCAAAATAGATGGCTAAACAGTGCCACATGCAGATAATGGACTCATTGTCGAAGCGCAGGGTCTTCCTTGCGCTGATGGACTTCTCGCTCTTTGTAAAAAAAACTTGACTGGTGTTTATCGCGGTTTGTAAAAACCAGGACTACATTGCGCTGGAAATACTGTGTTTTTTGTAAAATTGATTATGGGCTTTTCAAACGTGAACACAATAGACTTCAGATTTGGCACTAAATAATTTTTTTAAATGGCGTTTATCGCATTTTTGAACCAAACACCTCAAATATAAACTAACTCTAAAGTATTTCCAATGCATGTCTCTTACTGTGCAAAACACAGGCATAAAAATGTATTGATCTGTTTTGATCAATTGATAGTAGACATTGATATAGTGTTTAGTGCAAAAAAGAATTGAGACACATAAAGAGCGCACAATCCCGAGTGAGCAAAATGACAATGCTTTCAGAAATGAGAATACATGAGGGAATGAAAAAAACAAGACATGAGTAGAGTGAAGGGCGATGAGCTCAGTTGATCACAAACACAGCCAGACATAAGGACTTTCCAGCCCAGTGCCATTACTGAGCACAAGTCGGGAGAGTAGAAAAATACAACGTGAATCAATAGCATGAGTGACAAAACTAGCAGTAGCAGGAAGCTGAAATCCTCTACAATGCTAAGAAAAGCATCATATTGGCTCACCAGTGACCTAGCATCAAGAGCGGCAAAGCTATAAAGACACATCAAACACAAGACACAGATGTTAGCACCTCTACAAAGGGAATAACGATGACAAGATGTGGTTGAACCATGATGTTTTCATTATTTATACTATCACTTGTAATCTGTAAAAGAATATTATTCTTGATAAGTTTTTCTTGTTTTCAATGTGACATTTCTAACTATGTTAACATCAAGCCTACATATTGTTAATCGTATTTTGCTTTGGACAAAAAATTCTAAACGCATCACCTCCTCGACCGTTCAAACTAAAGACACCAAATTTGGTCTAACTCGGGTTGCTATATCTTTTCTGACTGGTACCATAAAAGGAACGCAGAGAGATTTTTCTGTGGTAAAATTTGTGAAACATTTGTGTAACTTATAGAAAAAATTGGTAACTCAAACAGACCACACTTGTGGAGGTTATCAGTCTGCAAAAACATACCAACCACTGTACAAAAGTATTTGAACCCCAGACTCCAGAAGGGGTAAATATTTACCATGACTTTGAAAATAAATGGAAAAAGGAAATGTTTTTGTTATTAACTTAGATTTTTATTACATCACTATCAACTCCCTAGCAACTAATCCATTTACCCTAGCAACCAATTTGCAATATTTCAACCTCAGCTTAGAACAGGGGTGGGCAAAGTGTCCCTCCAAGTTTTTATTGCAGCCCTGCTTCAGTACAAACACTGGCAGCTTTAAACAAACCAAGCAAAGCTTAATTAATAGAATCAGGTGTGTTTCATGAAGGTTGAAACAAAACTGTGCAGGGCTGGGGCCTTCCTTGCCCACCTCTGGCTTTGAAAGTGAGAGACATGACTTTTTTTTTTATATATCAAGGACATTTATATTTTTTAGAAGCCAACATCGAAGTTTGTGTTCAAACTGTAGCCATCTAGTTTATTATATTACTCACAGTTTTCATATTGACATTTTGGATATACTGTAACTTTTTAAAATTTATAAGTGGGGTAGCGCTTACCAACAAGCTGATGACAGATGTACAAATGGCTGAGATTCAAATATTTATTGGCGAACACAAATGAACACTTTTCAAAAGTTTTTATTTAGCCTGGGATTTCAACACAGCATTGGCATTGTTTACCAGGGGATGGCCTTACTTTAAAAAAGTCTTGTGGACCATTAAAGTCTTGTCATTAGAGCTGAAATGATTAGTCAACAATAAAAAACCTTGACATATTGACATATCTTGTCATTGTCATGTTGTTTTTATCTGCTTCCTAATGTAAGTGCCAGCAATATCACTTTTGACCAATACGACACACTGGCAGAAGGAGACCGCACGGGACCTATGGGACACAGGCGGAGATGAAGTGAAACTTACAAGTACAGAAAACCAAAACCAACAAATAATTTTCTGTGCATTAAATGGAAAGAGAAATCTGCTGCAAGAGTTTTTAAAGAGGAAATATTTTTCACCAGCGCACTCAAAAGAGGTCACTGAAGGTCAGCACATTAGTGATATCTAATTTAATGGAGATGATATCGAAGACGACAACATTGTGATTGCAATTGAAAGTGTCACAAAATCAAGAAATCATCACTTGCCTTTATGTTGTTCAATAATCATAAAAACATCTTAATAGATTATACCGTTGCATGAAAAAAAAGTTTGGAATTTAATTGTTTTCTGAATATATTTGGCATGGACCAGTTAGCAAGTTTCAAGTTGCAAGTTTCTTTACACCATTGTCAACTTTTTTTTTTTTGTCACTTAGTCAATTGAACAAAACTGAATAGGAGCTTGTTTTTAAAAGGTATATGTGAGCCGTTTACAATATGTATGACTTCCACTCTGAGCAGTTTGCCTCTTAGAGATTAAGGAGACACCTAATATGCATTTCTCCTTTTACTATAGTGTTTGAATGCACTTTCCCACTGCCATCTGGGTCATGGCATATAACCATGATTTAGCTTTATGGATGGTGGAAATTGAAGGCAGGAGGCTATAACACTAGTGTTTAGAATGCCTTCCATAGCCAGAGCAAGGTTTCTTGAACAGCTTTTACTAGCTGGCCTCCATTACCCTCACCCTCACTCCAATCTGGGTCACTGCACCATTTTGAGACTTAAAGTAGTTCAGAAACACTTCAAGCAGCCAAAAATACATTTTGTAATTTATTTGAACAATTTATTTAGTGGACTTTTGTAAGCTTGAGAGTGTTGCTGTTGACTCAAATTGAAGGTTCACTTTAGTAAACTCATTCTTGTCCCCGAGACACCACTGAAGTTTGCTCATCCATTCTAATTACCTGTGCTCCTCACAGTTGTCGCACTAGCTGATGTTGACAGTTCGGCCTGGTGCTTCTCTGTTGTCAGATCAGTACTCTTGGAGTTGTCCTTGTCTCCTTCCAATCCAAGGTCTGCTTTGAGAGGAAATGAACAAAAGTCTGAGAATGTTGTCGTGAATAAATGTTATGACTGAAAGATGTTATGATCTGATCAAACAGATTTTTGCAGAAGCCCAGTCTTTCTTAGCACTGACACTGGATCGCACTGTATGATTCTGATGGATTGACTTTCATGTTTGACTGCACACATCCAACTCAACTTTGTGATTCAGATAGTCAAACCTTATCTTTGAGACCCAGCAATGTTATCATTGCAATCAGGCTCAAAAGCTATTCTGTAAGGGGAAACTGGGTTGCGTTGAACACACAGGACTAAAACAGAGATGACACAAAGAGGTCAGGGTGTTTAAAATCTGGACACTGGTCAATGCTGCCAGTATTTCATGCAGACACATCTGATTCTATGAAATATCCACAGATTAGACTTCTAGCTTGACACAGTCTTTATTAATGGAGGCTGAGATGGAATGGTTATGTATGTGAGTAGCATGCAGTTGTGTAGGCGTTTGGATAGCATCAGTGCGCCCACACATGTAGGCACCCAACAGAATACAGAGGGCATAAATTTGATTTCTATATTCAAACACATGACCTTCTGGGTGATGAAAACTAAAGCTATAATCTAAATCTCCATATTCCATCTTGGTGGCTGCACACTAACATGTCAGTGTGGTTGTTTCAGCTCTGATCACAGCAGACCTTCATTCTACTGCTGAACACTATCTCATTTGCATGAATAATGAGCTCTGCACCAACCAAGCAGAGAGCCTAAAGAAGGAGAGCATGTGTTTGCACGGTTGTAGACAGCCCTTGTCTTAGTCCACTCTCAAACTAGAAATTCTCTCAAATTTAATCAACTATTTTGCAGCAAAAGTGTGGATATATCATATATCAGAAGAGACTGGACACATTTTTTTAAATAAACTAGCTTTATTGATGTCTTATATATTGTGTTACAATATATAAGGGGGGGGGTATTTTTTTGTATCAAAGTATTACTTTGTTTAGTCATGTGGATTTGCATATATTTTTTGAATATATTTTTTGAGCATTTTTTAAATGCTTTCATGTAGTTATGTATTACCTCTAATTGGTACATTCCTGTTGCATTATGGGTAATGGGAAGTATTTAAGGGGTATTATTGCTCACTTTGGGTAATAGGGGATCTCACTCTGAAGCAGATGGGGAGCCTTGAAACACAGACTGCACCCAGAGAAGAACGCCAAACTAGCGTTTTTGAACTGACTGAACCAAGTCAAATATTCAAGGTCATTGCTATTTGGAGCTCTGGCTAACGGCTCTACTAACGGCTGACGTGAGTCTTATTTTGTTGGGGAAGTTTAGTTAGTTGGGTTTTGTGGATGATCATTTTTTTATTTTCTCTTTATTAGATTCAGTTTTTTCATGCTGCATGTGCTTATGTTTCTTTGTTGGTTTGTTACGGTTGTTGGTTTGAGGCACTGTGTGCTACGAATAAATACCATCTTGCATCTATGCATCTTGCAATTCGTTTAGACCAGGTATAACCAAAGTCCAAATTAACCTCCAGTTGACTTGTTTGAAGCTATTGATTTGTGTATTGAAGCAGGGTTGGAAAAAACTGACTGTGGCCCCCTAGGAAAGTGAAACTAAAACCATGCCTTAGACCTGTAGACTGTTTAAAATTACTAATATAGTGTTTGTGACGTCACCCTTAGGTTTCTTATAATGGATTTGGAGTTTCATATTGCTATGGATGCTAATCACTAACTGGCATGTTAGGGTACCAAAGATGTCTGAGACACTGAAAGTTAAAGGCTGAATATAACTTAAAATAATGAGTAAAATTAGAGAGGTGTCAGCGAGAATCTGCTTCCTTCTGACATCAACCTCTAGTGGTCAGCCGATGAACTTCAGTCTCTTCCTACTAAGCATCTTGTTGGAGAAAACTACTAGGTTTAGGTGCTCACACACATAACAAAAATATTTTCTCTGTCTACTAGGGCAGTACAAATCCATCCATTACATTTAAAGATTTTTGATCTATCTAAAGTCTATTATTTTGATCTATATAAGTCTATTATCTAAAGTCTATTATATCCGGACTATTTATTTACACAACTTTTATATAGTTTCTCTGTTAATTCATATTGATTCACACATATTAATCCTAATCATTCATCCACTGATTGTACATGTGTTTCCTTGACAATCCTATATTTAACCATTTTCTTCCAAATCTGTTCATCTAATCCACTATCTATCCATCTATAACCATACCTCAAAAGTTTTATAACATTAAGCTTCCCCATTGACCAACATGATTACACTGAAGTGATCACATCGACATAGTTTTTTTTGTAGCGTGATCAATCGTTCTCTTTTGCCTGGATATAGCCACTTTACATCCAGTCTGGTGTTCACTCTTTTTCATATGACTATTACACATGTACGTAAATTGACCGGTGCTTTGCACACAATATTACAGTACTACTTTGTTGCGCAACGTAATTAGAGGTTGCGTTGTGGGCGGGTCTGTTCCTCACAGGATGAAGAAGACAACTAAAGATGAAGAGTGAAGATTCTTTTTGTTTGTCAAGTTAGTATTTTATGAATCTCTTCTATTATTTATCTTATTACATTTTTTAAGAGATATATGGTTGAACAGAAGAGTTCATATTTAGAACATAATTTCATATTATTTATTTGAAAGAGAGCTACAATTTTGTTTTTACAGATTTTACAAGGTTTTTACAGATTTCATTTTATTACAGAAGCATATTAAAGTCTGAATTTATGTCTCAAGGCATGCCGACTGTCCTCTTTTGTTGGAAATCAGAATATGGTCACTCTAGTGTTATGTGGTTTATTATCTCTGTACTAGATGGGTGAAAGTGGGCAAAAATGCAGGAATTGGGTGAAGAAAAGATGAGATAGGATGTCCCATGAAGGAGAACGTTAGCAATATTAATAAAAACAAACTTGTAGAACCAGGGTTTGAAAAATGTGCAATTTTTTTCCTTTTGTGATCATCCTCAAGGGGCTTCAATCAATAAATTAATCAACTAGACTTCTCAGACAATCAGACGAGCTGTTGTTCCCATTGTTGAGCAAAGAGAGACAAGGTCTCAGTTCCACTCACATACCATCTTTTTGCATTTCCATTATTAATGAGTAATACACTGTTAAAATGGAAATGGCTAGATTTGGCCTTTTTTAGCTTCAAAATAATAGACATAATTTAACACAGTTATGATTCGTAGTGATTCATTTCTATGCATCCATTGAAATCACCTTTGCATAAAAACCCATATCTACTTGTCAATAATCCATAATTACCCATCTGCCATACACTATACTATCCGTATTTTTATGAGTGATTAAGATTCTGGCTCTTCCTCCAGCTGTGTTCAAATGAACCGTTAAACCTTAACTATCCCTCTATGTCAGAGCCACCCATCCTCATTAGATGAAGAGAAACGCTCTCCCAGAGACAGTTTATCAAAGAAGGGAGCCTTTAGCTCTCTCATGCACCCCTCCTCTCTGTCTGCTGTCCCAGCTATCCATTAATAAAGATGGGCTTAGATCAGAATTTGTCTTTTTGACCCCTGCACAGTGTGATTTACATCATTTAATCTCCCGTGTGTGTGTGTGACGAAGGGACTGTGTGTGTTTGCCTGAAAGATTATGGACACAACTGCTATGTTAACAAAAAAAATCTAGTCTGGATTTCATTAAAAAGGGATCTTCAGGGCCAACACAATACTAATTTTCCTTCGATTTGGATTCAGGAATGTTGCACACAAAGTAAGCACTAAGCTAACTTGTCTAGACCATTTAAATCAAGAGTCAAGCCTTTCTTAAAGGTAATGCCTTTGAGTGTATTGTTCTAAGTGTATTCTGTCCTCAGTTCACCTAAAACACACTGTCGATAATATACTGCATTGCACGTTTCAGCTACGTTGCCTTGACAACAAACACACTGTAACCAGTCTGTGAGACGTAACCTTGACAGCTGTTTATGATATGATGGCCACTAAAATACCATCAAGGAGCCAAACCATACAGCTTCAGGAAAGCCAAAACTCATGATGAATTTAGATTTTATGAACTGCCATGTGATGTTTGAAAAATATTTAGCTGCGGCACGTGGACTGCATTGGTAAGATTCCCTCACTATTTCAGAGCAGTGTCTCTATTCCTGGATACTGCCCCTCCCTTCCCCAGTCGCCCCGCCTCCTCTCAGTTTCACTGTGATAATTGACCTTCCTCTGAGCTCCAGTGTTGGGGGATAAGGATTTGCTGCATGCACCTCCACAAGACAAGGTGACCCAAACACTAGTCAATAATTTGCTGTATCACACTTTCACTAACACGCAAACACACAGACAAGGTAGAATTTGCTTTAGAGCCAAAAAGTAATGGAAAAAATATTGAAACTCCTGCTTATTTTTTGCCCAGAGATAAATAAATTTTATACATTTAAAGCTAGGATTATTTAAACCGAGCGACAGAATAAGAATTTAGTATTTGACCTTAAATCAGTAAGCAGCATCCTAACGCATAGGCACCTTTTCTAGGTAGTTAGGTCAATTTATATGTACCTGCTTGAATTTAGGAACAATGTTTGTTAGTGACACTTCAAAGAAGTCATTTGTCATTCGGACTTCAACTGAGGTCGAAGATCAGTCCAAAGATGCCAGAGACAAGATTGCAGACGGCATGAATGGGCTACAAGACCTTCCCCAAGAAGCTTGAAGATACGCAAGTTAACTGTCAATCTTCCTTGGTCTGGGGATTCAGACAATTCCTCATGGAATTTCAAAGATCATGAAAATGGTGCTCAGCAATAGCCCAGAATGACTTGATCTTGTCTATGTTCCAATGCAGCTGGGTCTAAGGTCGACCAGAAAACAATTGGTACCAACCTACACAGCGAAGGAGTGATATATTGGACTGTTCGCAAATTCCACATGATAAAGAACACACCTTACCTTACCTTACCTGTACTGGCAAACTACACACTGTATTGTGGGTTTTCAAGTGAATAATAGTAAACTTTTGTTGCTGTCCTTTTTTTTAAATTTACATTCAGGATTATCTTGTGGTTGAAAGATTTAGATCTTTAAGATCAAGGTACCAGATCTTTGTCAAGGTGATCTTACAAAAATCCTATCCACACGTTTCTGCCAGAAACAAGTGAGGAATCTAAGCATGTTAACTGTTATTGATCTAGGTCTGTTTGATATAAATAGCTAAGGAAGCAGTGGGACAGGGGCTTGTGTACAGTGTGTATGAGATTTGCTCTGGAAAAACAGCTAGTCTGGGGGTGCGTGATCAGTATTCCTATGGCAAGTCAGCAGAGCCAGTGAATCCTCAGGGACGATGTTCCCCTACACCACCTATTCATGGATGCTGAGCATGCTTCTCTCAACATTTAGTCTTTTTTTCTCCATTCACTCCATCGTTCCTCACACTTACTAAATGGCTTCTCTAGACATTTACCGGGTCATGTTTTTCCAACCATAAGTCTCTCAGACTCTTGTTTCTTTGCAACTTGTTTTTATCCTTCTTTTCCTTTCCACCCAAACTCATGGAATGTTTTCAGATGGCAGAGACATAATAAGGTGAAATTGAGATCTTCAACCTTTGAGTGGCGTCTAGCAATCTTTAAGGAAATATTTTTTTGTTAAAGTTTGTCTGAAGGTTAAACATAAATTTAAAGAAAAGCATCAAGGCTGGTAAATCACTAGGTTCAGTGTTGATTGTGTAAGTGCCTCCACGGCTCAACAGATGGGGTGCTGTGGCCCATTGGTTGAGAATTGCTGATCTAGACCATATACCAAGCAAATCTCCAAAGATAAATTCAACATCGGATCAAGTGACTGTCATACTGAGGCTTTTACCAAGATTAGTCTTTTCTTTTCTTTTTTTTCTCCATTAATTGTTGACAAATGCATGTTTCAGGGAATGTGGCCATCAATCAGTTCCCCAGTCTCATTGACTACACTACTAAACCTTCAAAGGAAATCAATGAGAGCTTGACACCTTATTTAATACTCATTTAAATTTTAAACAAAGGTAAAAAGGTCAAAACGTACCTCCTTCTGGTCTTGTGTTGATGTCAAAACTGTGCACTCTTTCTCCTTCTGTTGGTGCAGTGGTCTCCTCAGCCAGTTTGGATCCATCCAAAGTCTTGACCCGTGATTCAATGGTAATCCAGTCTGTTTTTGAGGTTGTGTTTGTTGTCCCAAATGTTTCTCTTTGGCTGATCGAAGTTGGAGGTGTAGTAGAGACTTCAGGTCTTGGGTCTGTTGGTTTAAGGAATTGTGTGCTTTGAAAAAGAGTCATTATTGGTTCTGACTTTGTTGTCAAGCTTTCTGATGGTACAGTTTGGTCATTTATTGTGCTCGTGGTTTCCAAAATCATTGTCCTTGTTTCAGTCTGAGAGATGTTGGTACCCAGGTGCGTAGACAGTGTGTTCGGTGTACTACTCTGAGAGGTGGTGCTTTTGCCATTATTTGGAGGCCAGAGGTCAAGATCATAGTTTTGATCAAGTTCGGAAGGAGGCTCCTGATTATCTAGTCTGGGTTTGTTCCTGGGTAAGTTATCTTTTGGCAGTTTTGCTGATCGTAAAGGCAATAGGGTGCCTATCAGGGCAGTAGTTTGAAGTTTATCATTTGTTGTTGTCGTTGGCAGAGATTTCAGGCTGGTTAAGTCCTCTGAAGATAAAGTGTAGTCTTGTGTGGAAGCTTCATGAATTGTTGGGTACACTTTTGTGGAGGGAAAGCCTTCAGCCCCACTAGTTAAAAACCAGGGTCTCCATTTTGGCATGTAGGGCAGGGCCCAACCTCTGGAGTCTGCCTTAGTTTGTGCTGATGGTTTCGGCCCACTTCCACTGAAAAACCCACCAGCTGAGCTGAGAAGACAAATGACCACAGCAGTCTCACACATGAGCAGCATTCTGCCCCTCGGATGTTGTCATGGACCTCCTCTCACATGGTGTCTGGCTTTCCAAGAAGTCCTAACAGATGCACTGCACTTAGGCACAAGATACCCTAAAGCAGAAACATAAAACATGAGAATATAAATTCAGTTTTCTTCAGGATATAATACAAGATTAGATATGTTGCATTTGTTCTCGGACCTCTCATACCAACCCTAGTTCCTCCAGTTGTCCCAGAAATGGCCCCAACTCTCCATTGATAGAGCAATTATAGAGCAGGGCTCTTTAAGAATACTAATGGGAGACTAGAGGTTCCTTTGTGGCTGGATATATATATATATATGGGGGTGGAGCAGTACAATGAATGGAGGCCCTCTTTCTTTGTAGAGCTGCAGGTTAATTTTGCTGTATAAAGCTGGTGTTCTGTAGCTTCAGTGAGAGATGGAATTTGTCTTTGGAAGACTTTCTTCCTTTTGCCACCCCCACATCCTTCTATCTCACTCTTTCTCTCTCACACTAGCTCAGTTCTCCCCCTCAAACTATTGATTTGTTCTCCAAGCAGCTCCAAAGTATCTCCTCTTCCACTGGTAATGACATTGGTTTTTATATTGGAATTATTATTCTTTTTTTAAATTTCTAACTATCTTTCTCTCAATTATGGGTAATGTATCTAGATGTCACTTACTCTCCTAAATGCTTAAGAAGTTTGTCTATCAACTAAGAGCAACTCTCTGAGTCTGGTTAGAAAGCCGAAGGAGTTTGATAGTCTTAAATTTGATTTTGTCTATGGACAGACGCTGACCTTTGTAATCATGAATAGATTAGGAATTACCAACAATTAAAAGAACATATGGACTTAACCACTGGTCTTAGCTACTGTAAAAGCTGACCCAGCACTGCAATCATCATCTTCTGTCCCTGCTTATGAAAGTTGCTACTGAAATTTGGTTGTGCTTATTTTTCAGTCCACCTGCATAAATAAAATACAACATATATCCAACATTTTTCTCCACTCACGGCTCAGTCTTGTACCCCATCTAAACATTTGATTTCTTGTCCTGAATGCCTCAGTAAATCAGAGCCCATAGGAGCTTGTTAAACAGACCCACAAGCACTGTTCTGTTTGTTGGAGTCTGCACAAATCTAAAAACTTAAATGGCTGTATTTGGATCTGAGTTTACCCTCATTTTTCTTTCCCTGTCTGTTTCCATTTCTTTCAGCCTCTTTACTGCTTCATTGTCATGTTATTCCACCATCCGTGGCAAAGAAAGGGCCTGTCAGAGCTGGATGTAATCACTCAAGCAGAAAAAGAGGGAAAACGAACTCTCCAGGGCCACTCCTGATTTAACATTACACATTTAGTCCTTACCCACAAATCCCTTCAGTTGTGGTGTTTTTATAGGAAGTGGTCCTTTACCACAAGCCAAAGTAATAATCGTTATGTATTGAGATTTTAGACCAGATAATAACACAGATGTGTGTGAAATTCACCGGAAACGTATATTTAATACTTTATATTTCACCAGTTTATGTTGCCACAAGATTTCTTTCATCGAATGAGAGCCAACGCCTATATTTTTGAACTGCATTCAGAGCATGATTAGTTTACCATAAATATGTCTGAATTATTTTGCTACATCCTTGATTAAAAGAATTTTGTTGAGTAAAACATAAAGCTAGTAATGTCAAGTTTTGTATTTGATAGAACTTCAAGAAAGCAATAGGTTGTAAATTTTGTCAGTGTTGTGAAGAAGGGCTTTTTCTTCATATTATAAGTTGAAAATGCATAAGATTACTTTGTTTAAAGGCGCTCACACCAGTCAAACCTGGAAAATACAATAAGCTTTTATCGAATAACAAAATTTTGCTCATAAGTTGAAAATTTTTTAGAAATTAAAAAATCAGCAAATTTTCATGTGTTTGACCACATTTTCAAAAGACAGGTAATCTATTTGAATTTATTTTTAGTTAACTTGTACATTTACTACATCTATTAATATACTAAAATGTTCATTGTTTAAAATTACAGATTCTTCAAGCAGAACCACAAAAGCCTTTACAGTTAAGCTACATAAAATATAGGCAATCACAAACTTACGGTACTCTGCCGTACACATGCAGTGTGCTGCGATAACCTTCGCAGTCCATAAATAGTGGGTACACTATTATGATAAAGTAAAAAGGAAAAAAATGTAACTTTTCAAACAAACATGAATTAGATGAATTACTTGATATATGATATATGAATGTATATCTCATGCTGTTATTGCTTGATTTATTCAGTAACATTAAAGGCGTTCGGGCAAAGAAATGAACAGTATGATCACAGTGAAATTAGAGTGGATTTAATTCAAGATATTTTTGTACATTTATTAAAAGGTAAAGGGGACCCAAATGTTCTCAGACTAAACACATTATGACATGCTAATCAATATTGATCAACAGGCAGATTTATCTGCACATGAGCCCAACAAAGGAGTCGAAGCACAGAAACATGTTGCTCTGTTTCAGGATGTAAAATACAACTCAAGAGCCTGCATTAAAGGCAAAACTTTGTGCTGAGCATTTTATACAATTTATGTCTTTATTCATTTACTTTTGTAAAAGTCTGACTGGGGTTACATTTCCAGGTTATTGAACAATCAGCTTTTTTGCTGGCAATTAAAATGATTTTTAAAATAAACAAGCTATTACTTGGATCTGCTTTTGGGGGCTGGGGGGTGTCATGACCCTTGTACCCCTAAGGAAATTATGTGCCTGGCATGCATCTTTAGCCATGAATGAGAAACTGAGGACTCAAGTGGTACATTGCTGCTCCTCTCACCAATGTGGTTACTCTTCTATTTTATGGCATACAGTGCAGGTAGTGTTTTAGCTCCGCCCCCAATACTGTGTTAACCAATACACCCCTAAAACAGCATCTATTTATTCACATTTTTAAACAATTTAATTGTATTTTAAACTGACTTCACATTAAAGTGACCCATAAGATTAATATAATTATAAAAAGTGTAATATTTATTAGTTTACATTTTTTTTTTACTACTCTACTTTAGCTTCCATTGTAGTGAAACTCATTCTTGAAGATTCATTTTCTCTTGGTTAGTTTGAGCCTAAAACAAGTAGCTAAAACTTTCATGACAGTCGTACCCTAGGTGGAACTTTCAGAGATGTTGAAGTTGTCAGATATTATGAGTAAATTAATGCTTTAGTATCAATTGATAGAAAGTTTATTATTTTTTGTAAACTAAACCTTAACATTAAACCAAAATATTTTATTTCAAAATTATTTAATATGATCAGAGTTTGGGCCAAAATGCCCACACACACTCTCAGGAGATCTAGCACTGAGGACACTTGCGAGCCTTTAGGGATCAACTCGTCATGGTATCAATTACTTTAACAGGCCTCTAGACATGCGTGACGGCTGTGGGAATCATTGGCTCATGCCTTTGGGGAAACCAAATGATTTATCCACCAAGGCTTTTGGCTGCTGTCATAGAGACAATATGGAGGAGGGGATCTTTATGACCTGCAGTCATAAAAAGCATAGTCTAAACACAGTTTATAGACAGCAAGACCATAAGCTTAACCTCAACCTCAAATTAACCCATCAATGAACCAGAGAACCCATGGTCTGCTGTGACATTGGCTAAAAGCAGTAATAGCCTCAGAGTAACCAACATTAAACAGAAATCCACCCTAGTCCCAAAAATAAAGGAATATGGAGTCTACTGCACTAAACCTGCATGTACATGGAATACACAGCCTCGCTAGTGGTTTGATCAAGATGTTATCATGCCAGCCATCAGCATGCATATGGTCCATTAGCTGCCTTCACCACATGACTCAGTAGGTGCAGTAGGTCATAGAATGGACATCTCTAGAAAAAACATCCTCTAGAGGTGCTTTAACCCAACACTAATACAAAAGGTATCTCCTACTCTCTCAACTTAATAGTTTGATCATGGTTATTGTGCCACTCATAATGTACGGTAACACCACAAAAATGTGATTTAGGGTGTGTTACAGTGTTGTCCTAAAAAATGCTTTGAATATGGTGTTCCCCTCACAATACTGAGCTCAGTACTGTTGACTGCATGTATACTCATTTTCCAGATCACTGCATTCTAATGGTAATCTCATGGTTAACAGACCATCATTATGTTGGATGCCTCATACATGCCTACACATATGCAAATATATTGATGCATGTTTATAGCAATCAGCATTGACGTATGAAATCTAAATGTTTAGTATTAGAATCCACAAAATTTTCCAACTCAACCTGAATATCTTCTTTGACTATTTTTGTATTGATTTCTGACTGTTGCAAATGTCTTTCATCATTTTTCCTGTTGGCACAATCATTATGCTTCTCGGGGATGGGGTTGATAACACTTGCCTGTGCAAACATGATAAATGACCTGTCACGCTAATGTTTTTGTTGGCGTTTCTCTTAAAGCATCTAGATCACCTGATTATCTCAAAACATGCAGGCTGCTATGCTGGATGCCTTCTCCATGGTAACCAGTGGAGCAGAATAGGAGTGAGCACAGATCTTTTTCCTTACCACTAATAGATGAGCGTGAACAGAAGTATGAGATGGTAGCAGTCGCCAATGAAGCACAAAACCAATGGTTACAGGGAAAATACAGTTGTTTTTGAACCCAGCTAGGATCAATTTCATTTGAGAAAAAAAGAGAAATGTACCTTTCTCCCAGAGGAGAGTTGGAAGAGTAATCCAGATCACCCAGCAGCTCCACTGCATGAGAGCCAGATCTGTCTCTCTCTCACTGTGACTGTGTAGGAGAGAGATGTTTTTGGTTGCACACTCAAGCCTCCCTCCCCTCCTGTATTTTCTCTCTCTCCTCCCCTCTTAGCGGCATCAGTAGTCTAGAGTAGGATTCAGATGCACAGTCTCTGGTCTCCCCTCACTGAGCAGATTGTTAAAGAGAATCAAGCATGCACTGCTCTGCAGACAGGAAGGCAGACACCGTCATGGAATTCATACTCAAACAGTAATCAGAAAATACACTTAACTGAACTTAAGCTTAGAGATGTTTTTAATAGATGTGGTATCGTGAATACCAAAACAAACTCATTACTTTACTGTAAAAATCTAAAATATAATTTATCCAAAATGGAATTTCATAATTGTGGATGTTGAACCAGAAACATTTCTGCCGTTTGCAGCCTTTGGTTGTATTTATTCCTTTTGCCTTCAAGCTTGAATATTTTGAGACACTTAGGAGATATTGAATATTTAAATGTCATACATTTAAATTATATCTAACAGTTGTTGTTTAAGGTATATAGAAATCAAACTATTGCCTCAAATAATTTACAAGAACTAAGTTTTCAAAAATGAAAAGTATCTAGAAGGATTGTTTAACATCATAAAATACATAAATGCAGAATTTAGCCAAAGGTATTCATTCACCTATACAAATAATTTAATTGTGATGTTTCAATTACTTATGTATGAAATCAAGCAGCTGGGAATGCTGATTGCATTAGCAAAATAATATGCTGCTCTCAGGAGCTCAGTGAATTCTTATATGGTATTGTGTTAGAATGCCAACATCCCAGTCCAGTTTTGAAGATTCCTTTAGATACTAAATATTCCACGTCTTTGAAATGGAAGGACTGGTAAGAACAACAACTCAAGTGAATATCGCATCATATAACAGAGTATGATTTCATTGAAAAATGGAATACAATAACACATACCATGCTTTTGGGTTGGAAAATGGGGGTGAAGCTGCTGTACTTGGATTTCTTGTTAGAGCTAATAAGAACCAGGCTATGATTCGGGACACTACACTAGGACATTACCATCCTTTAGACATCAGCCACCACGAGATTCTATCTTTTTATTTATCTAGTTGTCCCCTGTAGTTTTTGGTCACCCAAGGTTATTGACACATAAACCTCAGAAAGGTTGGACAGAGGGGTCGATTAGGTCTTTGTGGTTATCAAGTTGCTAATTTAGTTTGTTCTCTGCTATGCCTCCTGCTTGTTCGCTTCTTCTGCATCACCCTTATGTCTGCAGTGTTGATCTCCGCCTGTGTAAGTCCCCTCAGAAAGGCCAATTATATTCTTTTTCCATACCTGAGCACATAGCATTAAAGAACAATATCTCAAAACCCCTCAGTACAGGTTCGCTTACATTGTTTTCTTCGCTGGCAAGTACTCTTTTTTTTTTTTTTTTCTTCATTGAGAAGGGCTGCTCCCTCTGAACTTCTAAGGACTTCCGGGATCTTAACTATATTAACATTAAGATAAGATTTATATCTGTTATGACTGGAACAAAATATTTATCAAACTTGAACTGTGTGAAACTTTTCTCATGGTGCACATTTTAATGGAGAATGAGTGGAAGACCTATTCTTGGACATAATGAGTACCTGGTATTACACTTCGGGCTACTTAACGCTCATTCAGTTTTTCAAATTGCTAGTCCATGTCCTGCAAGATATGCTGAATATATTTGTTTTTGTTTATCTCAATAACCTCTTGATATTTTCTGCTGACACAGGATCGAGAGTGATCAATAGCAATGTAAAAGCAGTCAGAGAGTGGCAATCACCTGGACGATCGCTCCAGCATTTTTAGGATTAAAATGTCTATATATAGATCATCTGAAATGTTTGTCTGGTTACTTGCATTCTAACATGTGATGCTTTCATGAGTATTCTTAAAAATAACATTATCATTGGCAGATTTATCCTGGGGAATAGCAGGTTACCATGTCATCCAAGTACTTGTGGAATTGTGACCCTTATTTCTCTGAGATTCTGTTGCCTTTCTATCTGAAAAGACACCCGATTATTCATTAGAGCTTGTTCAAATTGGCACAAGTCTACCGTGTTTGGAGGGATACTCTGTTATTATGAATGTGCGGTTTGGCGCAGTGCATTCAATCTGATATGAGGATTTCATCCAAGAGCTACAGGACAAGCTGAGCTAACCAGTGCTCCATCTTGCATATTGAAAGTCCTTCTTAAGGAGCAAATAGCTGTCCTGCATGTCCAGTACATCCATTTCACGGTTACTGGAGATTTTAGCCGCCACTTTTTTAAGTAACAATGGAGGACAAAGGTTGATGTGCCTTCGGTCCAAGCATCCATTCAGTGTGCTCACCATACACGGGTGCACAGGCTCTATTAAAGACATGGAACCAATGCAAGTGTGCTCATTCTCCACATTGTGTTCGAGGGGCAGAAGATTTGAGTCTCTACCCTCAACCTCCCACTTAAGTAGGTCTTTAAGCCATTTTAAAGAAAGACTACCTAATCTCATTTTCCATATCTCCACCATTGTGCTTCTACTACTCTATTCTTCCCCCTACCATCACCCCCCTTTTACGGTGGATGGGATACTCCTTTATTGCATCAAGAAGTTAATTGATCTTCATCATCAAGGTAATTGGGAATAGTTCTTAGTTGACTGGTTGAGGGCAGGTGCAGAACTTCCTCGACCACACACTTTTATTAATCTATTGATCTCTTGCCTGACTCCTCCTACTAAGTGCCTATTGGTGCATGTTGGGTGGAGGAGAAACTTACCCTCTTGGAAGATTTTCTGCTGACCATTCTGGAGTGTTGCTTTAGAAGTATTTTTTTCTGTTCCAGTTATCTCTTCAGTTGATCTGTTTTTTCCCTTGTTGGCCTTGGGTTATTAATAAACTGCTTCTGGTCGTCCACTTCAATTCTTCCAAGTAATTACCAATTTCCTACATTTGTTACATAACAAAATTCACAAAAACTGACATTGTCACTCCTCCATTTTATTAGCTGACCACTTGAGTCAGACCACTTGATGAGACACCTGGACACCAATAAAGCAATCTGTTACACACATTTTCTGTTCTTCTCTTGTAAGCATAATCCACTCCAGTTGCCCCTAGCAACTCTGGACCTATACACAGACAATCCCTAAACCTGTTCACATTTCCTCACATTCTGCTTCGTTCACTTCCTGTCTTTCCTGGAGGCATGAGTAGCAGTGTTTGTAGTTGTGCACGAGGACTTGATTGTGAATCAAGGCATTTTTTTAATGAATAATCTATACTAGGCATCAAGTAATGCTATTCCTAAGCATATTTTCTGCTTTACACAGGACCTTTTTACAGACATTTAATTTGTAAACTGTTTTGGACATTATCAACAGAACGCTACATCACATCTGAGGCCACAAAAGAACTCATTTCACGAGTTGACTTTTGCCACACTTCACTGTCTTGTCAATTGAACGGCTTATCTTAGATCCCAGTCGATAGCCATTCTGAATGTTCCTCCGGGGAGAAGAAACATTCTGAAAGACCATTACTTGACAGATCCAACGGAATTCTCCAAATTTAGAAACAATCAGAATTGTTCAGTCACATGAAAAAAAAAATCATTTCCTGATAGGAAGCACAGCCCTTCAGTTTGAGGGAGCCAGAATGTCTCAATGCCACCTCAAGATATGACTTCCACAGGCTGTAATATTTTTTTTATTTCACTTTTGCTCTAGTTTTAACCATCTCATGAGAAAATCAAGAGACCAAAAGCAAGTTATTGAGAACCGGATGAGTTTTTGTAATGAGGTGAAGTCAACCCACTAACCCAAGTGTTCTGCATATTAAAATTTTTGAAACCACATCTTATTGAAAACCACATTAAATTTGGAATCATTAACTGTTTTTATTGTAACAGTTATATTTGCAAATAAAGAATACAAACAATTTTTCAGAAAACACAACATCTGAGAGACGTTTGTCCAATGTCTTGTGGGTTTAGAAGCAGTTAAGTCAATGTCTTTTTGGCTCAGTGAATGATTGCTGGGTGGGTTTCCACCAGTTTTCCTTCAAAAACACTCTTCAAGTGAATTTAAAACTCTGATATTTGGTATTCAAACAACATTTCAAATACTTTAATAATATATATAAAAAATAGTAATAGTAAACAGCTGTACGCGGCAAGAATGTGTGTTGACTTCATGTGGAGGAGCATGTTTAAAAGTCTATGTGAGCTGGGCAGGGTTTCCCTCCTGACCCCATGTGCTTTCTCTTCACCCACCCCCTGTGTCCGGAGTAACACACAAAGACTGCCTCTGATGGAGATAAGCACCTTTGTCTCCCGGGAACAATACATCCTAACGGTTCTCAACAACAAAGCTAAAAGATACAACTTGCTTTTAAGACGCCACTCTGGTTCATCAGCTGTCCATTTGAGAGACGGATGTCAAAATAATTTGATCAGAGAGCTGTGCCTGTTTCAATTTAATTTGACAAACATTTTACTTATTTTAATTGTATCAACTAAGCAAGCCACTTTGAATAAGGATTACAATAGAAACTGTTATTGAATGATGTTTGAAACAAAACTACAGAAATAATGTTAACCATAATAATGTGTAACCAATACAAACGCGTACAATTTAGTGTACAATAATAAGGCATATGTGCATTTGTTGTGTTTTTTTAAACTATAGAAATCTGTGGTCTGTTGAAAACTGGATCGTAGAGCTCATCAAGTTTAGTTGTTATAAAGCAGAAAAAATAAGTATTTCATTCCTTTTGTAGATATTTTATAATCAGTCAGTGAATATAATGGTAGGTTTATTTCAATCAGCAAGACGACTAACCCCTGGGCATCTTAAACCTGGGTGAAGTTTAAGTTGGTCCGCATTACTTGTTAAAAGGAGATATAAGCCGTGTCTTAATTCAGGTTCAGACACAGGTTCCTCGAAGACAGATCACAAAGCCTCTGATATCACAGCACCGCTTACGTCCCAACGCTGCACAAAGACAGTACCATTTCACCAAAAATCGAAGAGTCCTTCAAATACGTCCTCTTTTCCTATGAACTCTGAGGATGCATCGCTACCATCCTTCATGGCCTAACATATCCCAACAGAATCAGCTCAAAATAGCAACCAATGGAACGTTTTTATTTAAGAAATTGTAATTCAAGGGATTCTTTAAATGCTTATAGTGATTGTTGAATTTTAAAACGTCATAATTTTATTTAAAAAAACATGATGTTAATATGTACTTGGAGATAGAGGAGTTTTGAAAACCAGAATCAGGCTAGCCATTTACCAACAGTGGTTGCAGCCTTCCGCGTGCTTCGGAACTGGGTAGGCTGCCATCTCTGAAGGATGCAGAACCTGGATTGGGACACAGCTAAAGATACCTGTCCACATAAGCAATGAGATTACAAAATCACACCATGGCCAAGTCAAAAGAGCTCTCCAAGAATGTCAGTGGCACAAATGTCGACTTGCACAAAACTTGAATGGTCCATCCCCTTGGTGGAGAACACCAAATAACTGTCCCTTGGTCTGGGGCTTCTAGCACGATCCCACCTGGTGGAGTTTCAAGGCTCCAGACCTACACAAGATATTGCCAGTGTTCTCATTGCAGCTGGGACAAGAGTGAACAAGAAAACACCAGGAGCTTACTACGCTGCAATGTCCTGGTGTTAAAGAATCCATCCTAAATTGACCAATCGGAATGATTAGAACTGTTTGAGAGAATAGTGGTTGGATGAGAAGCAATCTCTCTCCCATGAATGTAAAATGTATTTTTTTTTGTTGAAATTCAGTCTCTCACTGCTGAAATCCAATCAACCATTGCATTTATGAAACGATCATGTTTTTCTCTGCAGAAACACAGCAAAAATAGTTATTTGCAGAGATTCCTCCAAGGAACCATGATGTAAATGACCCACTGACCATCATTCTGTGTAGCAAACTTGAATTTATAAACCTGAGTGGTGCAGAATGTAATTTTTTTATGGGACAGTCTGTGAGTAACAAGGATAATTGGCACTTGATGAAATACTGAATTTAGCACCTCATGAAATATCAGCCAGGGACAGGAAGACATTTTTAGCTAATTGTTGGTTATTCTACAAATGTTTTTGAAAGAGCTGAATGCAAGCATGTGTGGGTGCTTTAGCCTGGGTACATGCATGATTAACGGCTATGTGGGAGGATTTGTTTGCAACCTTTTTGAGGTCATGAAAATAAATTCTCATTACACGTTTACATTTATCATGAATAATAAATGCCTCATAACGACATTGCAGTGACCTAAACCAAACTGACTGGCATGCAGGCAGATCAATGTGCACATGTTTTTTGCATCAATCCTTTTCTACACATGCACCACGTACAATTACACTAAAGTTGTATTGATGGAAAGTTATTTTAATGAGAGCACACGAGGAGGAAGGCTGACCAACTCATGTCCCTGAACATGAGCAATTCTTGCCAAAACAAACAAAAGAGAGCACGATTAACTGGAGACACATAGTCCACAGTGGCAACTGTGTTTCTTTTGATACCCCCAACATTTCCTTAAAAATGGCAGTGTTTTTTTCAATTTTAAGAAATAAATTGATGTTTTTGAAAAATAAATAAATAATATTAATATTACTATTAATAATAACAAACAAACAATATACAAATATAAATAAATAAATAAATAAATAAATAAATAAATAATAAAAAATGATAAAAAAAATTGATAATGACAAAACAATAAACAATAATAAACAATTTATTGAGAAAAATAGACTGTAAGTAAAACTACATACAAATAGTTTTCCAACATTTTCGTGTTAGCAAAAGGAAGTCCTATGCTGCCATCTTGTGGCACATATTTTATTGGCAGACACATTGATGCATATTTTATTTAGTTTTTAAAAGGAAGCAGCTATTGATTTAAATTGTTTTAATTCGACAGTGACTGCATCTTTAACTTTGGATATTTACATATAGAAAAATGAAGCTGCTATTATAGAGAGAAAATGTTTCACTTTGGGCATTTGGAATCTTACACACATTTAGTTTCACATTTTCTACAAACTGAACACCTTGAGGTAGACCACTAACTCAGAATCTTAATTCTGCTTATATAATTTCAATCATTTTCAATCTATCTACAAGCAACGTCCAAATTGTTTCCCCGGGGGAGAATATATCAAGCAAAAATGGATCAAAATATTTTTTTGCATCACTGTCACATACATCAGCAAATGAGCAGTGAAGTTGTTTTACAGTTTACACCCTCCACATTATTGTGTATTATTCCCAGGTTAGATTAAATAGAAGACTTAATATTTCACTCAAAAACAAGCAGAAATTAATCTCAAGTTCAATAGACATTGTCTGTTGATTCATTCGCTTACTCCCACGGGGGTCTGCTTTTCCTATCCCCAGCTCACTTCGGAAAAAGGCGGGGGTCCATCAAAGTGCATCACAGGGCAACACACACATTCTGTGACATTCTCTATATCTCATGTACAGCAACGTAAGCCGTTGCTTTAATAAGTTATGTTTTGTGAGTAATGCTTTATTATATCCCTCTGGATATTTGTAAAATATATTAAAAATATTGAAGATGAATTATAATACCTTGAGACTCTACAGTTATGTGTGTAAATGTGTGTGTAGGTTGCGTTCATAATGAGACACTTACACATAGATCAGTAGGTAAAACACTGTTTGGGAGCAGAGTGGTACGTTTATGGTGAGTTTAAAAAACTGTACTATACAAAAAGCACACAAAAAGTTATGATCAACGTGACTTTATTTATAAATAACAATATTTTGGCTTTTACAAGCCAACATAATGAAATCCCTGTGCCGCTCCTTCTGAAGAATAACTTGTTTGTAGAAGAGTTCCTTTTTCTTTCTTCAGTCTCTGTCTCAATGAAGATGGTCAGTACAATCATTCCATTTTATCATTTTGTCGGCTATACTGCTTTTCAAATTAAGGGCTAATTCCACATCCACCAACCATCCAGTAAAATATTGCCTTCCGAAATCTTAGCCTTAGTCTTAACTTTGCAGAAATGGACAGTTGTTTTACAAAATAGTGGTCACTCATGCAGATCTAAGCTATTGTCATGTGATAACTATCATTATGTCAATATCTTTGTGACTGTGATGATGTCACTATTGTGTCACATCCCCTGGCTACATTTAATAAATTCTGCTCAAAAACATGTATACAAATATATTTGAATTTTGTGAAGTAATTAATGGAGAGGAGAATTCAATGTATATTGTCTAATATGTAGAGATAAGAAGAGTTTAAGCCTTTTGTATGAAAAGGTTCTGAGTAAATTGAGGGGAGCAATTGAGATTGAGCTTGATTTGAGGGCTAATTAGGTTAATCAGTGCTGGGTATAAGAAGCCAGAGGGCATGTGTTCAGCTGGAGACGTATCATATGTTGTTGTTGGAACAGGGTGGTGAAGTGCAAACAGCTGAGTTTAACTGTTGATTGAAGAAGCACCAACATTGGGACTGAAAATAGACTTGTTATGAGGCCAACCTCGAGGGTAGGTTGTATGGAGCCATTACCCTGTGAAGGTGTTTGGAATGCAAGAATTTAGGAAGTACCTCAACACTGCTGACTGCTTCTAGTCAGGATCTAGCTCATACATGTCGGAATAGGGGAGAGAATGGAGTTCACGTGAGGCAGAGTCGTGGAGTTTATGTGTAGAATGAGGTTTTTGGTATCATGCAATGTTTTCTTTCCGTTTATTAGGCCCAGTGAAATTTTTAACCTCGTGGTTATGTTTATTATGGCATGGATAGACTCCACAGTCCAGTTGCTTGGAGACAGCGCTCCCCCCACGTTGACCTCTGTAACATACAAAGAGTTAGGAAACTTCGGGGTTCGTTCCATGTAGTGCCAGAGGGCTGGGCCGGGTCCGCCTTGTCTCTAGGCAGACCATGTAAAGTCACCACCTGGTTTCAGAAGGGAACAGATGGGACGAATCTGGGCCTAATTACCGACAGGAAATCACTAGGCCCGAATTCCAGGCAGGACTCGTCGATGGACAGTGCATGGAGATCTCAGACCCTCTTGAGAGAAGCCAGGGCCAGGAAGACTGCAGTCTTCAGTGAGAGGACGGGAAGCTCAGTTCGTGGATTCCAACTGATTCTCCTTTGACCCGAAGGTGAATGAAGGAAACTGTGGCAGCGTTGAGGGACAAAGGGGACAGTCCCAGACAGAATCCCTCCTGGAGAAAGCATGACTCTGATGGGGCATGTCCTAGATTCTTCCTGGTGGGAACCACACCAATCGACAAACCGATTCCACTACCCAGCATAGCAGGACCTTGTAAAGGGTGTTAAAGTGTGGTCCAAAGTCCTTACCACTGAGATACGTAGAGAGTGAGGGTTCACCGAGGGGGGATATGCTGATCTCGAGACGTGGCTAATAAAATCCAGTCATCCGAATGCCAGCCTGCCGGAGCGGTGCGAGGGCCGCCCTCGCTATTCTCAGTTTTAAACCTCTAGCCCTTCATCAGAAACCTATGGGAGATTATGGAAACAATATCCATCTATATCCGTAGTCTTTTAGACATGGTAGGTTTAATCACACATTCATTCACTCAATTCCAGTAATGTGTCCTAATTTGGTCCAAGATTAGCATTTGTCTGATGCATCTTGTATTCAGCAGAAGCTGGAATAAGGCATATGTTTAAGTCTGGCAAAGGTGGTGTTACACCCCCTATTCTGTTGTCTTCGATGACAATTGTATGACCATGTGTTGAATGCAATATGTGGATTCATCTGGGTAAATTTCAAAATTTATTTCATCAAACATAATACTGTTGAGTTTATTTTCTAGATTCCCTAATAAAACTCTTAACACTTCTCAAAGAATTGTTGGTGAAGAAAACAATGAAATCGAAACATCATACCTCTGTATCGCTGTGTCTATTGGTATATATCCATATGCCAAACACAGTTTAAAAACAGAATAATGTGAAGGAGAAATACTTCCTTACTGGACACAATCTAGAATTTTCAATCTCATTAAGCAGCGAGGAGGAGTTCTGGAATGGGAGAGATAAGGTGTGACTGATATACAAATAGTCGCATGATATTGACAAAATGGTAGATGTTTTTATCTGAAAATTGTTCGAACTACCAATCTTTATACTAAGTTTATTTACATCTTTTAAACTAAAATATCATGAAAAAGTGTAGAAAGTGACATCAATTTATTACATAGCTTTATTAAAAACAGAGAAAGCATTTATTACTTGAAATGTGATTTATTGCTTATAGTAAAAACTAAAATGCATTATCTGACAACAAGTTTATGTGTTTAGACATTATGGCTATGTTGAGATTTTTTTTTTTTGAGGTGACCGCTAATGTACATGTACATTCACTTATTTTGTAACAGAGTTTTTATTCTATTAAATAATATTGAAACCAACACGTTGTTTATAGTTTCAATATATGACCAGGCTTTGAATGCAGACATCATTGCATATGGTGATACCCCAGGTGTAGCAAAGCAGAGAGTATTTGAGAAGTTAATTTCCATTTCAAGATGATGGCACATTTTGACACTAGAAACTTGATAAATATATTTTTTTTTGTTTAAAAATGTTTTTTTTTTATCAATATCTTTATAAATACCCCTTAACCTAGGCAAAGACTTAAGATGTTCTAAGGAGCCATGTTGTAGGGAAAAGGAATCAGAAATATTACCATACAATACACTTAATAAAATTAAATATTGTTGTCAATAGTGTACAGCCAGTCTTCCCTTTACTTTCTCTACCCTCCTACAGCATCAGGGCCACCGAGATCTGCTGATCTCCAGAGCAGTGGTTGAAAGGTGGACAACAATGCAGGGCAACTCTCACATTTTCACTCGTAAAGTTACCAATCAACCTGGAACCTATTTGTTATGGTATAGTTGGATTTTTTTTAAAAAGCATTATTTAAATAATTTAGTTTTGAATAATAAAATTAAACCACTTTTAAGCCACTACAATATAATACCTCCATACTGACTGTGAATTCAGAATTCTTTACAAATAATCAGCTGTATTTTTTTATTTTTACTGAAACAGAATATAATTGATGGTTTGGTTCCCAAACTGATGTAGGCATAAGAAAATGTACGCAAGAAAAGAGACTTTGATTTCTTTTTGTTTGTTTTTATCAAGAGGAGTTTGAGTTCAAGAATCATGAATTTGGCATTTTGAAATGTATATACCATAGACTGTAAAAAATATGGACAGCCATTTTCGAGCTGGAGAGAAGACTGCCATTGACGTGTTTCAGAGCTCCGCCTCGAGTCTGGCTCACACACGCCCCTCTCACAAGCAGCCTGTTATATACGGTTTATTTTGTAAATTTGAAGAAGATTTTGTAGTGACTTCTCTGAATTTGATTGTTGAGGCAGAGTAAATGCTCACGAAGTGATGACAGCGGTAAGTCAGCTCTGTTTAGCGTAGCTGTCAATCACATTATCCCTGGTTTTTTTTTAGGGGAAAATTGAACCATCCTTAACCATACGACAATAAACTTGAACCAAAACTATAGAAGTTTGTTTTGAAAACTTTAGAAAATTATTAAAACCATTTGCGTAAACGCCGCACTTTCTGAGGAATTTTAAAGGTCTGCTTTTTCCAAAAGACTTGTATTGGGTGGTAATCATTCTGCAGCCAGCGCAAAAGGGTTGCTCGCTGTGGTTTGGCTTCGCTCTGCCGACCATGCGAGACACATTTGCTATATATATCAGCCTGTAGATCAGAAGTTAAAATGCTCAACAGTCCCCCCTTCACTGCTGACTAGCGTCCGACTAGGAAAACATAATCAAGGTTGCCACAACCAATTCGAAAAAGTTGATTACACTCACTTTGTGTGGAAAAACAATTGAATACGCAGCCTTTCCCAAAAACAGAATGTCTCACAATAGTGACACTCAACATGGCAATACATTCTAATCTAATAAGTATGTTTTTGGTGAAAAATAATCGACTGTTAAGAATGTATCTGTGTGTTTTATGCATGCTGTGTCGTAATCTATTTATAGTCTGTAATTAAGAGTAGTTGGTAGCAGGGCAGTGTGGATGAGGCTGGTCTCAAGTGGCTGGAAAAAGTTTGGGTTTAGAAAAATCTTTGCCAACTGTTAAGTTTGTTCAGGCTTAAATAAAGTAAGTTCCGACCAGCTGTCAGTGACAGCAAGGGGTTTCTCTGCTGCCTGAAACACTAAAGCACTTGACCAACATAAACAATTGAAATTATTACTTAATTCAATTATGGTGATAATCTAAAGCTAGCAATGATAAAACCTTTTGATTGGTAAGTAAAAATGAGAGAGAGAGGTTTAAACAATGAGATTTCATTCTCACAATTATCCGATTTATGAAATGTTCACTCTGCTCTACAGAGATCCAGACATTAATTAAACATTAATTTACGCGAACCATGTTTACAGAATCTGTCAAACATATGGTGGTCCAAGAGGCAACAGAGGCAACGGAAAGGCCTGCAGACAATTGAGTCACATGATCACAGCACTCAGCTGGTGTCCTGTGAATGCACAGGAAGATATGAGGAAAACAGCTCCGGGCGGAAGATGCCCATGGATCTGGCTGAAAACCCAGCTTTAATGTCTTACGGCTGTCAGAGGAGCCAAAAGAGACCGTCTGCCATTAATCTAAGCTCTTTCTGACCCATTTAATCCTTTGCCTATGTTTTGTTTCACTTATTGCAACAATATCTTACAAAGCAGAATGTCTATGTTCAGAGATGGCCAGGAATACCTTAAACATTCTGACAAATTCTTATTCTGGCAATGTTATTTAAACAAAATCAAAGGACTGGTGTGAGAAATCTAATTAATTAAATACAAACAGTATGTATTTTTAAAGGAGAAATAATAGAAACATTTCAAGTGATTTTTTTTTTTTGGATCAGTTCCGACCAAATGGAGTTTAGCTGTCAAGCATAATAAGAACAACTGTATCTACATTTATGAAATTCGTCTGCACTCCAACTTACATTTGGAATGAACACAATTGATGAGTTCTTGCTTTCCCTGAGGTTCAAACACATGACCTCCATGTTGTTAGCACAATCCTGAGCCAGAGGAACTGTAATGATGACAGTTCCCAAACCATTGTTCAACTTAATCGATTATTCAGTTGATTTTTTTAACCGAAAAACATAGCATTCACATATATTATAAAGTAGCTAATCCATTACCACTTTAAATTAAATCTTTAACATTTAAATAATGCTATTTTAGATTTATTTTTTTGATGCAATTGAGAAAATAAAACATATTTTATTTTAGGATGGCGCAGTGGGTTGCACTGTAGCATTCCAGTTAGAAGGTTGCCGGTTCCCCTTATTCCCCTTAGGTGTACCCCTGCCTCTCGCCCAATGTGCACTGGAGATGTGCACCAGCAGACCTCTGTGACCCCGAAAAGGAATAAGCAGGTTGGAAAATGAATGTATTTTATTCTCAATTTAACTAACCATCAGTTCTTTTTGGTGTAATAAAGGTTATAGTGAGGTAAATATTTGTTTCCCTTTAAGAAAACAAAGATGTGTCATTGTCCTCGTGGATAAATGTCATCTGTGAGAGACTGAATCAAGAAGAAATTCAGTAAGACACAATTTATGATTTAAACTAATTTAAATGAATTTTATTGCGTGAAGCAAGTATTTAAAACTATAAGATCTGTTGATCCAGGTTCAACAGAAACACCTGAAGTATACATGTATCTAGTGGGCTGCAGTGGCTGAAGAACTGCGGACCTCTGAAAAAGCTTCTGTTTTATTTGATCAAATAACTTCATTTATTCAATAAAATGTACATTTATTTTTTAGCTGCTTTCAGAATGTTTCTGTTCAGTTTAAGTCTGGAGACCAGATTTTGAAATCTCACAATACAGGGCCCCATCCATTCTTTCTTCCTTTGCAGAACATCACACAAAGGTACTCAGAGTGAAAGCACCCATGTATCTCTAAGCTTCTTGGTTGGGATGGCATCCTTTGAACTGTTCTCAATCTTATTACATCCGACCCACCCTCTCCAATGCTTCTTCTGAATCCTCCAGGTGGTCTTAGGAATATATTCCTGTAGACCAGACTTGTTCAGGTTTACATTTTTGTTCCTGGTGTCCTCACATGGTTTTGTGTTTCCCATGGGGGTCTGAGTTTGATTAAGGATGTGAGATGATTTCTTCAGGTATTTAAATCAAACAGATGACATAATCCAGGTAATGAGTAAAGGATAGGAGGAATATAAAAACAAACTAACTGGCCGCTAAGAGACAGAATTCTAGCTGGTTAATAAATGATCAAATACTTGTTCCATGCAAATTTTTTATTAAAAAAAAAAAATAAATCATACAATTTGTCACACTGTTTTTCAGAGTTGAACCTACAAAGAAAATTACAGTTCTCTCTATTCTTTGTCATTTGCGAAACTGGAGAAAAAGGTTGCGCTCCACATAGCAAAAAATCCACCTCTGTATCTGTATCTGTATCCTGTAACTGATTCCCACCCAGGAAACTGATACAAACTGATTCATTGTATTTGAAAACCAAATTCAATATAGCTTCACATTTTCAAAAGCATGCATAGAAGAGCATCTTGATATGTTCATTTGATGCAATGTTATTATAGCATAAAGGTGGAAGCCCCTGTTTCTGTAACTGCATTTGCTACATTTTGTTTCTACCTCACTGTGCACTAGTTTTCTAGAGCATTAAGATATCAACTGATATTTAACTAGTTATTAGCCCTTCTCCTTCATTTGACAGACACATGAAGGAAAGGCTCATGTTGGTTTTCTTTGAATTAATGCATATATAGGTTAGGCAAAAAATCTGATTAAATACAAGCACACAAATGTGTTTTTCGTACTTGTATTCCTCTATAACAGTCTGGGATCCACTATCATGGTAGATGCAAAGGCTTACTTAATACAGGCTGCTTCGTTTATTACCTGTTTTAAAATTTAAAGGAACAAATTACATTTGAAATTTGCATGCTACAGACACTTTGATTTGTTTTTTTCTGCCTGGAGGTGGGTACAGCAGCATTGGTGTGTGGGGTGTGGTACATGAAGGCTAGATTTGAAAGAGGAGGTGTTATAATAAGGGATAAATGGCATGCCACAAGTCCTCAACACATTTTGTGATTAAGGCTTCTAGTATTCACTTCAAAAGCTGTCTTTTGGGGATTTTAAAACTGATGACCGCTTTTGTACTTTGCCTGTTTCTAAAATTCCTAATTTCACTTAAACAGATGATTTCCTCACATGTTTTTCTTCTTAGTTCAAATAGTTTTGTTAGATGTTCTCATGTGGTCTGTGTACTGTGTGTCAAGTGGTTGTGTATAGATGTAAATTGATCTGGTATAATTTAATTATACTTTGCATTATCAAGGCATGAATCAGTAAATTAAAAACATCAAATTATTGAAACATTAAAGGATCTGATGAAGATTTCGAGAGCTGTCTGTTAGGATGAAGGGGTCCCCTGCAGATACTTTTTGGGGTAAGGGCTTCCTGGCTATTGGTTCAAAGAACAGCAAGCCCAGACCGCAAAAAGACCTGAAAAGGACAAGACAAGGACTTGTGGGCAGCTTCATATCTGAATAAAGATAAGAGACACAGTTGTGAATTTCAAGCTCTGGTAAATATTTGTTAAGTCTACATACACTTATCTCTTCGATGTTTTGTTTGGAAATTTCAGTGATCGAAGCTTTAATAATTATGTACTGATTAATACTAACCTTCCATCTCACAAACTTGCAGATCCCATTAGCTGTCAGTCAGTTACATTTTTAAATCTGATCCCTCAACACCATTGTCTCCTGCCTCCTTTGGGCAACAGGCGGTCGGTGGGCAGCTGAGTAAATGACGTATAGGGCCCGTCTGGCTTACCTCACCGAGTGCGTCATGAGTAAAGTGTCACCCTTACACGCTTTCCAGATTTTTTTTCTGGCCGAGACGCTTGAATAGTTGCTCAAAAGGATTTAATTTACATCAAATTGACCCCTTAAACATTACAGCTAATGCTTTGCAAATATGGTGTCCTGTTGGGACCGTCGTTGATGCACGAAAAGAGTGATCCAGGTGCTTGGAAACGCAAAGGCCGCGCAGCTGATCGGAGAGATCGGAAAAGGCTTTTAAACGTGAAACGACGGCCGCTGTCCGTGGTGCTGAACTCACCCGCTGCGGTGAACGCCCTGTGCCGTACACACCCAGAGAAGGGCACCCACCAAAGCGATGCTTGTAGCCTGCAACAGAAACATCTCTTAGCTAAATAGTATTGTAAAAAGAGAATTTCGGGTCATGTTTGTCTTATGTTTCATCTAATCAATGCACATTGGGGATGTGAGAATAGACAGCGGTCCGCTTTGTGGGTGTTTGATTGCTGGTAAAGTTTATAAGATTAAAATGGAGGATTTTTGACACAATTCATGTACTTGTTGCTAATGCTTTTGCGCTCTACTGGTCTGAATAGGATGCGAATGGTAAGTGCATTTAGCTGTTCTAAACACCCCATTAGACAAAAAGGTTTCAAGAGCATATTGCGTGCATTCATTTTCTCAGACATAGCTGATTCCTGTTCACGAACTTAAAGGGAAATGTTAAGTCACGAGTCAGGATTTAAAAAGCATCCTTGCTTATTTCAAAGTTGCATTAGACTAAAGCCTGTAGTAACAAACGAATGATGCCCGTTTCAACAGTTGTATGTGAAGAAAATGCGTTTTAAAGAGACGCAGGCGTGTTATATGTCGCCTGCACAGAGACCATCAGAAACAGGGTGTTTTCTCCGTGTGAACAAATCAACACAGAACACATGCAGCAGGCTGTCGGAAAGTCCGAAATGCAGAAACAGTTCTATAAGAAAAAGCAGATTCGTGAGCGAGAGTCAGACTTACCGTGAGCGATGTCTCAAGGAGGACGATCTTCTGCACGCCTTTGCGTTAAAAAGGACTCCAATAAACTCGTGCGCTCTCCTCTCTCGTCTTCTTTTTATTAATAATATTCTATTTTCAACAATGCATTATTTTAACGCATTTTAATCCAATCAATTTCCCCTTTCCGTGTTTCTGGAAAATACTGCAAAATCTAGTGGAAGCGCTCAATTCCTCCAGTCTGCTGTTGACCTGCATTGACGTCATTGCGTCATTAGGTTTCCCCTGGAAACACAGGCGCTCCGAAAATAGTAACACATTAATTCAACTCTGGCTGAGGGTTGGCGCGAGCGACTATTTGTATCAATCCACGATATTCTGATTCGCACCCTCCCCCCGCATTGTCTATACCTCCCCTTTTCCCTCATTTTCTAGCAGCACGACTTTGGAAAGCTAAGGTATAAACATGAAGGAGCTAGATTAATTCAGCCAACCTGTAAAAACGCACCAGTAAGGGAAGAAACGCTATCACGAAGACCAAAAATAGAACCGAGTGCGAACGAGCAGTCATCAGTCTGGAGAACTCGACAGACCTCGTCTGCATGGTTTACGCGACTAAAGAACGATGCAGAACCAGGACACACTGTGTATTATGCAATCGTTTATTTAATTGATCGAAACGTTTAATGTTTGAGGCTTTCAAACCCTTGAGATTTCATCCCAGAAGCAGAACGCAATCACTGGTGTGGATTGGGGGATGTTCTTGTGCTCAAAACTGATGTGCTGAATGCTTTGCGTCACAGAGGCGCAGCGGGACGCACGTGAGCGCCCCGTGCTGCACCACTGTTGAAATCGGTTAACGTTAAAATTAAAATATTCCCCGTAAAAAAATCTGATTCAGTGCATGTGCCTCAGGTTGAGCTAAAAGATGTCATAAAGCAGTTGATTCAAAACATAAACTCTCATACAGTATTACTCTCATATTTTGAATGTGTTCATTTACAAAGCCCCACAAAGAGTGTCAAAATCAACACTGTAGGGGAAAAATCCATGCTCCACCATAGGGGTTTAAAATGTTACTGATCTGTATGGTATTTACAATTTATTAAAACTCTTATCTCGATTAGATTAAACTGATGAGTAGAGGATGATCAGCCCCACATTTGATTGTTTTACCTGCCTAACCATATAGTGTGGTTAAAATAGTTGAATGTTTAGCTGTTGTTTGATTTTCCTGTTAATGTCATGGTCACTAGCTAATGTCAACATTCATTTTCAACCCGCTTATTCCCTCTTTGGGGTCATGGGGGTCTGCCGGTGCCTATCTCCAAGCGCACATTGGGCGAGAGGCGGTGGTACACCCTGGACAGGTCGTCAGTCCATCGCAGGGCAACATTCACACCTAAGGGGAATTTAGAATATTTAATTAACCTAACCACATGTTTTGGGAATTGTGGGGTAAACCGTTCCTGGAGGAAAGCCATGCTAGCACTGGGAGAACATGCAAACTCCTTCCAGGAAGGTCACCGACGAGCCTCGAACCAATAACCTTTAACTGGATGGCCACAGTGCTACCCACTGAGCCACCGTGCCAATGTCAACAGATTAAAGTTATTAATATTATCTGGACTGTAATACACAGTGAAACTGGCAGTTGTCTTGTCAGGTAACCCCCACTTCTTTTTGTTAACTGACCCACAAATAAATAAACAAACAAAAAAACCCTGAGAATTCTCTGCAGAGAATCAGGCTAACGAGCAGGGACAGGGAGGAGCACACTAGGAAAACAGGCCAAAAAATAAGGAACAGGAAAAATAAAAAGAACAGTAAGGCTGTGCCTTACAGTTTTCTTAGAGTAACAATTCTGGGCTGTGGCACACCCTCTGGCAAACCACAGAGGCAATTTTATAACTGACTAATCATTTTAAAATAATTATTTAAAAAAAATGTTATTTTCAATTATTTCACAGGACCAAAAACACTTAAGTGGAATGTCAGTAATAATTTATATTATCATTTAGATTTCTATATCAGTAGACCATTCACTTCACAATATCAGATTTAAATTAGTTCAATCAGATGCATTGACTGTTCATTAGCTGAAGAGAAAAGCTAGTGACCGGCCTGTGACGCAACAAGCTAAAGCTTCTAAGTGTGTGGTGAGAAAATGTGATGCTGAATACATTCAGTTTTGCTAGATTTGGTTTAAAGGCGGATTCTGAGAAGATGGTTCTATGGTTGACATCAGCAGGAGAACGGGGAAAGCATAAAATTCCATTGAACTTTGCAGACGATGTACACAGCGAAACTTTGACTAGCAAATCTAATTTGATGATTCATCAAGTACTCTAATTTAGCACTTTACATATGTACATATGTAAAAATAAACACATTTATTTATGTTGAACCCTTTCTAAGGGTTGATTTTGTAACCAAATCACATTGTATCTTTCAGTATATAATAATGCACATATTCTATGGAAGTTTCATGGCAAACCATCGTTGTTTGAAAAAGTTGCTGGAAAGTATATGACGTCTCGCCGTTTTGAAAGAGACAAGAACTTCTCATGGACATTTTTAGATCACTGCAACACCGCACATGAACTAAAAATCATTTTGCGCTTATTAGGAGGAATCTACCCATTCTTTATTGAAATCATGTTGGATATATTTGCAATCTTTTGATGTTAAAGTGTTCACTAATACTAATACAATTTGAGTAAGGTTTATTTTCAGAGTGCGTCTTGTGTAGGACAGGTTTATCAGAAACACACTTGTCTTTTAACTATTGATGCCATCTTTTGGCAAAATGAAACAACTGCAGATAGAAAAACACAGTCACAGTGCCACAGCACCACAATTCTAATCTGTTTGTACGGGAGTAATATGCAAGTCATGATTAAAATAATCTGAAATTTGCCTTAAAATGTTGAGTCATTAAGTGATGTCAATTTTCATCTACAGTCCAGTCAGAATATTTGTCTCTGCTAGTAATTTTTTTTAATAATACTGTACTTTAGGGCTGAAGTACTAACCTTCACTTCACTTCACTGATATATCCACAGTAAAACTAAACATAAACTGAACAAAACCTCTTAAAAACTGGCCGGGCTCTTGGAGACTGGAGTGGAGGAGCTGGGTACCTTTATTAGCTCTTATTTTTCACTTTCCTTCCTTTCTTTGAATTTGAGTTGGAAAAGCTGTGATTTGGTTTGGCCCCCTTACCCCCAGCACTTCTCCTGGCTCGGGAGCACTTTTGCAGGCACCTTGGCCCCATTATTCTGGGTGGCCCCACCTCCCCATAATTTACCTGGCGCTCCCCGTTGGTAACACACACACAAATAGGAGCCACCAGTGGGAGATCTCCCATAGGGGGAGCTCTGTTCAGGGTTTGACAGGCCATTGTCACCAGAATCCCTATGAGCAAACCCAGAACAGATTTCCTACCCCAACCGTAACCCTAAGCACAATCCCAACTGTAACCCTTACCCTAACACCAACCCTCGCATTAACTCTAAACCTAAACCCTAACCCTAACAAGAACCCTAAGCATAACCCTAACCCTTAACACTAACTTTAGCCCTTGTCCCACTTCCAATTACGCCCTTTTCCCTTTCCAGAACCCCTTTCCTTACCCTGTCTTTACCCTGATCCCTAACCCTAAACCCTACTTCAACCCTATACCCCTACCATGTACCCTCCCTAACCTGTAAGTTGGGATATATTTACCCTTCAAGCATATTGACCATCAAAAAACCCAGCATGCCATCAATAGGTATTCTGCGCTCATTTTCCATGGTTATTGGGATTGTACAAATAGAATTGGTATAGGAACCTGCATACGTGAATATTGGAACACCTGAATATATTTGATCGAATCACATTTCCAATTGCAGATGCAGTTTGTTAGTAGACAATTCATGCATATGTTCGTACATGAGGCCCTTGGACTCCTGCTAATAGTGGAGGCATACTTGTGTAATTTCAGTTCCTGCTCATGCTCTCCTCTCCAAGAATCTTGTTTAGACAGTTTTTTGTCTGTTTTTGATGTAATAAATTATTTGAAAAAGCTACTCTTGAAGATTAACAAATTAAGACATCTATTCTATTCTATTGTCTTGTTATGTTTTATTCAGGTTGTGCGGAAACTTTCATTGATCTGTTGTAATTTGCTGAGAGTGAGTCGAGGGAAACTAAGGATACGTTGTGTTTGAGTGTGTTCTGACTGTTTGGCCATGCTTTGAGCTACAATTAGTCAGAGCCATTTCTGGGCTGAACTCCAGGTGAACTTGAACTTTTTTTATTCATCCAGTAAATGCAATTAAACTGAGGGAAGATGAATGCTCTGCAGCCATTATGGTTCTTCAGGATGCATAGGTATTTTTGTAAACCGAGTGTGAAGCAGTAAGTGCAGTCAGTTGTGATTTGAACAGCAGGGGGCAGAAGAGGTCACAAAGCTACGAGGATCCTGTTTCGAGCCAACTTTAATCTTCCCTTGACTGACCACGTTCTTCTCCAGCTTCAGTGCACAGACCAAAGAGAGAGAGAGAGAGGATAGGTTTATGATAGGTTTAATTTTGTTTATAGTATGTTGATATGTTGAAAGTATGCAAGGAATGACTGTGAAGCAGTGATTTTCATAAATAAATATACAAATAACAATACAAAATAAAACTATTTTTAAATTGATCACTCATGGCACATTGAATTAAAACACACTGATGTAAGCAATATATACCTGTTATAAATTTTATGTTAATTTATTGACAAAATCACAGTCATTACTAGAGGTTAAATTATTAAAAATTAAACTAACTCCACATTAGTCCCACACAACACAATCATACCAGAACTAATCAGCATTAGACTGAATTTTGCAGACAAAAACATTTGACACAAAGGAAAATTATCAGCCAGTTATTTAACACTCCTTTTCAGTTATTCAAAGTGGGTGTCTCCACTTGTGACAGAAACATTTTAAAGTTTACTTTAAAGTAGTTACCAAAAAATGTACCCAAGTAAATGTAACTGATCTAACAAACCTCTGGTATTGTCAGATGTAATGCTCTCACTGTGATCAGGCAATTGTTTGTAATAGACTTTTGATTTGATCTATCTGATTACAAAATGTTTTTATTTCTCACCTGGAGGCATGTGTTGGTTCACGCCGCCGCATTTCACGCTTTGCACTGCAATTGGTTGATGTATGGCTGCAGATGCTGCTGATCAACCATGGAAATCGATTCTATGAATCTCTACATGCTTTTCTTGAGCTAATATGAAGGCAGCGTGATGTTTGGAGGTATACACTTTTTAAAAATTTGTGACATGGAATGCAAGTGTGCCCTTGATCTGTATGCATTTAATAAAAAAACAAACAAACAAAAAACCAGACTGATTTACACTGAGCTCCTGATAACAGCCCAATTTGAGTTAGTCTGCTACCTAACCATTTGATTTTAAACTACATACAGATGCAAACTTTTGGTAGTACAATACAATGTGATAAAATATATATTGCAATAAAAAGTGCAGAGATCATAGTTTAGTAAGTGTGAAGTTTGGTATAATATACAGATCCAGAAGGGCAGTTGACAAGTGATTTTAATAGAAACCTCCAAACCCGACGTTACCAATGAAACCTTAGCTAGTGTTAAGTAAGTGTTGAAGTGTTGAACTGGCCTGGTACTCATGTTTAGTGTCATTATAAATGTATAAGCTTGACAAATTATTCATTGAAACACAGCTTACAAATGCCTCATTATTTAGCACGCACAGCTTTACGCCTATACATTATTGATCATCCAGCACATAGAGTACAATGTGGCACAGAGGCTAAAACACACACACACACTGCAGTTTAGTTAATCTCTGCAGTACAATGAGAAACATATACGCTCTCCGCTGATGTGATGCGTGTTTGTGTACAGTGCATGTTGGTGATTAGTGCCGCAGTCTGGGTTTTTTTGGTGTGGAGACAGGGAGAGTGTATGATCAGAGCTCACAGCTTGAAGTGTGAGAGTGTGTGTGATGGGGAGCGAGATTGTTTGGGACAGGTATTAAAGTGTAATAGGTTCTGTCACGTGGCCCGCTGTGTCTCCTGTTGTTAGTGTCAGCCTGCTCCCTCCTGCAGCCGTGCTGAAAATCCGCACAGCTACAGGAAATGCCAGTGTGTCCTATGTGCCAGTTTTCTGCCAGACACTGCTTCAGCAGCTTCATGAGTCTGACACCTTTGCTCTTTTGTATCGCAGCAATGCAAAATGCAAAAACACTTCTGAGCCTAAATTCATTTAATTTCGCCAGTTTCAGTTTAAAAACTCTAAATTAGTTTTTGCAACTCATGACCATTGACTCCATATAATGTGGACGAAGTGTCAGGGACGTCACCCATTGGTTTCTGGCAAAGTCAAATAGGGCTCAAAGTGGGCCTCACCAGCTATCGCCTTTGTGAAAGTGCGACTCTTCCTGGAATCGAAAATGGGCAAAAGTAAATGAGAACCTGCTCACTTCTGGAGCCAGTCTCTAGTGGCCGGTAGAGGAATTGCAGTTCAGTCACTTCCTATTACACTTCGAGAGGGAAAGTAGGAGGTCGTCCCTTGCTCAGGACACGCCAGCTTTTTTTAATGTCATTCGTTATGCATTCAAACTGAGAGGGCTTTGGATTTGATAATAGCTCTTTATAATATTCATGTAGGTCCACTTATATGAATTTTTACGAAAAAAAAAAATGATCATTTTGAAGAATGCCATCATAAAGGCATTAACTCAATTCATCTTTATGAATCATTTTCCAAATCATATGAATCATTATCTGAGAGTCATAAAAAGCTCAACTGTGATTGGTTGTTCTCTCATTTTGAGATGGGGCTAAGCACTGACATTGATTTATACACAATTACTGCTGTTTGGGACAGAAGTAGGTCTCTGCTTCATCTACTGGAGACTTCAGTTTGTGCAGTGGTTTCAATTCATAAGAGCAGGTTTCCTCAAAAACGAGATATTCAGAGCCTTGAACCAACAACATTCTAACGGGAAGGCCACAGTGCTACCCACTGTGTCACCGTGCCTCCCTGGGTTAAGGAGAATGATTTAGAAAATGTAATAGACACATTAATATAATAAAAATAACCAGAAAAATTGTTTGAGAATTTTATTTACACCATTTTACAGTGTGTCTTCTTCATTTTACTTTTGTTTTATTATAGATTCTGCAAGTAGTCAGGGATTTCCTGGTAAAGATGTTAACAACACTATGTCTGAAAAAAGTGGAGCACCTAGAGGATGAATAGAAAATCTAAAAAGCTTAAGTGCTTTTGTTTCGCACTCAAAGTGATTTTTCCTGGCAAACACCAAATAGTTTTCCTGAAAAGTATGTTTAGGATTCGTTAACAGATGCAGATGTCATGCACATTTTCAATTCCTTAAGCCTGTTTCACTTTTCCTCTTCATTTATTTTTGTAAACAATAGTCACCAGACTCACTGTGGACCAACAACTGATGTGTCTTAGTAAAGTAGTTAGAGTGCATCTTAAAAGTTTAAGCTAAATGTTTTTTTAAGTGATGTCCCGTGAATTTTCTTTGAAAAGTAGCTCTTATGCAGTTCTGCTATTCAGAGTGGATTTTATGAAAGCACATTTAGATTCCAGCCATGAAAATCTTCTGCCCACATTGCTTCATCTGTATTCTTCTTCATCGGCGGAGGAAGCATATCTCTACTCTTCAAACGCTCTGCATTAGTGCTATCCGTACAGTAGAGAGATGCTGAAAGTATCTGCTATGAGTTCAATTACACTCACAGAGTAATCAACAGACACTTCAGAGCTTTCAATAATGATTTTACCTTCCTTTTAATGTTATCATCCTGATATTTCTCAATATACCATATCATTTTTATTTTATATATCACAATATATACTTTATTTCTGAAAAACAAGTTTGTTTTCAAATATTCTCCATTCGAGAAACTGTAAACGTCCCACAGATATGATTATCTTCTGCCACAGAGAGAGAGAGAGAGAGAGACTCATTTGATGTGTACATATGATTACAGCAGAAATAAGACAAAAATGAACGGCTTTACAATTAGCTATTCAAACAAGGGACAGAAAACAGAAATTAATGATAAAAATAAAAACATTTTCTCTCATAATGCTGCGAAATACATATTATTGAGATACAAAAGTGCAGGGGCAGCATCTGAGGAGTTGAAAAGTGTAAAAAAAGTATTATTCACTGATTACAAATATCATTAAACAATTAGGTTTGCATTGTATCAATAGCCACAATTCCATTCAAAGAAACGAATGAAATTTATGCACAAAACTGGAATATTGCATAAAATATTTGGGAATAAAGAACTGTTTCTATCCAACAAGTCCAAGAGAACAAAATGCTCTCTTCTTGATAGACTGGTGACAAATATCAAAAGAAAAATGGTTAGAGAAAGACCATTTGAGTATTTTTCTTATCTGATAAAAGGTTTATCCAGCTCTATTGTGCGCATAATTCTTGCCATTTCCATAAACTTTTTTTATGGAATATTTTAAATTGTGTATAAATTAAGTGGATGGAAATGCAGCTACTATCTCTGTCAATGATTCATTTGGAGACACAGCACCAGACACAACAGCGAACTACTTCAGCCATCAACCAGCACCTCCCTGCATACTCCCACTATTATCACAATCCACCAATCCTCTGAGTTCTAATGCCTGATTACTCAGCCTTTAAAGACTCACCTCTTCCGTGCCATTATTTACCTGCCACTCTATCTAGCTGCAATGCTTCTTTGTTTCCTTGCAATGATTTCTGTTTGTCAGTGATTAGCCAATCACCTTCAAATACTCACCTGCACATCTCCAATGAACCAGATAATATCTAATACGCATCTGCAATACTTACCGTATTCTTCAGAGCATTCAGTGCAATGGGTTATAAGGCTAAATGTCCATGACTGACTCTATTTACAAAAGGATCCAGTCACTCGCCAAATAATTCTCCTTCCATCAAATCATTTATCTTTAGCATCTGAGTTTAATAGTCGAGGAATTCTTCATTGAACATGCGAAAACTGAGATGTGACTGATAGCCTTGACATTGAAGTCCACTTTGCTGTCTTTACATAAACACAATGATTTTTTTTCCCACAAAAACTAAAATCAACCACTTTGAGAAAACTAAGCCTAGTTTGTCAGTGTTACTTGTTAGAAACGTCTTTGAGGAACTTTTTTAATTTGAGTGGGGAATTTTAAGAATTGTCTAGACTGACATGTGTGAAGCTGAGAGGTGAATTAGATCTAAGCGCAGCGCAGAAGAAGCTAATCCACAGAGATAACACTCAAACAGACACAAACCAGTCAAAGAACTGATTGAAACGGAGTATAATCATGATCATAACCACGAGCTCACAATAGAATCAATCAAACTTCATGACTTCAAACATATATAGAAAGAAAAAGTCAGGAAAGCAGGCTAAACTAAACAAACTTTAAGACATTAATGTGAGGAAGAACAGGAAGTGAAGATGTTTGAACTGTTTTACCTGTCTGTCAAAAGAAAATATTGAAGAGTAAAAATATTGTTAGAGGAGAGATGAAGGTCTCATGGTCTTACTTTTCCATCCATTCATCCAAACATACACCGTTCCATCCATTCATCCATCCATCCATGCACCCAAACCATCAAGTGTACATTTTTATGAGCTTTATGAAAAGTCTGATAGTAATAACTATAAGGGAAGAGGAACATATTCTGCAGTGTGGTTAAATATGCTGTTTGTTGGTGAACTGAGTTCCAGGTAAAATCTATTTTAGACACATCAGTTTCTTTTGAGTCCTTCTCTCTCTAGGACCAAGACAGTATTGCAAGTTGAGAGGATCACTGGATCACTGATATAAAGATAAAGGATAAGTACAACATTACCAATATTTTTTCAACTTACTTTTAAATAGAAACTAAGATTAAAACTTGCAACTTAATTAATACATACTGAACAAACTTAAGAAAAAATGTAGCTGCCAACTAAAGAATTACATTGAATGTGAAGGCAAAACTAAACTCAATCACGCCAATCATCATGCTAGCATTTAACACACAAGCCAATGTCCTCGTTTCTATGACAACCCTTGATGTGGCAATCCATGGTGTCTGCAGTGGATCCATTTCTGAGATCCACAGTCAAACTCCACCATTTGTCTCAAATAAGCTGAACCAGGCCCTTTCACATTGCATTTCAATCGACTTTATAAAGTGGTTTTCTCTCTGGGTTTTTAAAATGTGTTCTGCTCATTTCCTCCTCTCAACCCAGCCCTCTTCATCTATAATCATAAATATTTTGGGCCTTTGCAGTCAGACACAATCTTACACTCCACTGAATCATTTGGATGCAAATTGTCTAGGCATCTGTGATAAGAAAATTCTCTGTGGCAAACACATGCTTGTGAGGGTTGTCACTTTTCCCCCACCATCACTCGCTGAATCACCAGAATCTGAGCAAATCACTTGAGAAACACACGCACACCCACCGCTGCGAGGGATAACCACACATCAATGCATTCACACGCATGTGGAAAGCTCTAATTTTAATTCGCCTTATATAAGATGGATTTCCCTATACTTGCATACATTCAGCTTTTTATGCTGGTATTTTTATTCATGGACTTTGAAATGCAAGACTCTAAAGCGATTTGCAGTTCTGCTGTAAAGCACCATCATCAAAACACATTTGGGTTTATATTTGTGAGGACATCACAGGGATCTTTCTGCACTAATTTCTATACCAAGAGACCACAGAGACATTTTCAAATCCTGATATTACCATGAACCGTAAATACACGTTTAAAGTATTTATATCATAGATTGTAAAGAATCATGGACAATGTGACATCGCCTGCAGTCATTGTGTTGATATGAGGCAAACCGCCGAACTGTCCTGGGCACACAACTTTTTGATAAGGATGGAACCGTTATGGGGTTCAGCGCTCCACCTTGAGCCTGTCTCACATGCAGTGCTCTTACACGCAGTCTGTTATATATAAGTTATTCTGGAATTATAAACAAGAATCTGAGAATGACCGCTGGTAGCGTAAATGATCTTTCTCACAATGTGATTACAGCGAAACAAAAGAAAAGCTATTGAACTTTGTTCACTTGATATATACCCAACTGGAGTTAAATAATGAACACAGAGAGAGTTCGATTTTAACACCAACTTACATGAGACCAACATTAATACAGAATTGGCTACATCCTTATGAAAAACTCCCATCAAAGTAAAAAAAATAATTTTTAACAATTTTTTGCTGTTCACTCAAGAAGGAACTGAATCTGCCTAATTCGAATCCTACCAATGGAAAATTACATAAACTCTCACATACACTCTTGGTATTAAACCAAATCCAGACTAGTGAGTGGTGGTAATCAAGTGTAACACTTTATCCAACAGTGTTGCCAGTGTTTAATCTGTTAAAAAAACAGTTCTACTCTGCCATTATTGAATCTGTCTTGTGCACTTCAATTACAGTCTGGTTCAGCTCAGCTACTAGTTCTGACCTCAGAAGACTACGCCGGACAGTCCGGTGTGCTGAGCGGATCATTGGCACAACCCTCCCCACTCTCCAAGATCTGTACTTATCCAGAGTACGCAAAAGGGCTGGTAAAATAACTCTGGACCCCTCACATCCTGCACACTCGCTCTTTGAACTGTTGCCATCTGGTCGACGCTACAGAGCCTTGAGCACTAGAACGACCAGGCACAGGAACAGTTTCTTCCCTCAAGCAGTTCATCTCATGAACACTTGAAAAATAACACGGAACAACAACACCATCATATATTCATTCATTTATTTATTTAATACACATACTGGTTTACATTTCTCATTTCTAATTTGCACCTGTACATAGTAAATTGTTTACATTTGTCTATCTTTGCTTATTTAATTGTATAGTGAGTGTTTGCTTTTTTGCACTTTTCTGTATATTTGTATTTTTGTATATTGTTCGTTTTAATTATGTGTCTTGTCTTGTCATTGTCATTCTGTTGCACTGTGGAGCTTCTGTCACTAAAACAAATTCCTAGTATGTGCAAACATACCTGGCAATAAAGCTCATTCTGATTCTGATTCTGATTCTGATTCAACACCCCTATATAAACACTGGCCCACTGTTAAATATAACACTGTGAGTTCAATGAGGTAATACCTCAATCATTATTAACACTGAAAATGCAGTACAATTCAGCTTAAATAGTGCTACATTTAGTACTGGGAAATGTTTATAAAGCTCCTCACCCTCAACTCCAGGAGTGTTGATTTAGAAGGGTGAATCTTTCTGAGTATTTTTTCCTTGAACCCAACCTTTACCAAAAGATTTGCATTTTGCATCCAATTTGCTCAAATAAGCAGGTATCATTGAACTGGTAGAACCCTTCAAGTGCATTGAATTCTTTCCTCTGTGCCTTTGTTTTGTCATTACAGCTCAAGATATTCGGTTCACTTCAGAATGCCCCAGCAAGGAAAAGCTACTGATCCACAAAATTTCAGATTCTGGCCTCACTGTCAGTAAGTCTAAGCACGTATGCGCCTCTCCCTCAGGGACTAAGTCACCGGTCCGTATCAACTGTCCACAGTCTTGAACTCCTGCCACATGCACATTAAACAAACAGCTGCTCAGACTCTCTCTGGTGTGATAGGCATACACTAGACAAACACGCTTTCCAGTGTTGCAACACTGTACATGTGTGTCTGCTGCTCACATGTGCGAGCAGGGGTTGCCTGGGTCTAGGTCAGATATCTGCTGCAGACCCAAAACACTGGGAACAAAGAACCAGGGAGAAATGTACAATCTGCCTCCTGCGATGAGGCTGGGATTGAAATAAATGAGCGGATTGAAGCTCAGAGCAGTGGAGCAATTGACAAAGTTGAATTTCCATTACACATAGTTTATTTTGTACAGTAACAGGAATAATCTTGTTAAAAAATGAAATAGTAAAATCCACAGGGGGTCTCACAGCACTACTCCAGGGGGTCCGCCAATTACTGTCTGATCTCTGAAATGTAACTCCACTTTCTTCTTAATGTTACTGCAGATTCCTTTGGTATTGAAGTTAATACAGATTAGACAGTACATGGAAAATATTATTACTGCTATTTTAAAACTTGTAAGCAACTCAAAGATACAGTAAGTCTTTGTAGAAGGAAAGGGACAAATTCATCAAGGACAAATTTTCTGATTATGATGTAAATGTGTTTTTTACATTTCATAAAGTATTTAGAAGTGATTTTAATCAGTTACTTCAAAGCTGTTTTACAGAAAGAGGGACCCTTTTACAGATAATTGGGCAGATAATGATACTGATTTTTTTATCATTAAAATTGATCAGTATGTTTTTAAAATTTTATTAAGGCCCAAATTGGAATCAGGCATTTTATTTCTAAGGTTAAAGGTTAAAATTGTGGATAACTTAGAAAAGCAATGTACCTGACTCGTGTTTTGAGAACTGAGGGAGGAAACTAGATCCCTCAGAGGAAACCTATGAGAAACATGAACGAGCAAGTTTCTTCAGGGAGGAAACTAACTACTGAGCCACATAGTGACTCTTTCATTTCTAAAGATCCTTCGAAGAGCAGGTCACTGGATATTACCTCTAAGAAAACCAGAGTAATAATAAGCTGCTAATTCAACAGGCATGTCCAACATTATTGAGTGTTGAAACAACTTCTAATTCTACCTGACCTCTCAATATTCATAGGAAAAATAATTATTTCAGAGCTTTGGAGTTATCAAAAATTTCTTCCTGCTCTTGTGGATTTTTAGGACTCCTATTTTTAGGAATAACTAACATCCATGATGAATGAAAAAAAAATAAACAGACAGCTCATAGAGGCTAAAATTTTTTCAAAGTTTTAAATACTGGCAGCAGTGTTTCACTGCTTCAATCAATATGGTTATTTACAGGAAGCCAGTGCTGTAAAGATAAGATTGGTGTGATATGATTGTATTTTCTTGTTCCACTGAGGGCTGAACTAACTGTTCTGAACTAACTGTAACTTTTTTTTAATGAGGAATCTGCACAGCTGGCCAACAAAGCATTATAAAACAATCTATTCTTGACAGGAATGTTTGTATTTAACATTTTGTGTTTCATTAATCGTGTTTCATGAGTTACTAAAATTAGATTCTTCCAACTCAAAAACTTTAATATGTCTTTGAGTTGGAAGAATCTTATTTCTGTAACTCATGAAACACGATTTTCAAAAGTCAGGTTACTATTTATGAAAACTCCAGTTTTAAACTGTAAATGTTGAGTTTCATACATGTGACTGTTGCTTTTTTTCAGAATGAAATTCATCAAATCTCTTGTGATAGTGAAACCTGTTTTGGGGTCCTTTTTTGACACTCATGGCAGTAGTTTAGAAGTATCCAATTTTGAAACAATATATGACTGAGCATAAAACAAAAAATAAAAGTTCAGATAATAAGAGTCAACTTAAAATTTAAAGGTGTGTGCAAAGGACTTTTGAGTCAAGATACCATGCAAAATTGTTTAAAAAAGTTGACTGAAGCTGCTGCTGGAAGTGAAGTATACTTTTCTAATTAAGTCGTTGAGCTTGTGATTTTGAGTTTACCAGAGACCCACATCATGATAATCAAGGACACATTCAAAACCAGCCCAAGATCATGGATTCACAAAATTCTCCCTCACTCTTCACTGCATGATTTCAAGGGAAAGGCAATAAAATTCATGAAACAAAGTTTCGTATAAACTCACTTATAAAACTCATTTATATTATAATAAACTCATTTCGAATAGTTGTCACAGTCTTAAAGGCAAAATAACAAGCTTATGGAACTTACTCAGAAACATACACGTGTCTTCAAATGTATAAACAAACCGAATTTGAGGAATTGAAGTTGACTTAACTCTTTATTTTTATACAGTGTAAGAGGCACCGTATAGATATACACCAATATAGGGCCCAAGGCTGATCCTTGTGGTACTTATGTAATTAACTACAATTGGGTCTGATGATTCCCTGTGACCTGATTTCAGTCAGACAGATATGAGCTAAACTGGAGCTGGACTTTGAATACTTTGAATGTATTTTTTTTAGTCTCTCAAGTTTTTTTTTATATTCCTTAAATCAGTCGTCTGTTCCTTTATCACATGAACCATAAAGCTGTTTTCAAGTTAGAAATACGTCTTTCACTTGCCACCAGTGGGGGGTGGATCTGTAGCTAGTGGGTATTCCTTCTGTCAGCAATGATAAGCAATGACATTTATTAGAAACCAATGGGAATCCCGTAAACAAAAATTCTCTCTTTTTCATTGCACATGAACATTTTGTCACAACGCTTTCTGTTGAAAATGAATAGGATTTTGTTGTGTTGTGATTTTTTTGAGTCCTTGTGTATGTCTTCAGTTCATTTATCATGTGACAGCTCCTTAAGATTTGGAAAAGCTGTCTTTTGTTGGTTGTTTTGTGGGAAGTTTTTTGTCACATTTGACTTTACAGTTATGGACAATTAGAAACAAACAAGAAACATGTCTGAGGCTATAAGTGAGGTTAAATAGTTATGTTGTAGTGATATTACCTGTAATATAACTGATCTTTCGACCAGCTTCGACTGATCTTAAACACTCATTTTATTCCTTTGACCTCCTTTGACCTCCCCATTTCCATTTCCGGGTTGGCCAGGGAACAGGAAGTAACCATTTTTCAAAATAAAAGCCCCTTCTAGCTTTTATTCTGTTTGGCCACCATGCCCATTTGGGCCTGCAAACACCACCCGAGGGAGCTGCACAAAATAAAAGGTAAAATTATTATATTTTGTCTTTAAATGGTATGAAATGCGTTATTATGGGAAATGAGAAATATTTATAGGACACCTCCTCAACAATGTTCAACAAACTTCATGTGACCCAGAAAGCTGCTACTGGGCATCTGTTATACATCACTTGTTTTTGTGTTCTAACTCTTGTTGTAGTTTTAATGTTATCTGACTTTTTAATGCAGGGGTGTCAAACTCATTTTCACCAAGGGCCACATTAGCATAGCGGCTGTCCTCAAAGGGCCAGATGTAACTTATAAATGTAAAACAATGTAATTGAATGTATAACATTTAACATTAAGGAGTAGTTACATTTATTCCACATTACATTCGAGTTTACATTCCATCCTCATTATTTATAATTTATTCAAAAGACAATTCAGTTACATAGAAACAGTTGTAGGCTTATTATTCTAATATAAATCATTTTGAGTTCTGTCAGCTTATGAAAACCCAAATAACTCCATTAATGAAGGATCAAACTGTCCAAGTGAATAAAGAAAAATAGCATTTCTCTAATTTGTTTAGCGAAAAAAAAA